>CM035441.1:138420570-138793070 GCA_020310875.1 Ceratopteris richardii
ATTTTATATCTTCTTGAGTTTCTTCTTTACTTTTTTCTTGTTCAATCTCTTTATCAAAGTTTAATTCAGATTTTAATTTCGTAACTATCTCTTGATCAAATAGATCCTCATTAGTCAAAAGTTTTGGATCAAATGAAACATATACATCCTAGTCTCTCTTTGATTTCTCTTGAATTTCTCTATTAGATTCTCTTCTATCAAATTCCATTTGTTCTCTTATTCAACCTCTATCTGTCTACTTTTGGTCTGACTCTGAATAGATAACATACTCGTTTGCTCATCAGATTTCTCAAGTGTCTTTGGTTTCCATATCTTTTGAAATGGCTTTGATCTAGTTTTGGCCTCTTCAAAATATTCCTTCATCCCAACTTTTCCTACATTCAAATGTAAAGGGGATCGATCTTGAAACTTATAAAATTTGCCTTCATGTTCTCTTACTAGTTGATGTTTACATGCACTTTCATATGCTAGATAATCCTAGAACATATGTCCAAACTGATCGCACCAAAAGCATCGTATAGGTCTCTTCTTGATCCAATTTAAATTTCTAGGTATCTCTGGCTTGTTAAAGAGCTTGCACATGTTTTCAATCTCCATTCCTGGCTTGCCACTAACCAACCTTGTGGTATTTGTGGCACTATCATTCGTTTCAAGTGTGGACCTCACTTTTATTGGCCTCTTCTGATGGTGCTCATCCCTTTTCCATTTCTTTAGTTTATTCATCGACTCATGATTTTGAAATAATCAGTACTTGGAAGTCCCTTGATTGTTTACCCTTGGTTATCATTCTTTGTGGTGTCTCAAACATGGTGCAAGATCTTTTCCATAGGTATAAGTAGAGGGATTGGGTAGTCGGTGCCTCTCTCTACTAGATCACAGAAGCAAAAAGGAGGCAAAAGCAAGTGGACGCAGTCCAAGGAAGAAGATTCAAATTCATAATGTGATAGCAAGGCATCATCTTGGAGGAAGGGCAATAATAGCAAAGGGAAGAACAACCTTCATCAAGGTAAATATCCTTTTATATATGGGAAGCAGAATCATATTTCTTCAAATTGGTGGTTGAGGGATGACAAAGGAAAGAAGAAGGAGGAGCAAGGGAACGATGCTCCTTACAACTCTAAGAAGGATGATGAGAAGGAGACCCTCCTAACCATGAGACATGGCTACACTAGTGATCCCAAGGACACAAAGTGCTATATTTTGGATCATATGTCATGTATGGAGGAATCTTTTGTTCATATGCAGGTCCCAAGTGCAAAAGGTTGTGTGGAGACAAGAGATAACACTGAGCATACCATTACACATGTGGGAGATGTGAAGCTAGGTGAAGGTAAAGCTATCAAGACTCTTAAAGATGTGCTACATGTTCCATCTATTTCCAAGAACCTTATCTCTGTAGGACAGATGGTAGAAAGAGGTATGTAGGTTATATTTGATGCAAAAGGATGCATGGTGAAGCAAACAAGCAAGGTCATTGCCAAGGGAAGGAAAAAAGGCACATTATTCACTCTAGATGTGGCTTCTACACACAAGGTATGTTATGTGATGATTGGTAACAAAAGGGTTGCAAAGATTGATCTTTGGCACAAGCGGATAGGACATATCTAAAAAGCATGTGCAAAGCTGGTTTAGTGCAAAGACTACCAAATCTTGAAGGCTAAGGCCTATATGAGCTTTGTGATGCTTGTCAGCTAGGTAAGGAAGCAAGGAAGCCATTTCCAAAGAGTGAGTACAGATCCTCTAAGATCTTGGATCTTATACACTCAGATGTATGGGGTCCTAGTAGAGAGGCTTCCTTGGGAGGATCTAGGTACTTTGTCACTTTCATTGATGACCACTCAAGAAAGGTATGGCTATATGGTATCAAGGAAAAATCAGATTTTTTTCATGCTTTCAAAAATTTAGGTCCCTTGTTGAGAAAGAATGTGATGCACACATCAAGACATTGAGGTTTGGACGTATAGAGTATTTTTCTCCAAGAAATTCACAAATTCCTTCCAGGAAAATGGCATAAAGAGGCACTCTACATGCAGGTACACCCCTCAACAAAATGGTGTTGCAGAGAGGAAGAATAGGCATTTGGTTGAGATAGCTAGATGTCTCATAAATGAAGGTATTTTACCATTCTCTTATTGGGTTGAGGCTATAAATACAGCTTGTTACTTGATAAATAGGGTTCCTATAAGTGGTGTGCACAAATTGACTCCACATGAAGTCTATTATGGCAAGAAACCAACCATGGAACACCTCAAGGTATTTGGATGTGTATCCTTTTTCATGTTCCTAGTGAAGTGAGAACAAAGTTAGAGCCCAAGAGTGAGAAATGTGTGCTCACTGGCTACTCAAATGAGCAAAAAGGCTACAAGTGCTACATCCCTCTCTCAAAGAAGCTATATGTGCTAAGAGATGTTGTGTTTGATGAGCCAAGAAGAGGATCAAGAAGAGATTGCAGACTTTGATGTGCAAATCAACCTCAATCACAATCAGTGGACCACAAGCTTCTATACCTAAGGCGCTTTCACATGATCACTCTTACACTTATGATTATGAAGGACCATCCTCTACTTCAAAGTATAGAAGGCTACAAGAGACAGACTATGACACTAGGGAAGCTCAAGAGGAGTCAGAAGACGAAGAGCTTGAGGAGGTCATTACTCCTAATTTAAAGCATAATAGACTCAAGAAGCAATATCCCAAAGGTCAAGAGAGGAGGTCTATAAGGAAGAAGGCACCCCATAGAGGTATACATATGGTTCTTTCATGGAAAGGCAGTATGCATACATGATGAATGTCATTGCAGATCAAGAGCTAGATTCTTATGAGGTGGAAAAGACCAAACTAGAGTAGATGAAGACTATGTATGAAGCATTAAAAGCTCTTAAGGAAAAAAACACTTGGGAACTAGTTCCCACAAAGGAAGGCATGAAGATAGTCCAAAACAAGTGGGTGCACAAGACCAAGAGGAATGCAGATGGCAGTTTGGCAAGGTACAAGGCTAGACTAATAGCCAAAGGCTTCGCATAAACACAAGGGGTGGATTATGAGGAGACCTTTAGTACTATGGCAAACAAGGCTACCATTAGAGCTCTCATAGCCCTATGTGTAGCAAGGAGGTGGCCTATCTACCAAATGGACATGAAGAATGCTTTCTTGAATGGTGAGTTACAAGAAGAGGTGTTCATGGAACAACCTCAAGGGTATGATGATCCACAACGTGCTACCTATGTTTGCAGGTTAAAGAAGGCCTTGTATGGTCTTAAGCAGGCCCAAGGGCTTTGAATTAGAGGCTAGTGGACTTCTTAAAGAGATGTGTTTTCTCTCCAAGTGATGCAGATCCATCCTTGTATATGAAGAAGACAAATGACAAGATATGTTTGATATGCATATGTAGATGATCTTCTTGTGAAAGATGATGATGATGCATGGATAAGGACCATCAAAGAGAAGCTTGGAAGAAATTTCAAAATCTCAGATTTAGGTGGGCTAAAGTACTTTCTTGGTATTGAGGTGATCTATGGGAAGGAAGGTATCTACGTCTCTGAAAAGAAGTATCTTCTAGATGTGTTAGTTAGGTTTGGCATGACAAATTGTGAACCTATAGCTCAACCTATGAATTCAAATGTCAAGTAAAGAAAGGAAGATAGTAAGAAGCTAGAAGACCTTATGCTATACAAGAGTATTGTGGGATCATTGATCTATGCTACACTCACAAGGCTTGACTTGTGCTATATAGTTGGAGTTCTATTTATGTTCATGCATGCAACTATAGATACAAATATGAATCATGCAAAGAGAGTGTTAAAGTATGTGAGTATAGTTAATCATGAGTTGCTATATAGGTATGATGAAGAACTTCAAGTGAGATCATGGAGTGATGGAGATCGAGCAGGGAGTATTGATGATAGAAGTTCAACATCTAGCTATGTTTTCATGCTAGGTACAAAAACAATTTCATGGACAAGAAAAAAGAAGCCCATAGTTGCATTAAGTTCAATAGATGCTGAATATAGGGCTTTAGCTTTGATTACAATTAGGCAATGTGGCTTAAGAAGATCTTCAAAGATTTTGGTATAAAACTTGGACCAATTCTAGTGTATGGAGATAACATAACAAGCCTACATCTTGCTAATAATCCCTTCTATCATGGAAGGAGCAAGCACATTGAGATGCATTACCATTATGTAAGGAAAAAGGTTGCAAGTGGGGACATTGATGTTCATTTTGTAGGTACAAAGGACCAAGTTGTAGATATCTTCACCAAAAGCTTGGATGGGACCAAGTCAACAGAGTTTTCAAAAGTTGTGAGCTTCCTTAATATGGAAACTGACACCTTAAGCTTGAGGAGAATTAATGAAAATGTGAACTATGAAAACTTTAGGTGGATAAAAGGGTAATGTGGACAAAATTCATGACTCAAATCACTTAGGCTGGTCTCATAGTCAGGCAAGGTTAGGCAAGGCAGTACTAAAGTGATGGAATAATTAGGAGAGCCATCCAAAAGCTATAAAAGAATGTGAAGAGTCATCAAATGCATGGAAGTCTTGTACGTCATTGAAGACTAAGAGGCATATACTCAAGGATGCTCAAGGAGCTATAATGGAGTAGACCAAGCTAGGAAAATTATAGAGAATGACATTACATGCACAAAGGAGAAGCAAGGAGGAGCAATCGAGCCAACACCCCCTCTAGTCTCTAGTACATATAGACATAGTCTGCTTATGACAATTATAAATACTTGTGTAAATATCCAAATTCAAGATATTTAAAGTGCATTGTGTAGCTTATACATATATCCTACTTTCCTTAAGAGTGCTTCTTGAAATTAGTTTTGTGTGCAGAGAAATTGGTGTAGGTTTTGTAACCCTAATTTTTGCATATCCTACATCTCTACATAGTCTATCTTGGATAGAGTTCTTGACTGACCACAAAAAATCTATTTTAGGTGTTCCATAACTTATTGGAAATCTTATGAACCATAATAAGTGTGGCTAAAAACCTAGGTGATTTGGATTAGTGTAAGGCAAGTGAACCAGAGTTTTGTTGCAGGGTAGCAAAAAAGATGTATGAAGGGACCTAGGTATTGGGTTCATTTCATTTCTAGTTTGAAAATCTGAGTGATTAAATTCCGTCACTATATCTAGCTCTATGAGTGTGCCATATGTAAGGAGTCGAACAATTTACCTGTACATGTTCACATACAGTGAAAATAGTGTAAACCCATCACTCCAAGTGAAGAAATTAACAAACGTTTTCATATTATTTATGTTGATGATCTACTTTCTATAGGGGCTCATGAAATTAATACCAAAGGAAGTTGGGGAGTGAGCTCAAGAGGTTTGACTTAGGGATCTTGAAGTAATTTCTTGAAATAGAACTACTATACAAAAAAGAAGATAAATAACTAATACAACAAAGGTATATCCTTCACCTCTACAAGAAGTATGACATCTACAATTGTAAACCCATTGCCAATCCATTTGAATTTAATGTGAAATTGAGTGATCATGAAGGAGAAGAAGTGCAACATCCACATTTCGCAAAGTACTTATAAATATATAGTTATAAGCCCTTGGGGCTTTCTTGAGTTCACTAAGAGCCTTCTTAAAATTGCATATGTCATGTGGAAATTTCTTATCCTCAAAGCCTTGGGGCAACATTTTATAAAGTAGTTTCATAAAGGTTAAAGTTAAGACTATGCTCTTCCGGAGTGATAAACACACAATAAGCTCATTCTAGTGGTTTATTGTAATGTATAGAAGGAGAAGATCTCTCGTTCAGCCCCCATAGTATGGTGGGAGTATGATTTTCCAAAGGAACTTTAGAGCCTTCTAGAAGCATACTTGACTTAACTTGAGTTAAATCAAGGACACTAAGACACATGGTAGACTTAACTCAAGTGAACTTGGAAACCTAACATGTGTAAACATTAGCGGCTTATGATACCTGTCTATGTGGTTAGACTATTAGGATACATTAGATGTTGAAATTCTTCATTGATTGATTTTGTTGAATGAGTTTATGGATTGAATAAAGATTGAATATTCAATTGTACATGGAAGTTCATTAATGCATTTATTATTATTATTTTCATTAAAATTTAGTTGTATGAATTTGAAGATACAATTAGTATTACAACTAGTTGTTTACAAGAGAACGAGTGGATGTATGCATTGAAAGAAAAATATGATTTTAGTAATCTATGGACATCAATTTGCATGCACTCACCAAATAATTTGTCCTAATATATATATATATATATATATATATATATATATATATATATATATATATATATATATATATATATATATATATATATATATATATATATATATATATATATATGAGCATTCTATTGATTTAAGCATTTAGAATTTTCTATGTGTGTTTTGGTAGAACTAATTTGCTTGTTGTAAATAAATAAATTCATGATGGATGATTTGTTGCACATGAATCTTTTTATTACTCAAAAAACCATATTTATGCATATCACTTCATTAAATGGTTTTAGTATAGGTGATTTAGCTCAAATGCATAGCAAAAAGCATGAAATTATCTTTCATTTGTTGTTTGACAATGTGCAACTTGAAATGGTACTGTTGCATGTTGTGATAATCATAAAGTCATGTAGGAAGCTCCAATTGCCATGAAATATTGTACAATGGTACTTGATATAGTTGTTAACCTACTCACCAATGTTTATTGTTTTTGGAGTTATTTTAGTAGGTCAAAGGATTCCAATACTTCAGAGCTGTTGTTTCTTGGGAACCCTCTGAAATGTTGACAAGAGTGACCTATCAGAGTCATATTTCTTTATGTATTTGGAGAGTTTTTTATTGCATTATAAAGATTATTTATTTTAGTGTGTGTCGTCTAAATTTCATTACATTTGGTATTATGAGTTAAGAGAAAAGTGAAATTCTCTCTGGTCATTGTGCAAGGAATTCTCCCTGGCAATTTCTTATAGGTGTGCAGAAACTTGGGTGTTTCTCTCACACCACTTGTTCAAATGATATGAAATTTATATATGTGCTGGAGCATGGTGTTACAATAGACATATATAAATTTCATATGATTTGGATGTTGGAGATAGACGTCTACAGAAGCATGCGAACAACAGAAGGAAGGAGAAGAAGCTTGGAGCACAACACACAATACTGAATGTATTACTAGAGAATGTACAAAGATAAGTAGCCCATTAGGGCAATAGGCGTATATAGAAGTCGGGGGAAAAAAACCTCCCAAAGAGGGAAAAAAGTGCCCCAGCAGTCCTAGTGTGTTCACACACATCACTAGCTAAATATATCAACAAATCCCCCCTGGGAGAGATGCGGTGAACAAGGAGTTGGCACTCATGTATAAGGAAGTGCCAAGCTATGTGGAAATCACTCCACAAAAGGAAGTAAGCCCAAAGCTTTGTGGAAAGCTTCAAACTTCTCCCTAGGCAGAGCCTTCATGAAAAGGTCTGCAATGTTCTCCTGTGTGGGCACATATGCCAAGCTGATCTCCCCAGTAGAGAACCTCTCCCTGAAATAGTGATAATGCACCTCAATGTGCTTAGTGCGAGCATGGAAGAAAGGGTTCCTCGCAACTACCAATGTGCTCTGACTGTCAGTGAAGATGGTGGTGGCAGAAGACTGACCAACACCCAAATCAGCCATAAGGCACTTGAGCCACACACACTCAACAATTGTTATAAAAGGTGCCCTATACTCAGCCTCACAGCTGGAAGTGGCCATAGTAGGCTGCTTCTTGCTCAACCAAGATATACATGAGCTACCAAGCATGACGCAAAAGCCACTAGTGGACACACGAGTGTCATAGCAACCAACCCAATCAGAGTCAGAAAAAGCATGCAAATCTGGTGGTAGTGATCCCCCCTTGGGATAAAACAACCCAAGTAGCTGAGTACCACTCAAGTAGCAAAAGATGCGCTTAACCGCTTGCCAATGCGTGACTCCTGGGCAATGCATAAACCTGCTCATCTATGAGACAACAAACTGAATATCTGGTCGAGTAATGCATAAGTAAATCAAGCATCCAACAGCCTGGTGATAGAGAACAACATCAAATGCATCTCCAGCATCATGAAGACTCAATCATAAACCTGTCTCCATAGGAGTGGCAATAGGCTTACAATCTTCAAGGCCAAAACGATGCAATAATGTGTCAATATATTTTGTTTGACACAAAGCCATTCCACCATCAACTTGCATAAGTTGAATGCCCGAATAGTGATGCAAATGCCCCAAATCAGACATCTCAAATGAGGCATGCAAATCAGCCTTAAAATCAGCAATATGCTTCTCAATAGGACCAATAAGTAGCATGTCGTCAAAATAGACAACAATGATCAGAAGCACATCATTAGCACACTTAACATATAAGGTGCTTTTAGTTGGACTGTTCTCAAAACCATGTGCAATCAGATAGGCATGTATCTTCTCATACCAAGCACGTGGTTCTTGCTTTAAACCATATAATGCCTTCTTTAACCTACACACCTAGTTTTCATGCCCTTTCTACACAAAGCCACGGGGCTGAAAAACATACACTTCATCATGCAAGTCACCATTCAGAAATGCAGTTTTAATGTCCAACTGATGTACATTCCAACCATGATGGGCTGCAAGTGCACATATGCTCCGAATAGTAGTCATACAACATGTAGGTGCAAAGGTCTTATCAAAATCAATGCCTCTTTCCAGTGCATAACCCTTTGCAACAAGCCTAGCCGTGTACTTTTCAACTGTACCATTAGGTTTATGCTTCATCTTGTATACAGTTTCATCACAGAGAGTAGATGTAGCCATACATAGGAATCTGATGCAAAAGAGGCACTATGAGAGCCTGGTCGAGTACGATATGACAGACGTGCATCTAATTGCTATCATGCAAGGTCTGCACCAGCCATTTTGGCATAGTTCTTGCCTGCTCAATATCAGCTCTCTCATCAATAAGTGCATCATGTAAATTTGCATTAGAGATGGAATGATCTGCATCATCACATGAAACCTGCAAAGGCTGAGAAGTTGCCTCATTAGGACCAGCACTAGACTGTCCACCTGTGAAAAGAGGCAACAAAGAATCATACATGTCTTTGGAGCTAACAGATGTCTCTTTAGTACATGAAAGCAATGGCTGAATAACATCTTCCACAAAAACAACATCACGGCTAACCAGAATGCATTTAGTATGTGGATGATATAGACGATAGCCTTTACTTTCTGAACTGTACCCAACAAAAATGCATTTTACTGCTTTATCATCCAATTTTCTACAATGTTGTTCAGGCAGTAATGCATATGCTAAACAACCAAAAACACACAGATGAGCAACAGATGGCTTGCGATCATGCCAAGCCTCATATGGAGTGATAGACTACAGTGCTTTAGTGGGATACCTGTTAAGTACATATGCTGCACACATGACAGCCTCAAGCCAGAAACTATGTGGTAAAGCCTGACTCTTGACCATACACCTCGCCATCTCCATGAATGACATGTTCTTTCGTTCAACAACTCCATTCTGTTGAGGTGTATACAACATTGTACACTAGTGTTTTATCCCACGTTCAGCCAAAAATGCATTAGAATCAGAAGACATATATTATCCCCCTCGATCAGAATGGAGGGTGCCCATTTTACATGCTGACAGATTTTCAGCCAAAATCGAAAACTGTTTGAAGCACATGAATACTTCGAACTTTGCCATCAATGGATATACCCATGCATGCCTGGAAAAATAATCGATGAAAGTCACGAAGTAAAGATAATTTCCAAAAGAAGGTGTCTGCATAGGATCACAGACATCACTATGTATGAGCTGCAATTTTTGAGTAGCCCGAATTGAACCATCTTTTGTGTTGGAGAAACAATCACTAATTGGACATATATTTGAAGGTCAAACCTTAGGAAGAAAACCACATGCCTATGTGAAGGGACAAATTCACAAGTGTATCATATTTGTAAAGTTAGTTCACTTTAGTTCTAGAAGTTTTTTAAAATCACGAGAATACAAAAATCTATATAAGTTAGTTTGTATCAACTGACGCGGAGAGAGAGAAGAAGTGGAAGAGAGTGATAGAAAGAGAGAAGGAGTTCATTTTATACGACTGAGTATAGTCGGGCTTCTCTGAGTGAGAAAGCATCTGTAAAACTTTTGAGTTTTCATAGCTATGAGAAAGAACTGAGTAAAGTTCTGTGTATGAGTCTCTCTCCATCATCTCCATGCTTGCCTACTGTGGGATGAATTCAAAAGTTCAAGTTTTCTGAGCAATTCGATGCCTGGCATCGAATCTTGGCTGATAAGTCATTATTTTCATTCTCTGTGTGTTACCTGTTGTTGAATCTTTTAAAAACATGAGGTTTGTGGAGCAACTCGATGCCTGGCATCGAGTTTCAGCATAAAGTCGATACCCGACATCGACTTCTAGCATACAAGTGGTGTTCTTCATGTGTGTGTAAAAGAGAGTATTTCTGGTGCAGAAAAAGAGCCTAAAAAAGCTCAAAGTCGATGTCCGGCATCGACCTTGACTGAAATTCGATGCTAGGCATCGAATTTTTATTTTTAGACACCCAGAAATACTAAAACATGCAAAAATTCCAATTTTGGAAGGTCATACAGGGTGATCTTGTGAAGGCCATAACTTGAGTTCTAGAGGTCCGTTTGATGCATATGATAGCTTGTTAGAAAGCTCTACTCTTCTAGTTTCAGCCTATAAAGTTTCATGGAGAAATAATACTTGATCTAGGAGAAATTAGCAAAATACTGAAGGTATGTCATTTTAGTGACTAGAAAAATCTGAAGAAGCAAAGTTCTTGGTTTCAGCTATCATTTCTCAAAGTTTGGAGTGGCAATGAGTTAATGGTGACCATAGAGGTGTTCTAGTGTCACATTAATTCATTTCTTGTGGTGTTTCATACATCAACAAGTGGTATCAAAGCAGAAAGATTCTCAAGAGGAGAAGACGACAAAGGTACGAGGAGTTTTGTAAAGTTTTTCATTAAAGTTTGAAAGGTGACGCATTTGAAGACACAAGGCATCAAAAGGTGACTTCAAAAATATCCTCATACACAAAGAACTTCAAAAGGTATTATCCTTTATCCTTTAAGCTCACAGGTTGCAACAGAAGGGAAGGAGTATGGCAGATCATATCTCCATTGACAAACTGGACAGAGATAATTACCCCGCATGGGTAATGAGAATGGAAGCCTTACTTATGAGTAAGGATCTCATGATATATGTAACAGGTGAAGAAGAGAAGCCAGTATTTGAAGATGAAAGCCGACCAAAGAAAGAGGAACTTGATGCTTTAAAGTATTGGCAGAAGAAGGATGCAAGTGCAAAAGCATACATCTACAATACAATCTCTGATCATTTGCTACCACACATCAGAGGATTGGAATCATCTGAAGATATATGGAATGCATTGGAGTATCATTTCCAAAGTACTACTAAAGCACGGAAAGCAAGTCTATGGTCATAGTTTACAACATTCAAGAAGAAGCCAAGTCAAACCATTAGTGATTATGTCACTAAGATGAAGGATCTTGCAGATAGTCTTGGATCCATAGATGAAGATGTTGAAGATCATAGATTGATTGCTCAGCTACTTGCAGGTTTGAGAGGGGATGAATGGTGGAAACCTTTTCTCTTATCAACATAACTTTCATTAAATCATTATGTTCCAGATTTGAACCAGTTGCTTGGTTTGATGCTCACATATGAGCAAGACTTGAAGGGAGATGGAGATAAAGGACAAAGTTCTGCAATGTACATGAAGAACAAGAAGAAAGGAGATAAGGGTAAAGCAAAGGATGAAGAAGATTCAACTTCTCAAGTTTATTATGCAAGAGGTAAAGGCACTGGCAGAGGAAGAGCAAGAGGCTTTGGAAGAGGAAGAGGTAATCAAAATAACAACAAGAAGGCTTGTTGGATCTGTGGATTGAGTAATCATTTGGCTCATGACTGTTGGCACAATCAACAAGGATCAAACCAGAATCAAAACAACAATAGCAGAGGTCGAGGTGGAAGATATCAAAGTAATTTCCAAAGAGGTAGACAAAGTCAAAGAGGAGGCTATGGTAGAGGTGGAGGAAGAAGTTGGGGACAAAATCAATCCTACAACACCACCTACTACAACTATGCAAATGACACACAGAATGAAAGTCATACATCATTGATGATGAACTCAATCAACACATCAGATAAAGAAGATCTAAAGGTATTTTACATTGACTCTGGATGTTCTAATCATTTGTCAGGAAACATAGAATTGATGTCAGAATTGGAAAAAGGCATTTCTAGTCACACAGTTCAAACTGGTGATAATACAAGACATAGTGTACATTCAATTGGAAAAGTGAAATGCAAGAGTGGAGCAGATTTGCTAACCAATGTTTTGTATGTTCCTACAATACCTGAAAACTTGATTAGTGTGGGACAGATAGTTGAAAAAGGTTTTCAAGTCAGGTTTACAAATGAAGGAGTATTTGTGGAAGATCCAGAGAATGGATATAATCAGATTGTCTCTGGTAAGAAAGAAGGTAGACTCTTTACTTTAAGAGTACAAGGGAACATTGGTCAAGCTTTGCTCACACATGGTGAAGGAGTGATTACAGAACTTGATCTCTGGCATAAGAGATTAGGTCATTTCAATGAAAGAGGAATTAAAGCTATGGTTGCTAATCAGTCTGTACTAGGATTACCAAATGTGCAAAGTCAACATATGGTTTATAAATGTGAAGCATGTCAAATGGGTAAAGCACACAAGTTACCATTTCAAAAGAAAGGTTTCAAACATGATGGAGTACTTGAGCTCATTCATACAGATGTATGGGGACCAACAAAAGAAGGATCTATCAGTGGCTCAAGGTACTATGTTCTTTTTATTGATGATGCTACAAGATGGATAACATTATATGTTTTGAAGGAAAGATCAGAAGTGTTTGGAGCTTTCAAGCATTTTCATGCATATGCAGAGAGAGTCACAGGTCAAAAGCTTAAGAGACTGAGGTTTGATGGAGGGGGATAATACTTCTCCCAAGAGTTCAATGATTATCTTTGGAATGCAGGTATTAAGAGAGAAATAACCTCCAGGTATACACCACAACAAAATGGTGTAGCAGAAAGAAGGAACAGGACTTTGGTGGAGTTTGCCAGAGCTATGCTGAAGGAGAAGAATTGTCCAAATTATCTTTGGGCTCAGGCTGTAAATACATCTACATATCTTGTGAATAGATTACCATGTGCAGCTCTAAATGGAATGACTCCATATGAAGCTTGGTGGGGTAAGAAACCAACACTAGATCATTGTAGAGTGTTTGGATCAATTGCATATGCTTATGTGCCATCACAGCTTAGGCATAAACTTGAACCAAAGGTAGAAAAATATGTGTTCATTAGTTATGATGAAAAGCAGATGGGTTACAGGTTGTGGAATCCTCTAACAAAACAATTTCTTGTTTCTAGAGATGTTACATTTGATGAACAGAAAAGTTGGTATGCAGATCAAAGTCACACAGCTGAAGATTTTGAAGAAGAGGTAAGAAGATGTGAGAAAGGAAAATCAATTGTGCGGTGAATAGAGATGAAGACTATATGCAAGCAAGTACATCCAGAAGTGGATTAACAAGAAGGAATGAAGAAGCTCCTATATTTGATGAAGAGGTGTATCCAAAAACTTATGAAGAATGTGAACCAAGAAGGTCAAGCAGGACTAGAAGACAACCAGAAAGGTATTCTTATGATACTTCTTACATAACTCAGAAGAACTATGCATATATGGTCAAAGATGATGAAGAACCCCAGAACTATGATGAAGCTAAAGGTAAGAAGCAATGGGAAGAAGCAATGAAGGAAGAGTTCAATGCACTGGAGGAGAACAAGACATGGGAACTTGTTCCTAAACCAAATGGCAAGAAAGTAATTGGAAATAAATGGGTTTATAAAGTGAAGAAGCTTGTAGATGGAAGTATAGCCAGATACAAAGCTAGATTGGTGGTGAAAGGCTATGCCCAGACCTATGGCATAGATTATGATGAGACATTCAGTCCCGTAGCTAAGATTTCAACTATAAGGACAATCATTGCTATTGCAGCTTCAAAAGGATGGACCCTAAGTCAATTGGATATAAAAAATGCATTCTTGAATGGATACATATCAGATGAGGTATACATGGAACAACCTCAAGGGTTTATAGATTCCAGGTATCCAAATTTTGTTTGCAGGTTGAGAAGAGCATTGTATGGATTGAAGCAAGCTCCAAGAGCATGGAACTATAGACTGGTGAAGTATCTCAATGATCTTGGATATCAAAGTTCAAAAGCAGATTCAAGTCTACTTATCAAAAGAACAGAGGAAGGTACAATCTACATTTGTATTTATGTAGATGACATTATAATCACTAGTACTTCAGATGAAGGAATCAAGGAGGTAAAGAGAGTACTTGAAAAAGAGTTTAAGATCAGTGACCTAGGAAAGTTGTCATACTTTCTTGGAATGGAAGTTACTTATACAGATCATGGCATATATGTGTCACAAGAAAGGTATCTTCTGAACTTGTTGAAGAAGTTTGATATGGAAAATTGCAGAGAAGCTTCAACTCCACTTGAAGTTAATCACAAGCTCAGTAAATATGATGGTGCAGACTACAAAGATATGAGGAAGTATCAATCTCTTGTGGGTAGTTTGATTTATGCTACACTAACAAGACCCGATCTTAGTTATGCAGTGGGAGTTTTGTCACAATTCATGCATTGTCCAAAGGACCCACATTGGATTGTAGGTCAAAGAGTTCTCAGATATATCAAAGGAACTATAAAGGAAGGATTATATTATCCTTTTACATCAGATTTGAAGTTGAGAGCCTACAGTGACTCAGACTGGGCAGGTAACCAAGATGACAGAAGATCAACTCATGCTTACATGATATACATTGGTGATAAGCTTGTAAGTTGGTGTTCAAAGAAACAACATACAGTAGCATTATCATCAACTGAAAGCAGAGTACAAAGGACTTGTGGAAGCAGCTAAGGAAGTCATATGGATGCAGACATTGTTCAAGAGCTTAGGCATTGATCAAGGTACACCTACAATACATGGAGATAATATGAGTTCACTTTATCTTGCAGCAAATCCAGTATTTCATGCAAGGACAAAGCACATAGAGATACAATATCATTTTCTCAGAGAAAAGGTAATGGAGAAGGAGATTGAAGTGGAGTACATTTCTACTAAAGATCAGATAGCAGACATAATGACAAAGAGCTTGGATGGTGTGAAGACCAGCAGATTCAAAAGCATGGCAGGAGTAAAAGAAAAGAAGATGATATGAAGAAACAGGGAATGTCAATTAGTGATTGAGGGGGAGCTGTTGGAGAAACAATCACTAATTGGACATATATTTGAAGGTCAAACCTTAGGAAGAAAACCCCATGCCTATGTGAAGGGACAAATTCACAAGTGTATCATATTTGTAAAGTTAGTTCACTTTAGTTCTAGAAGTTTTTTTAAATCACGAGAATACGAAAATCTATATAAGTTAGTTTGTATCAACTGACGCGGAGAGAGAGAAGAAGTGGAAGAGAGTGATAGAAAGAGAGAAGGAGTTCATTTTATACGACTGAGTATAGTCGGGCTTCTCTGAGTGAGAAAGCATCTGTAAAACTTCTAAGTTTTCATAGCTATGAGAAAGAACTGAGTAAAGTTCTGTGTATGAGTCTCTCTCCATCATCTCCATGCTTGCCTACTGTGCGATGAATTCAAAAGTCCAAGTTTTCTGAGCAATTCGATGCCTGGCATCGAATCTTGGCTGATAAGTCATTATTTTCATTCTCTGTGTGTTACATGTTGTTGAATCTTTTAAAAACATGAGGTTTGTAGAGCAACTCGATGCGTGGCATCGAGTTTCAGCATAAAGTCGATGCCCGGCATCGACTTCTAGCATACAAGTGGTGTTCTTTATGTGTGTGTAAAAGAGAGTATTTCTGGTGCAGAAAAAGAGCCTAAAAAAGCTCAAAGTCGATGCCCGGCATCGACCTTGACTGAAATTCGATGCTAGGCATCGAATTTTTATTTTTAGACACCCAGGAATACTAAAACAGGCAAAATTTCCAGTTTTGGAAGGTCATACAGGGTGATCTTGTGAAGGCCATAACTTGAGTTCTAGAGGTCCGTTTGATGCATATGATAGCTTGTTGGAAAGCTCTACTCTTCTAGTTTCAGCTTGTAAAGTTTCATGGAGAAATAATACTTGAGATAGGAGAAATTAGCAAAATACTGAAGGTATGTCATTTCAGTGACTAGAAGAATCTAAAGAAGCAAAGTTCTTGGTTTCAGCTATCATTTCTCAAAGTTTGGAGTGGCAATGAGTTAATGGTGACCATAGAGGTGTTCTAGTGTCACATTAATTCATTTCTTCTGGTGTTTCATACATCAACATTTTGGAAAGGATGAACGCTGCATTTTGCCCAAAATACAGCCTTCACAAACATGTTTTCTGGGTGCCTCAAGTTTGGGCAAAGAGGATACCATTTTAGATTTCTGCAGGCGTAGCAAACTAGCAAAATTCAGCGTGCATGTCAAAGCTTTACATCTGACATAGTCTGAGAATCATGTACTGCACATGCCAAATCATTTACAGATATTTCATAGTCTATGAGCTTATACAACCCACGACATAAAATGCCAGACGTAATAATCACATCGCCATTTGATAGATTATGTATTGTACACCTGTCATCAATAAATTTCACAACCAAGCCAATCTTGGATGATGTAGAAACTCATAACAGATTTTTCTTGATCCTTGGCACAAGCAAAGCATCTGACAAAGTGAAAGAACTACCATCAGCAATAGTCAAAATGATCTTACCAACTCCCATAACAGGATAAGAGGAGTTGTTGGTGCATTTAACAGTATTCCCTATAGGGGCAGAGTCGAGTGAAGAGAAGAAATTGCACTACGAGGTAATATGTTTGGTCGCCCCACTGTCAAAGTACCAAACATCTGAGTCTACTGTGGACATGCACTGCTCATGAGAAGATGGGTCAAAACTGCAAACAGTAGTAAACCCCCATTCTTCTTCCTACACAAGATTAGCAGACTCTGTTTTTTATGTAAAGGCCTCTACAACAACCATTCCAACCTCTTTCTTCTTTGCCTCTTTAGCAGGCACTTTTGGACAATTCTTTATTGTTGGTGCAAATCAAGCCTTCACCTTTGGCTTGGACCCCTTGAAGGATATCTCAATGAGGAGCAAAAAACCATAGGAACCTAGTCTTATGTGTTATTATCTTTTACTCCTTGTAAAAGTCTAAATGACTTGGCATTATGTATACACACCTAACTGATTAGAGTCGTGGAATTTGGATGGTGTAACTGGAGAGAATATCTCCCTACATTTAGAGGAGTGATTGCAGGAGATTTGAATTTGAATTCAAATTCAAACCTCAACTCAACTTCTATAAAAGACACAATCAAAAAGTCGCGGGTTAGCTTGTCCACTTAGCTCAGATCCCGAGGCAATCTTGCATCATCATTTGAGTGTGTGAGGACTTTTTCATAGCCTACACCTCAGAGTACCATTTGACAATGTTTATCATGTCAATGGGAATGTACATCAATGTGAATTAATACATATCATTACATTCATAATCTCTCGTTTCTCTCAGTTACCATCTCCAAGTCTGTCAACTTCAACAGGGCATATCTCAGGATCTACTGAACCAAATTAAGTGATTCAAAGCACATTGGATTCAGCTCAAAGTCTTCTATACACATACAAAGTTTGAAGTCAATTGGCTCAGCCATTTTCGAGAAATCGTCATCGAACTGGTCTCTGGTATTTTTATGCAGGGCTCCTAAAAAGTCGGGAGTGTCTCTAACTTTGCTAAAGTGATTTCTCTGAGTATAGTCTATCATTTTATCTCATTCCACTTGAAAATGGTAGCTTACTAAGCTAATAGAATATCTCTAGAAGGAATTTTTCTAATTGTAACTACACTGGTCATACTGAGTGAAAGACTGAGCAGATATCAAGACAAAAATAGAAAGTTTTTGAACCTTTGTGATTTACAAACTTGTCTGTTTTGATCAAGTCATTACTCAAACCTTTTCCAAAGTATATATAGTATTTTTTGGTATCATTTGGAAACTCAAGAAGTCTACTAGGCATTTCTGGAATCAAAGGAGGGCAGGTATGAAGCAGGTTTTGCAGCATCAACTCATTTCTTGAGTGCATCCAACCATCACTCCCAACATTTATGATATGATCATTCCCTTTACAATACTTGCAAAACAATTTCTTCTTTTCTGATTTCTTCTCATCTTTATCTTCCTTCTTTGAATGTGCAGCATTTGTAGATTTCTGCTTACTAGTTGAAGAGCTCCATTTTCCTTTGCCCTTCTGACTAGCCAGGAAAGCTTGATCTGCAACACGCATAATGGACCTGTTCTGCCTAGATTGATCCTCCTGCAACAAAGCAGAGACCAACTCCTCAAAAGACAAGGCATTTGGATTGCCTTTCATCATCAACTGAAGAGTAGAAGCAAAACTTTGATATGAATCAGGAAGACCATTCAGAATGGTCTGCACAAGTGAGCTATCTGGTATAACCTCATCATCAGAAATCAACTATTCCTTCAAGTCTTTGATCTTTGTTAGAAAATTGTCCATAGAAACACCTTCATTCATGTGCTCACTCTCCAACTATTTTTGGAGGTAAGCAACATGAGCCTCATTCCTAGCTTGGTACAATGTGGTAAGTGTATCCCAAGCATCCTTACCTATTCTGCAAGAGCGAATTTGAGGAATAATGGCATGTTTGATAGATAAAGTTATCAATGCATCTGCCTAGGCATCTCTACCATCCCAACGAATCTGCTCTATAGTAGGTGCAGCAGAAACCGTAGCATGAATAGGAATATGTAGAATATCATCATCTTCGACACCTGCATCAGCTTCAGTACCTATTGTTGTAACAGTTGCAGGTATGATAGGATGTTTCTCAACACCCTGCATAATGTTCCACAGTTCTTTTGCAACCAATACATGTGGCATCATATAAGCCCACAATGGGTAGTTGGTACCATCTAACTTATCCTCAACAGCCAACATACGGAATACATCCGATGACTAAAATACCTTGGCGCTTATCGCTGGATGTATTTTAAGAATTTGTGATTGCTTGTATTGTCATCATATATCTTATACTTGGCGCTTATCGTCGGATGTGTAGCTTATACTTGGCGCTTATCACCGGATGTATTTTAGGAATTTGCCATTGCTTGTATTGTCATCATGTTGACTTGTATAGGACTTGGGTTTTGTTGTGTGATCAATGTATGGGACTGAGAGAGGATCTAGATTACATCTTGTAATTCATGTTTACACGAGCGACCTATCAATTAGGAATAACATTAGTTAGGTATTACCTTTTGCATTCACATGAATTATTAGTTGTTCTATGTTTTTTTTAGAATGAATCCCAATGAGATTGTAACTCCCATGGAAGAGGTCGAGCTTGAGCGACCTTATACTACAGAGATTACAAATATCAATGCTAAAGTTAGAGGCATGGAGGATACCCTCAGAAGATCCTCCAAGCAATTAATAAACCAGAGGTGTCACCCATCGACACACCTATGCAGGTGGAAGTTCCAGCTATTGAACCATCTAGTTCACAAATACCAATGGCAGATGTGGGGGCTTCTTCTAGTAGAGATGTCAGATGGCAAGTGAAAGATCTAAATCCACCGAAGTACCACAGACAAGTTAGTGCCAGGATGGTAGATGCGATGGAGCAATGGATAAGTAAGTGGGAATAGTGTTTTCGGTTTTGTAATATTCAGGATGAAAAATAGAAAATACAGCATGCCACTTAGAGTTCGATGGATGTTGCTCATCGGTGGTGGAGGAAAATAGAGCAAGATAAGATAGGACCGGCTACTTGGGCAGATTTCAAGATCATATTTTACAATAATATTGTTCCTCCAAATGAGCATACCAGGCTCTAGATGCATGGTTTTTCCTACAGTAGAGACAACTTTCAATGAAGGACTATGCAGAAAAATATAGGGAAATCTTGTTGAAGATTCCAGATCGGGTGCCTGAATTTCTTTAGGTGCATAAATTTTTTCTTGGGCTTAGGGAGACGTTGCGTCAACTTGTGCGCAAGGAGCGCAGCCACACCTTAAATGAGGCAATAGAATTTGCCTTGGTGTTGGAGGATGGGAAACAGTCTCGATTGCAACCTTTTGGACAAAAGAACACTTGCTAAAGTACTTTCGTGGCATTGAGATGATCTATGGGAGGAAGGTATCTATCTCTGATCTCAAAAAAGTATCTTCTAGATGTGTTAGTTAGGTTTGACATGACATATTGCAAACCAATAGCTCAACCTATGGATTCAAATCTCAAGTGAAGAAAGGAAGATGGTAAGAAGCTAGAACACCTTACACTATACACGAGCATTATGGGATCATTGATCTACGATACGCTCACAAGGCCTGACTTGTGTTACATAGTTGGAGTTCTATCTGAGTTCATGCATGCAACTATAGATACACATCTCAATCATGCAAAGAGAGTGTTAACGTATGCCAAGAGTACAATTAATCATGAGTTTCTATATAGGTAGGATGAAGAACTTCAAGTAAGAGCATGGAGTGATGTAGATTGGGTGGGGAGTGTTGATGATAGAAGGTCAACTTCTGGCTATGTTTTCATGCTAGGTGCAAAACCAATTTCATGGATGAACAAAAAATAGCCCACAATGGCATGGAATTCAACAGAGCTGGTTGAATATAGGGCTTTATCCCTCACTACATGTGAGGCAATGTAGCCTAAGAAGCTCTTCAAAGATTTTGGTATACAACTTGGACCAATTCCAGTGTATGGAGATAACATGTCCAACCTATATCTTGTTAACAATCCCTTCTATCATGCAATGAGCAAGCACATTGAGATGCATTACCACTGTGTAAGGGAAAAGGTTGCAAGTGGGGGCATTGATGTTCATTTTCTAGGTACAGAGGGCCAAATTGCATATGTCTTCATCGAAATCTTGGATGTGAACAAGTTAACAAAGTTTTCAAAAGCTATGAGGTTGCTGAATATGGATGCTACCACCTTAAGTTTGAGGGGAAGTGTTGAGAATGTGAACTCTATAGACTTTAAGTGGATAAAAGGGTAGAAAGAAAACCTTAATGTGGACAAAAGCCACGACTCAGATAACTTAGAGTGGTCTTACGGTCAGGCAACACAATCCTTAGGTGGTGGAAAAGTCAAGAGAGGCATCCAAAAGCTATAAAAGAACGTGGAGTGATCAAATGCATGGAAGTCTTGTAGGTCATTGAAGACTAAGAGACACATACTCAAGGATGCTCAAGGAGATTTTCTATAGGGAAACGAGGAAGAGTGAGATTGGAAGACATGGGATATGGTGAGGGAAAGGTAGATCCGTAACCACTTATCTATTTCAATATAGGGAAATCATTCTCAAGTTGAGAGGAATACACGATCTCCAGAATATGCAAGATTCTGTTGGGTTTTGATAAGCCCATAGAAATTTATACGAAAATGCTCAATAAGGAAGAATTTGTAGAAGTTTCACAAAATCATTTATACTCTAGTTTAAAAGGATATACACGTTAGAAAAGGGAGTGCATTAGAAACGAGAATCTTGTGTAAGGGGAGGAATTGACGACATTAAACACTAATGCAACCCGAAGAAAATAATGGAGTGTCCATCTTGTGCATGCTCTATCTAGACATGGAAATCTACGTTGCCAATTTGTAGAGGTACTAGACAGGAATATGACATGATCATGCAATCTTACTTTAATCTATGCCTTTAATCCCTTTTAGAAAATATAATTTAGTATACATTTAGATGTAAGAAATGCACTATGGACAAAAGAAGTTTAAGAGTTCTAGTACTCAGTTGGAAAAACCAAAGTATGCAAGAGGAGTGGTTGCCCTATAAAGGAAAGTTTTGTGTCCAAATTATTCAAAGGTGAGGGAACAAGTTTGTTAAATTTTAGTTTGAGCTTCTATATTCTCAAGTTTTATGTCCAAAATTATTCAAACAGTTGAAGTTGGATTATCCTTCAAGGTTATGATCGAATTTCTTCTGACGGTTGTTAGTGACGTTTTTACAGGTCTTCCCTGCATGCAGGTGCTCTACCTCCCAAACTGCACATCGCTCACGGCTCTTTCCTGCCTTTCGACAAGTCTCCCGATAGTAGATTTGAGTTATTGCTGCAACCTCGAGAGGCTGAATGTGACTGTGAGTTGAGGGCTGTGCAGACTTCGTCTTACCAAAAGTGAGTGATCATACTGACTGTTTGATGATTCGCAGGTGTCGCTTCCAAACTTTCAGCAACTCCGTTTAGGACGGTGCACAAATTTGAAAGTGAGTCCGGAAGCACTTCTTACATCCATGCCCTGACTGCGAGTGTTGGACTTGGGCGGATGGGGGTCGTTGAGGAGCTTGGATTGCGAAGGTAGGCATTATTTAACGTTCAACTCTTAAATATAATACATTTCAAACTTATAATCAAACAGTACATGATATATATAAATTGCGTATACACAAAACAACAAAACGTTACATGAGAGATGATAAAGAAATGCAGAAAACCATGAGGGGTAGCAAAAGATGATATGCGTAATAAGAGAAATATGGAGATGCATAAAGAAAACTAAAAATTGGTTACTAAGATAAATAATCCCTAAAGAACAAAGTGAGACTCCACTACACACCCTCCCTAAGAAGGCTAAAAGTAAAATATACAGAATAATTGAGAATATTGTCGAGGGGTTATAATCCGAGACATTACAAAGAGTATATCTAACCCCAATAAATGATGGCAACTCTTGTGCTTGAAAGGTCTCTTTGAATCCAAAGCTACAATTACATATATTTCTTCTTTGAAAGGCTTCCTATATTATGTAATGCTTTGTTGTTTTCGATATATGTTGTAATTTATGCTTTAGAACACTCATATGATGAAGTTGGAAAGGACCTATGAAGGTTTTCTTTATTTAGCCAATCCAACAAAAGAGGAGTTCTAGAGATTAAATAAGAAATATGATATAGCCTGAAGGAGACTCGTGGTATGGGCATTTTCGATATGGAAGCTATGGCTAAATGGATGACTGGAGTAACAATGATTGATGTTCTGCCAAACTAACTTTCTGAAACAATCATAGCCTTTCTCTTGTTGAGAGCACTAGTTTGAAGGGGCTCGATTGAATTACTCTCTTTTTCTCCTTATTTCTGATTGCTCCTAAGAGATCCAATCTTTTGCGCCTCCTATGAAAAGGAATGAAGCAGATCATGAAGCCTTTTTGTACTATCAATAATGATTGGAAGAGTGCCACTCATATTAGATAGAATGACTCTATTTGGTTCCCTGTGATTGGTATCTGAAAAGTGGAACCTAAGCATCTCCAAGAAGCTAAGAGACTCTGGAATAATGGCCTTTGCGTATGGAAGCTCCTATGGTACCAAGGTAGAAGGATTTGGATGAGGTTTGATGAGATTGATGTGAGTCCTAGAGTTGATTTTGAAGATTGGTGTGTATTAAGACACAAAATTAATGCTTGGATCCTCTCTTTGTCTCACCTCACGCTAACCTAGGAAGCCTTGATTGGTGGGTGTGAGGTGGATGTGGGGGAATACGGTGGATGATGTCCTGAGATTTAAACCAAAAAAAATGCTAGACTTTCAACACTCCCTTAGCAAGAAGTGGTGTGTGAACTAGATTTGGATGAGTTCCGAATTCAAGTGCAAAGATCTATGACACACACTTATGAAAAATAAAAAATCAATGTTAATGCAGTAGAATTTGCATAGAAGGATATGGCTCATCACGTGGAGGCTGGCAATATCAAAGGCCTCCAGCTTCCCCACGACCACAGTCAAATCATCATGAGACTTTTTGCCGACGATATGAACGCGTTCGTTCACAATGATAATACCAGCCTGGAGACTTTCTGGAGGTGTCTTGATACCTTTTGTGAGGCCTCTGGATCCAAAATCAACCACAATAAGACCGCCTTCAGGGCCATTGTGGGACATCAACCTGGCCTTCTCATTGATCATGGCTGCCAAATCATTCCGCAGGGCCAAATCTTTCGGCTGCTAGGAATCCCCTTGGGGTTTGGCGTCTCTATGGAGCAGCGATGGAACTGGGTGCTGGCCAAACTTGAAAACAAGCTCAATTACTGGAAAGGCATGCAAATCAATCTCGCTGGACGGGCGATGGTTATCAACACGTTCCTCCTCTCGTCTACCATCTATTTCCTTTCTTGCTGGAGACCGAATGAGCAAGGCCTGTCCAAACTGAATAGCATTTGCAGAAACTTTCTTTGGACGGGTGATCATAACAGAAGGGGGGTGCCTAAAATCAAATGGGCCATCTGCACCAGCCCTAGAGATAGCGGGGGGCTTGGCATCCTGGACATTGGGTGTATGGCTAACAAACTGGCAGCCAAATGGATGATTAAAGCTTGGTGCAATAGGGAGGCCTCGTGGGCCAAGCTGATCTTCAGAAACAAAAATGAGTTGGCTCTCACGGGGTCCCCGAACTGGAAGAACCTTGACATCATGACCCTGCTATTCTCCCCGATACCTGTCTTCCCGAAAGGCTCCAACCTCGTATGCTCTCTTTGGAAGGGCTGGAATAAAGTCAAAAGCTTCACAAGAATTAGTGAGGACTGGAAGTGGGCGGCCGGAATCAGACAAAACGACTCTATCTGGTTTCCGATACATGGCATCAGGAGTGTGGAGTCGTGGAACATTCAAAACGCCAAGAAGTTATGGAACAAAGGATTCAAAAAATGGAAACACCTCTGGAAACATGACAACAACAGCTGGATCAGCTACGAGGATATCGACCCTCGCATAAACATCTCCTACGAAGAATGGAACACCTTGCAAAGCAGATGCCTTGCTTGGGATCGTCACAAAACTCGCCTTCTCATGGGACATGATGCTCCGAATGCGCGTGGTCTCAAATGGCACAATGGAAATAGCCTTCTCAAAATCCCGAACATCAAAGAAACGATTGACCTCCAGATCAGACTCAACAAGAAGTGGTGCCTGTCTTGGACGCGGCTTCGGTGGGACATGAAATTCATGGGTATCTGGCACCCACTTATAGAGATTAAGAAGTCTGTTCTCTTATGGCAAATTCTTCATCGAGGAATTTGGACTAACCATAAGGCAAACAAAATTTGTGGGATCCCTCCGTGGTGCAAACGCTGCCACCGTGCTATCGAAGATGTCCCACACATCTTCCTTACTTGCCCCAACTCCTACAGAATCTGGCAGACGGTTGGACTGAAAATCAGAGTTCAGAAACGGCTTAGTTGGAAACAAGTCCTTTTGGGAGAAGCGATTGGTTGCTCTGCGGCTCTCTGGAACGCAATCAGAGGGGAAGTCCTGTGGAAAATTTGGCGGGAGCGGTGTGCTCTCAACTTCGGCGACCCTCCCAGGGAGTGGTCGATTGAAAAATCCCTATTCCTCCTTAGCAAAAGGATTGTCAACAGTAAGAAATCCCCCCCCTTCAGGCACCATCAAGTCCTCCTTTTGATCAACAACAAGCTCAAACCCAAGTGGGTCCCGCATGAGGGCGACGAGAGGGTGATCAACCTTCTTTGTAATGCAACCTAGGAATCAACCAAGCTTCCCCTGCTTTGTGGGATTTGGGGGGTCCCGTGGGCACTAGTCCCCTTCTTTTGTACCTTTGTTTCTTAATTTAATTCAAGTCCGGGAGAGTAAGCTATTGCCGAACTTCCTTTATATAAAAAAAACTCTATAAAATGGAAAACTAGAAACGAGAAGGATATTGATGAAACAATAAAGAGAAATGAAAAAGGAAAATGAGAATTAACCATGGGACGGAGGATTAGACAAATAGAAAAGAATGCAACATGAAGATGATGTTGAAGCGGAAAGTAATGAGATAGGAAGCTATCCGTGTAAGATTTCCCATTAGACTGAAGAGAGATGAGACTGTCGGACAACACGGAGAGCATTGGGTTCGTTTGATGGGTCCCATTTGGAGAATGACGATCGCAACACTTGGGACGTTCCAGGAGTCTCTTATCATCACTTGTAGATCGGCATCAAGAGTGGTTTCGAAAGTTGGAGAGTTAAGGTCCTGGCCTCTCCCTCTCGTTCGCTTTTCGTGTTGGCCGTCGAGAATGGCGTTTCATCACCTGGAATTGCAAACTCACGGTTGTCGAGGGGCACAGAATGCGATTTTGAATGCGATTTTGAATGTGGTCCGAGTAGCGATTCTGACGTGCTTATGTAGCTTCTTCAGAATCGCGATTATCATGATCGCGATTGTCTTGGTTCCTAGAATCACGATTGTCTTGGTCTTTTTCAGTATTAGGATTGCGTGCTCAAAGTCATGTTCTCACGGTGACACTCATTCATATTTGGCTTGCGCGTGTGTGTGTGTTTTTTTTTTGTCTAATAAGGAAGTTCGGCTTTTGCTTATTCTCACGGATTTTAATTAAAATAAAGAAGAAAAGTTACGAGTGAATGGGACTAGTGCCAATGGGACCCCCCAAATCCTACAATGGAGGGGAGGAGTACTGCAAGCTAGAGGGCATTACAAATGAGGCGGACAAATCTATCATCTCCCTTATGTGGGATCCATTTCTGTTTCAACTTGTTATTTTCGAGGAGATAAATACAGTGATGTCTAAACAGTGGAGATCTCTTATCTCGGGAGATTCTTTTACCTAGAAGAAACAAGGATTTTTCAATCGACCATTCCTTTGGAATTTGGCCAAAATTGATAGCACATCGCTCCCTCCAAATCTTCCAAAGAGTCTCACCCCTGATGGCATTCCACAGCCTTGATGAGCAGCCAACCACCTCACCCAATAGCGCCTGTTGCCAATTGATTTGGTTCATGAGTCTCAATACCCATGTCACGTGATGCCAAATAACACCGTGTCGTCAGGTTCGCCAAAGGAGGGTTTCAGGAAAAAAAAAAGGGAATCAATATTCCATAAAATTTGCCTATTTTCCACTATGTCTTGTTTAAGATTTTCCTTTCCTTAGGCCATACTAAATAAAAACATATACGAAGGAGGAGTTTTACAGTAGCAGGTAAAAAGGATCAGGTCTTTAAATAGGTTCAACTCCACAATATGTTTGCAATAGATTCACTAAAGAAATTCAGACTGTCTGGTCATATATCTCTGTCGGATCCTGATATCATAGGCAGTCAGAAGCTTCCAGAAATACACATCGGAGTCTAGCCTTTGCCATTAAAAGGTTTGTTTATTTCCTTCACATCGGTATAAGCGAACAGAGGTGTTACTTTGAATTTCTTAAAGGTAATCATAAAAGGTAGCGCTTACTCGTTTTAAATGGCAAACACACATGCGAACATACATGCTTAGCAATGTACTTGTGGCCTGTTACACGCATCTAATTGAATAGATTCATATGAGGATTTGAAATGAAGAAGGAGGATTTAACTACAGCAAAACCCAAGTATTACCGAATAAAGAAACTGAGAGAAGGCCATAGGATTTAGCAGATAAAAGTTTAGCTTTGTCCGGTCAATGCGACAACAGGAGTAGAGTGCAAAAAAAAAAAAAAAAAAAAAAACCGAAAATGTCAATGGTTTGGCTGGACATTAGTCATTATGTAGGCAAAGAACTGATAGACTTGGAGCTCTGATCAGGCATACTATCATATTAGTAATATGCAGGTTTCTACAACAGTACAGTCACTGATCTCAATATTAGCATTAGACTTATCAAAACAATCAGCTATAGTTGAGGTGAAAGCACACAAAGCCGCTAAAAGATCATCTATTCATTCAAACATTAACAGTCTTAGCTAATTAGGAAGTGTGCAGAACATGAAATTATATTTAAAGTTTTCTAGCTACATCTGCGCTTATACCAAGTCATTCTCTGTAGCCTTCAATTCTCTCAACAGTGGCTTCATGCAGAATATATTATTATTTCAAATTTTTCTTTAAAATAACATCGACATTTTTGCTTTGAGTTGGAGAAAAGTGACAGGAGTATTGTCGGGGTACAAAAACCCGAGGACATAGCTCATGACCGCTAGCATAAATGCAAATCACTTCTTTCAAGACATTGCGTATTAACCATTCATAGATGTTAGTGACCTCCAAATAGTCATGGAAATTACAAACTCACATCACATAACATTCTGGTACGTACAACAGACATTAATATTGTTTGAATTTATTCATCATACCTGCTCTAAGTCCATATGTGCGCTTATTCACAAACGAATTACAACAATGATTTCTGAATTCCAATCCGCAGCCAGCGACATCGCATGCTTCTTCCTTCTTCAGTTCAGCACCTCAACAAGAAGATTTCCCACAGAAAACTGCAATCGATTTTTGTAAAACTAATCTTCCCTTCCCGTTGAGATCGATCTCCCTTCCTTTACTCACTTTCTGTTGATTTTTCTTTCGCTGATGTCCACAGTATTGCCTTCTCCTCTCTGAATGTACTGTCCTCTAAAGCTCAGCGCTGAAGCATATTCTTAACAATCATACGTCAAAGAGACGCGAGAGGATCAGCCGAAAAAAAAACTAGAGCTTCCTAGCGGATCCTTTTCAATCCCGTCCCCTCTACAAAAATCCCTGATCAACAGCGCTCCTCCTCTTTTCTTGCGCACCCTTTTGAAGCAATTGAGAAAGCATAGACTGCGTGGTCTGCTTCACATCTACCCCTAATGATTGAATGACAGAGAGCTTGTACTCAGATTTAGTTAGGAAGGAGAAAAAGACACAGCTAGAGCTAGAACGCTGTTAATCCATCTCCAATACATTATTAACCATGGGAGAAGGTTCGGCAGCTGCCGTTTCCAGATATCAAAAATACAGAGAGCTTGGAATGCCCTCGTTGCCAGCTTGGAGACGAAGGATTCTAAATCAAGAGCTTCATCATAATTGCCGTTCCGCACACACGTGTCCATTAGCTGAGGTATCTCCAGTAAATCTAAAATAATGCTATGGTTGGTAAGAAGCATCTGGTTCAGGTTGCGCTTGTCCAAAATCTGGTATCCTGATTCCACGAACTCATTACATCCACTTGTAAGCTGAGGAATCTCACTGATCAAGTTTTCCAAATGCTTATCAATAGATCTCATCTCTTCACCAATAGAATGCAATGCCTCAGCTGCAACTATAAACGCTCGGTAATGCCCAACTGCCAAATCTTGCATCTGTCTTTTAATCTTTTCCGAATCAACTCGCAAAAGCTCTGGTTCCTTATGCAACCTGTCCAAAACATTACGAAGACGTCTCAGCAAATCAATGAGAAATCCTGGACAATCTTCATTGCATGCATATATTTATTTCCGAGTCTTGAATCTTGATCACGACGATGTCCACCCCAACGTATGCATCATCTAGATGCATCAACCTCCAGATGACTTTAAACAGATGCGTCATATTTGATTCTCGTGCTTCAATTTCAGATCGCGACCACATCCACCCCCTCTGAACCTGTGCATCCTCCGGATGCACCACCAACCTGCATACACAACATTAAATACAAGCGAGGATCAAGTGGTCATGGCAAATAAACACCACTTAAAGAAATTTCAACTGAATGCATGAAATCTGAATACGTATTAAACTTGGCATAAATCAAGAAAAGAAGGTAGACAAAAACACCTCATACAACATATCAGATTACACTAATGCACTTAGACTAGAAATCATATGAGTAAATCAAAAACTTCTTAGCTCTCTCGTTAACTCGACTCGGTCAGATCTAGTAGCCTATCCGAAGCATTTGCATATACCAGTCTTCACTAACTCGATTTATGAAACTCGCTTCTGGCTTCCCTATTGATCTTCTATCATCTGAAGCCCCTTCAGATCCTTTTCTTATTTTTCTCATATTTTTATTCTGTTTTTCTTTATTTTAATTCTTTATCCCAGCTCAACCTTTATATCTTTGCTTTTATTTTTATTTATTTATTTTTCCACACTTTTCGGCCTATGTCGAAATCGGATGCGACTCGTGGACCTGACCACCCGGCCAGGTTTAGACCACCCATCTATCGACCCGACATAGCGCACGATTCACAATGTCAGCCTCATACGAAATCAACGTCAGCTCGTGGCTCTGACCACCCGGTCAGAGTGACTCCACCCGCCTATCAACCCGTATGAGCGCGTAACAACATGTAGGTTAGGCCATACGACACAACTAGCGTCAGCTCGTGGCCCTGATCACCCGACCAAGGTAGTTCCACCCGCCTACTAGCTCATCGCAGCACCCAACAACACATACACATACATATAGATAGCTGGCTGGTATAAGAATTCTTTTCTCAAGATATAATCTGTCTGAAGATTAGGTCAGATGAGAGATCAAGAGTAAAAGTCGAAGTGTCTCACTCATCAAGTGTTTGTAAACACTACTATATACAGATACTTAGTCTAGGTCTTCCCTTCTCCTTCCTAGGTCTTGCTCTCGAAAGTTCTAGTCCATCTTCTAACCTTACTCATATAATCCTGGTCCTTATACATTACACGTAATCTAATTAGTGGCACGAGATTTTTGTTCTTCTTAATTTTCCTTAATTATGCATTTATTTACATATCATATGTCCAACCCATGTAGTCTTTTCATACGGATATATATATACATACATACATATATATACATGAGAGGAAAAGAAACTGAAACAATAACATCTCACCAGTATAAAATCAGAAGCCGCTCGAGCTTGTCGCCTTTAATCATTCTTCCTTTAGAAAAAAACTTGAACTTGGTCATCCTACATAAATCAGAGGCTTATTTCACACGAATCTATATAAAAACAATTATTCAAAAAGGAAAATATTACCTGGCTTTATTTATATACATTGATGTTTATTTTCTTGCCGATCTCCGAGGATCTTCCCTGACTTTATTCTTCATAAAGAAAAACCTAACTTGATTCAAAATAAACATTATTTACACATATCTTTAATACAACATTTTAATTTATCTTTAAGACGTCTCACCCCCTTCACGTTCTCTACGGAACAAGGCAAGCTGTTGTAAGAGCTCTGCATATTCTGCTAAGTCACGACTATATACAAGAAGTGCTGTTGGGTCCACTTCCATATATGACTCACGGTCATCTGAAGTATCATCTTCTCCATATGTTCGTGCCCTTCGATACCTGAGTATACTTCTTTCATTTGATGATGAAATCAAGGTCTCCCTAGTGATACGATCTTTAACAAACTCTTCTATAGGAATTCTTTCTTCATTTTCAGGTGTAGGGAGCAAGTAAGTTGATATGAAAGAACTATCTAAGGTTCTCCCTTCAGGCACACTCCCTGACGTCTCTCTAAATCTTTCAGGAATGCTACCCTCAGGAATGGATGTATCATTGGAATCTTCACTGTCCATTCCAGATCCTAAGATAGTCAAACAGTCCAATCAACCCTAAAAAAAACTTCCTATTAATATCCTGGTCACAAATCTCTGTCAGTACCCTGCAAGGAACAAAATGAATATTAATAGAAGTTTATGAATAAGTAAAACACATACATTTAATTTATTTGTTGTTTTACTTATTTATTACATCTAGACGGATTCATATCTTGTTATTCGTCTACCTGGTTTTATTATATACATAAATATATATATATATGTTTTTATATATATATATACATCATCTTACGATATAATTTATTTTAATCATTTTCCTTATTGATATCCTCATCTTTATCATTTTCACTTCCTTCCTCTTCACTTTCCTCTTCTTCGTCTTCATTTATTACCGTCTCATAATTCTCATTCTCTCTTCTTTTAAAGAGCTTAACTCTCTTTCCAGCAATTAAATCCTTTAACTTGGTCCCATCTAATTCTCTAAGTGAGTACGTTCCATTATCAAAAACTTTACATACCACGTAGGGACCAAACCATCTCTTAACCAGTTTTCTTCGAGCCTCATATTGAGTATTCAGTGAGCTACCATATACAAGTACCCAGTCTCCTTCCTTCAACCTTTTTGGCCTTAACCTGTGGGACTTGTCAAATGCAATTTTATTTTTCTCTCTAGAAGCTCTAAGTTTAAATGCAGCTTCTTCTACCAGATTTTTTCCTCTTTCTAGTTGAAGAATCCGCACTGCTAGAAGATCTTCCCTTGACACCTCATCTTCCCAAGGCAAGGAAGTCCACGCTAAAGCATGTGACTCCGTCGGCAAAATAGGTTTTTGACAATACATCAATTCCGCTGGCATATATCCGGTAGTTCTAGTGTATGTCATCCTATCTGCCCAAAGGGCAAATGGAAGGTAATTTGGCCAATTCTTTATTTTCCCCTCACAAGCCTTAGCCAAAGCTTTAATAATTGGTGGATGACCACGCTCAATTTTTCCATTAGCTTCAGGATTGTAAGCAGTGGTGAGAGATAATCGAATTCCATATTTTTTAAAGAAGTCTTTAGCTTCCTGAGCATCAAGCTCTCCTTTATCGGCAACTATTTTCTCCACATAACCAAATCTACTAAACACATCTTCTAGTAGAAATTTGCATACATTGCTTGTAGTTTTCGTCCTTAGAGCTCTTCCTTCAATATGATTTGTTAGGTCTTCCCTTGCTAATACAATATACCTCATCTGATGCACCCCTAATGGCATTGTAACTAAATCAACAACCCACTTATAGTGAATATTAAGAGGATATGTTGGATGTAATTCATCTCCGTGTCTAACATTGGAGTACATCTGACAAGGTTTACAAGTGGCTACGTAATTTTGGGTATCCACATACATCCCAGGCCACCAGTATCTTTCCCTTATCTTTTCATAAGTTCCTTGAAAGCCTTTATGACCGGCCCATAGTGAGCTATGCATTTCACGCATAATCCTTCCTCTCGATTCTTCACAACCTACAACTCGCTGGGGAATCTTTCCCATTCCAATCCTTCGCTTCCAGAGTAATCCATCTTTCAGGAAATAATTGCTTGACTTTCTTCGAATGGTACGAAATTTTTCTTTGCTCCAACTAAGATCAGGACACTTCATACTTAAATATCTCCCGATTTCCTTCCACTCATTTTCATATTCGTCTTCATTGAATCTCTCTGTTATTCCTATTTGAATCTTGTAAGGTTCTTCTTCTATCCATCTGTTATCTTTCCCTCTTCCTAAGCTATTTTGAACTTCCTTTGAAGACTCAGTACAAATTCCAAGCCTTTCATTTTGACGCTTAGGCTCTTTTCTATTTAGTCCAGTAGATGCTTCATTTAGGCTTAGATTATGTACATTTGAAGCATAAAAGTCCAGACCTATCTCTTCATCATTAGAAGTCATCGAATCTTCATTTTCATATATAGCTCGTGATAGCATGTCAGCCACCACATTATTCCTCCCAGCTATATGAACAAACTCAGGGTTTAGCGACTTAATATATGCTATCCATCTTAACATGGCAATATCTGCAGTGGAACAATTCACGATCATTCCCAACAATGGTAAACAATCTGTTTCTACTACCACATTTGCCCCAATCAGATATTCTTTATCATTTTTTAGCGCAGTCACTATTCCCCAAAGCTCTCGCTTAATTTGAGGGTAACCTCTCTGGCGAACATTTAGAACTTTAGCTCCGAAGCGAATTGCATATCTTTTTCCTTCATCATCCTCTTGGCCAATCGCCCAACCTATACCTGTCGGACTTGTATCTATGGTGATATAAATTTCTTTGTTATCAGTATAATCAGCCTTTCTAAGCAATGGAGCTTCTGCAAGTGCTTTCTTTAATTTTCTCACAGCTTGAGTATGGATATCTTTCCATTGAAATCTTTGCCCTTTCCTAAGCAATTGATAAAGTGGGTCAGCAATATGGGCAAAATGGGGAATCCATACAACATAGAAAACACATGCCCCAAGAAATCTCCTCACTTCAGTGATCGAGGAGCAGACCTCTTTCATGTGTTGGATGGCATCTACTTTCTTTGGACATGGCTTCCTTCCTTTAGGTCCACATAAACTTCCTACAATTAAAACCTCTTGCACTCCAAATACTGATTTTTCAGCAGACAATGTCAAATGAACCTCTTCCAGCCGACTAAGAATGGATTCACAATCAGTTATGTGCTTTTTAACAAAATTCCTACATCCATCCTCATCAAGAGTCTCATCTCTATCTCTTTCTTCACAGCCTTTAATAGGAACATCATCAATGAATGACATAGTCAGATGTGGAATAAAATCCCTAAGAACTTTATGCATACCATTCATCATATGTGCCACTGAGTTCGTGGCACCTTGCGGCAAAGTGCACATGCGCACAAGCCCAAGTGGCGTCCTCATAGTCGTCAAATCACGGCTTTTGAGAGCTAGCTGGAATTGATCATATCCAGAGTGCAAATCTCCCATTGAATAAATAGATCTTCCTGCAAAAGCTTCTGCATATTCGTCTACAATAGGCCCAGTTCCCATATTTCTAATTGTCACTTTATTCACTGGCTGTAGATCTTGGATAAATCTTAATGACCCATTCTTTTTTGGTACAGTAAACCAACGGTTAGAATAAGGAGCACTTGATGGCTCAAGAATCCCCATTCTAATTTTGTCATTCAACAGATCAATTAGCTTTGAAATATGAGCTTTTGGTACTGGAATCGGTCTGAGATTCCAAGGTACATGTGGAATTATGAAAATTATCATAGGTGTCACCACAGATGGATCTACACATCCAATTTCTTGGGCATTGAAAGAAAAAGCTTTTCCATGCTTAAATAACATCCGAGAGAATACATTCTTCTCTTTTTCGCTGAGGAAACCATCTTTCCCCAATTGAATTTGCTCGAGCGTTTCTTTAGTGAATTCATGGCCTATTTTTCTCTTATCTCTGAGAGGTGGCTGAGATTTTACATCATCCATAAGTTTATTACTATCTTCAGGAAGTGGAACTGCGACTGGCTTTATCTTTTTATCAATTGTTTTGTATTTTGTTTCAACGAAGACTTCTTTACCTATTTCATCTTGCTCAAACTTTGCTATTTCCTTATACATGGAAATAGAGTGCGTTTGAATCACATAATCACTCCTTTTTCCTTGAATTAACTCTTGCAGATCAAACAATGTGTCTGCAAAGGATATCTCATCAAAGACTCCAGAGATTTCCTCGTCGAAGTTAAGCACTCTACATCCATGAAAATTTCTTTGAAGATCCACTATGTATTGTTTTTCCCACTTTTTTAACTCAGAAAAAACACGAAACTGAAATGAATTTGTCGAAGAAAGTGCTATAAAACTTGATATAAACATATTTACATTCGGGATCTTTTCACCTTTCAAGCTTTCATAGTCCCGACTTATGAAAGCTTCCTTTAAAAACTTTGATCCTCGTATTCTTCAGGAATAGGTCTTGTCCGAAGAGAAGTTCTATTCCTGATATGATCTACACATACCGTCATGAATTGAACTGCCTTTTTCCCATCCTTACTACGGATTCGCGCATAAGCCGATCCATCTTCTAAGACTCTTGTTTCCATTCTTAAGGCAGTAATATATGGCTGCCCTAGAATCAATGAGTAACTAGAATGATCTTGTACGAAAAAATTTTGATAATCACTGACATCTCCAATTGTAACTAGAACCTGCGGGCATGCACCAAACAACTCACCTGGCATCGAGTTCGCAGCCTTAATTCTCCAACCAGGCTGCATGTCTATTGGCCATTTCCCCTTCATATAGAGATCTTTGGACATCAAGTTAACTTCAGATCCATGATCAATAAGAGCGACAACTGGAGTGCTAATTTTCTCTAATCTTACCAACGTCTCAGTTGTGGCTCGAGCCCAATGATCTTTAGTGTAATAACTCGAAGGGGTTATGTCGGAAGAATTCTTCTCCAAGGATATTTCCTCATGCATGCACGGTTGAACATTAGTCTCAATTGGTTCAAGTACTTTTTTTAGCTCTTGTACTTGCGCTTGCACAGTATGAACAGGAGTCTCTTCATCCATTCTTTCAATCTCTTGCATGTCAGCTATTGGTCGTCGTTTCCTTCTTAAAAGGTCAATTATTACTTCTAGAAATTCTCTTTTTGCTATTCCCAGTAACTCACCAAGTGTAAATTCGATTACACTATCGAGCACTCTTTTCTCGAGAACTTGTTTAAGATTTGTGGCTTGCTCTATGTGCGATTTTAGCATATATGAGGGATTTCTCACTCTTCCTTGTCCTTTTTTCACAGGTTGCATTTCTTGATCTTGAGGAGGAATATTATCGTGGGTAGAGACTGGCATCTCAGCAGAAGTAGGAATTTGAACTTGAGTCGGAATTTTATTTGGTTGGATTATTGTTGGTTGTGATGGTGGATCTATTTGAGTGGGTTGGTTTGTTTGTGTTGGATGGTTTTGGTTTGGTATTTGAGGTTGTTCATGTGAAGCTTCTACTTGACGCCTAGTTCTTCTTTTCTCCTCTTCACCCTCATTGGTTCTTCTTCGTTTCTCTTCCACTACTGCTTCATGCTCTACCGAAGAGCATAGGTATGTAACAACCGAAAGAGTGTCTACTGGATCATCCCATCCACTTACCCCTCGGATTTCATTACTAGCTGTCTTTAAAATTTCATGATGCATCTTCCCGCGGTCTAAGGACTTTATTACTTTAGACCACGGTTCTAAATCATTATTTTCGTCAACTACCTGACATGCATACGTATGCGATGTTGAAGCAACGTTTTCACAAGTGCCAGGGAAGAATATTCTCATTCCTCCCCGACCAAAATTAATGTTTACCTTTTCCCCAGTCTTAGAATCATATATCATCTTTTCCTTAACGAATACCAAGTTCTTTGCTAATGCTTCTTTGAAGCTCTCACATGAGTATCTGTTATGCTCTAAAGAGTCACACCAAATACATCTTTTAATTTCTGGAGCTTTTGAATTTTTAGGTGCCGGTGCTTGTAAAGATTGAGATTCAAGCATCTGCTTCATACTTTGAATCGTAAGGTCACTAAACTTTTTAAACATATCTTCCATTGTATTAGTGGGCACAACATCCTTTGGTGTTGGTAGGTTTACCTGAGGGTTCTGTACAGGTTGTTGAACAGCCTGAGCTTGTTCTTCTTGCATATCATCATGCCAGCTCTGCATGAATTTAGACAAAGTTCTTTGCTTTTCTACATATCCTCTAACAGCTTCATCTACATTACCCCAGTCTTCGGTAAGACCAGACTCAGTTCCTATCTGTTGTAATTGTGGAAAAATTTCTTCTCGGGCTTTCGAATCTATAGCCCGGAGAAACAAGGATACCTTTTCTTGATCTATAGTCCTCCTATCATAATCAGATAAGTCTGCAAATTGCCGATCAAACTCCCTTTTTATATCTAGAATAGATTGATCTTTTGGTTTATGTATCCACTTTAGAAATGTGGATCTAGTCACTTTATCTTCGTCATCCAGTGCAAACATCCTTATGAGTATCATCTTGTATTGTGACCATCTTATTTGCCCTTCTATAACTAGTCGAGGTGCATCCACAACTAGTCGGTCACGCAAATGTAATTCTGAAACGTATACAAAATTGTCTATTAATTCTTGATCACTTAATGGTGTTAGACCGTACCAAGGTATCGTGCCTCCAATTCATATTCCTTGCAAAAACGAGTAACATTTTTACCACTGAAATATCCACTTCTTCTGACTACTCGCTCATGAAATGCCTGAATGGCACTTCGTCTTTTCTCGTCCTGCTGAAAGCGCAGAAGTTGGGTTATAACATCCATCGTTGCGTCGCCCATAAATGGTCAAGCACAATGAGCTCACTCAACTGCACCACTCTTTAAACTAGGATCAGGATCTCTACACTCTCCTCCTTTCACGTCGGGTTCACCAGGTATGTCGTCAGGTTCGCCAAAGGAGGGTTTCAGGAAAAAAAAAAGGGAATCAATATTCCATAAAATTTGCCTATTTTCCACTATGTCTTGTTTAAGATTTTCCTTTCCTTAGGCCATACTAAATAAAAACATATACGAAGGAGGAGTTTTACAGTAGCAGGTAAAAAGGATCAGGTCTTTAAATAGGTTCAACTCCACAATATGTTTGCAATAGATTCACTAAAGAAATTCAGACTGTCTGGTCATATATCTCTGTCGGATCCTGATATCATAGGCAGTCAGAAGCTTCCAGAAATACACATCGGAGTCTAGCCTTTGCCATTAAAAGGTTTGTTTATTTCCTTCACATCGGTATAAGCGAACAGAGGTGTTACTTTGAATTTCTTAAAGGTAATCATAAAAGGTAGCGCTTACTCGTTTTAAATGGCAAACACACATGCGAACATACATGCTTAGCAATGTACTTGTGGCCTGTTACACGCATCTAATTGAATAGATTCATATGAGGATTTGAAATGAAGAAGGAGGATTTAACTACAGCAAAACCCAAGTATTACCGAATAAAGAAACTGAGAGAAGGCCATAGGATTTAGCAGATAAAAGTTTAGCTTTGTCCGGTCAATGCGACAACAAGAGTAAAGTGCAAAAAAAAAAAAAAAAAAAAAAAAAAACCGAAAATGTCAATGGTTTGGCTGGACATTAGTCATTATGTAGGCAAAGAACTGATAGACTTGGAGCTCTGATCAGGCATACTATCATATTAGTAATATGCAGGTTTCTACAACAGTACAGTCACTGATCTCAATATTAGCATTAGACTTATCAAAACAATCAGCTATAGTTGAGGTGAAAGCACACAAAGCCGCTAAAAGATCATCTATTCATTCAAACATTAACAGTCTTAGCTAATTAGGAAGTGTGCAGAACATGAAATTATATTTAAAGTTTTCTAGCTACATCTGCGCTTATACCAAGTCATTCTCTGTAGCCTTCAATTCTCTCAACAGTGGCTTCATGCAGAATATATTATTATTTCAAATTTTTCTTTAAAATAACATCGACATTTTTGCTTTGAGTTGGAGAAAAGTGACAGGAGTATTGTCGGGGTACAAAAACCCGAGGACATAGCTCATGACCGCTAGCATAAATGCAAATCACTTCTTTCAAGACATTGCGTATTAACCATTCATAGATGTTAGTGACCTCCAAATAGTCATGGAAATTACAAACTCACATCACATAACATTCTGGTACGTACAACAGACATTAATATTGTTTGAATTTATTCATCATACCTGCTCTAAGTCCATATGTGCGCTTATTCACAAACGAATTACAACAATGATTTCTGAATTCCAATCCGCAGCCAGCGACATCGCATGCTTCTTCCTTCTTCAGTTCAGCACCTCAGCAAGAAGATTTCCCACAGAAAACTGCAATCGAGTTTTGTAAAACTAATCTTCCATTCCCGTTGAGATCGATCTCCCTTCCTTTACTCACTTTCTGTTGATTTTTCTTTCGCTGATGTCCACAGTATTGCCTTCTCCTCTCTGAATGTACTGTCCTCTAAAGCTCAGCGCTGAAGCATATTCTTATCAATCATACGTCAAAGAGACGCGAGAGGATCAGCCGAAAAAAAAACTAGAGCTTCCTAGCGGATCCTTTTCAATCCTGTCCCCTCTACAAAAATCCCTGATCAACAGCGCTCCTCCTCTTTTCTTGCGCACCCTTTTGAAGCAATTGAGAAAGCATAGACTGCGTGGTCTGCTTCACATCTGCCCCTAATGATTGAATGACAGAGAGCTTGTACTCAGATTTAGTTAGGAAGGAGAAAAAGACAGAGCTAGAGCTAGAACGCTGTTAATCCATCTCCAATACATTATTAACCATGGGAGAAGGTTCGGCAGCTGCCGTTTCCAGATATCAAAAATACAGAGAGCTTGGAATGCCCTCGTTGCCAGCTTGGAGACGAAGGATTCTAAATCAAGAGCTTCATCATAATTGCCGTTCCGCACACACGTGTCCATTAGCTGAGGTATCTCCAGTAAATCTAAAATAATGCTATGGTTGGTAAGAAGCATCTGGTTCAGGTTGCGCTTGTCCAAAATCTGGTATCCTGATTCCACGAACTCATTACATCCACTTGTAAGCCGAGGAATCTCACTGATCAAGTTTTCCAAATGCTTATCAACAGATGTCATCTCTTCACCAATAGAATGCAATGCCTCAGCTGCAACTATAAACGCTCGGTAATGCCCAACTGCCAAATCTTGCATCTGTCTTTTAATCTTTTCCGAATCAACTCGCAAAAGCTCTGGTTCCTTATGCAACTTGTCCAAAACATTACGAAGATGTCTCAGCAAATCAATGAGAAATCCTGGACAATCTTCATTGCATGCATATATTTATTTCCGAGTCTTGAATCTTGATCACGACGATGTCCACCCCAACGTATGCATCATCTAGATGCATCAACCTCCAGATGACTTTAAACAGATGCGTCATATTTGATTCTCGTGCTTCAATTTCAGATCGCGACCACAACGGGACTTGGGGCAATCGAAGAAAATGTGAACTAAATCTTCCATGCATCGATGGCAACACTTGCACCATGGAGGCACGCCACAAATTTTGTTAACCCTTGCATTGGACCAGATACCCTTTGCAAGATATGTCACATGAGAACGTACTTTTTTATCTCAATTAGGGATGCCAAATAGACATGAACTTTAGTTCCCATCAAAGTTTGGTCCAAGAAAGGCACCATAGCTTGTTAAGGGTGTGATGACCGTCTAAGTTCTCTTTGAAGTTGGGGATTCTGGATAGTTTCTTACCATTGCTCCATTTGAGGCCCTCCAGGCAAGGAAGATCCTGTCCGCAGAGAAGGCAGGTAGTTGAGCGTTCCCACACTAAACACTTGCCTTGAAGAAGAGTCTATTCCTCGAGGGTAACTCTAAGTCTTGGGTCTAAGTCTTTGAACCTAATCCACTAGCCGGTCTCTTGTTTCTAGAGTTGTTTCCACTGTTTGAATCCCTTGTTCCATAGCCGATTAGCATTTCGGAGGTTCCAAGACTCCACCCCCTAATGCCGATGTCATATGATATTCATTGGGTGTGGATCACCATTTGGAGAAGGATGCCACATGGCATCACACGGGTATTTATACCACTTGGTAGAAGATATAAGAGAGATCTCATATGATATAGATCTAAGTGAGACTTCACTCTCATATTATGAAATGAGAATGGTTCGGATGCAGCTGGGAGGAAATGAACAAAAATCTCTCTGTGTGAGCGTCGAAGCAAGAGGAGGGAACAACAAAAGATTATCGCGACGTTATATTGGTAGAAATATTAGAGTTTGCACAAGTGCCAATAGATGCTCTTCCAATAGAACCTAGTCCAATGATAAAGGATGACAAACCACAGACTTCACGGTTGGTGAAATGTAGAGATTGCATTTTACTACCAAGAAATTCTTATGTATGAGCTAGATGATCGAATTGCATAGTCACAAGGTGGTTTAGAGGAAACTATTACTTGTGAACACACTCAAGGTTAGCAAGACCCTGAAGTGTTATGAGGGCAATCTATCATTTAGTCTTAGATGGGTTTGGAGTCACTTGTTATGGGACTTTGTTCTATATTTTAGAGGATTATATGGTCTATTATCTCCATTGTGATACGGTCAAGCTTATAAGTTTGGCACTTTTACACTTTCTTTACATATTATTACTCCACAGAGGATACATCATATCAACTTAGGTCATTTGGATGATGTTGTATATCATGAGAGTGATAATTTGGAAGTTGAGTATACATGGGAGATAGTAGGCACCACACTCAGATGGTTTCCCATCTTTGAGATGATCATATGAGCCTTCTTAAGGGGAAGGATATGGGAAACATCACACAAAGATGACCATGTACATAGAGTACATGGGGTTCAGGGGAGTCCGAGCATTTACTTCTACCAGTACGGACATTTCATCTACATTTTCGAGGACGAAAATGTTTTCAAGGGGAACGAAATGTCATATGATATTCATTGGGTGTGGATCACCATTTGGAGAAGGATGCCACATGGCATCACACGGGTATTTATACCACTTGGTAGAAGATATAAGAGAGATCTCATTTATGATATAGATCTAAGTGAGAATTCACTCTCATATTATGAAATGAGAATGGTTCGGATGCGGCTGGGAGGAAATGAACAGAAATCTCTCTGTGTGAGCGTCGAAGCAAGAGGAGGGAACAACAAAAGATTATCGAGACGTTATACCCGATGATTGAGAACTAGATAGAGTCATTTTGTCTTATTCCAGTGCCTACTTCCACTCATCATTGATTCTCATGAATTGTTTGGCCTTGTTCCAACTCTTCCATAAGGAACACACGAGACTAGAGCCTTTAGGGAACACCGGGTGGGGGGAGAACAAAAGAATGAGGATCCCTATGTCCTTCCAACCAAGATGGCCAACTAAGGTAAGGTCTTTCATGTTTCTAAAGATCAATTTAGCCCAAGAGGACTCACTATTGCTCCAAGCCTTGATAAACCACTTTGCCGCCAACTTGTGAGCCAACCTAGTGATATCCAATATACCCAAGTCCCCCGGTCTTTCGAGCTAATGCAAGTTTCCCATTTGATTTTGGGAATTCCCCTCTTGTTGGGGTCCCCAGTCCATAGGAAGTTTCTGCAAATTGTTTCCTGGCCAACTCTTTCTCCTTAGGTCTCCAACACGAGATAAAGTAAATAATCGTAGAAAGCATAAATGTGTTAACAACCATTGCACGCCTTGCCAAGTTAACTTGCATACCTTTCCAATGATTGAGTTTGTTATCCAGTTTGGATAGCACCTAGTTGCATCGGTGGTCCATTGAGATGTCGAAGCCCATCAGAATACCTAGGAGATGGAATACTTGACCTCTAGGGATAATTTGACATCCCTGATCTAACAACAATTGGGGTGGAGGTCCAAGGATTGCTTTGAAGTAGTTTTAGCATGGTTGATTTTTGAACCTGATGCCACACAATAGGTGTCGAGGCAACTCTAGAATACCTCAATGTTGTTCATATCGTTATGTACAAAGGCATTCATGTCATCGGCAAAGAGTCTTGCAATCATTTGGCCGTGATCTAGAGGTAGGGAAAGACCCTTGAGATTGCGAGTGTCCATGTGATGCTTTAATATGCAACTGAGGCCATACGAGGCGATAGCGAAGAGTAGTGGAGCAAGTGGGCAGCCTTGCCTGATAGATCTTTTTAAATGTATGGGCTCATAGAGCTTACCGTTAATATTTATTCTTGTTGAAGCATTTTCGAGAAGAGTGGAAACCATCTTCGTGAACTTTTGGTTGCATCCAAGGTCTTTCAGTGATTGAAGAACAAAGTCCCATTCCAATCTTTCATACGCTTTGTCGAAGTCGATCTTAATGAATAATAGATCTTGTGCAGACTCCTCAATAAATGCAAGGCCTTCCCAAATATCGACAATTGCTTTAAGTATAGATCTACCTTTGATAAAACCTTTCTCGTCCTCAAATCTTAGTCTTCCCCTGATTTTTAGAAGACCTTGTTGGCATTGCAAGTTACCTTTGTTCACTTCTTCTTCAAGCCGTGAGAGACTCCGGTACATCATTTCTCTTCTTTTTTTCCGGGTGTCTCTTATAGCCTTATGAGTCCTGATCAGAATTTGTCGAGTCTTTTCCATTGTGCTTCTCCAGCACTTAGCCGGTTCATTACAGTAGGCAAAGGCCTCTGCGCACACTACGGAAATTTCTTGATGGACAGAGGGGAGGGAAAACAACATCTGACAAGCATGAAACCAAGGAGCTTTTCAGAGCATGGGAATTGGTTTGAAAGAAAGAGTAATCGGTTAGTGGTCCAAGATAGTCAGGTCCATGTGTTGGGAAATGGAAGGAATACCCCACCGGAGGATGGTGATTTGATCGATGTAACATCTATCAAGTCTTGCTTTCCTCAGAGAGTCCCCGAATCGAAGATTAGACCAGGAGAACCCCTTCATGTCTTTCACCTTGACCAAGTCGAGATGGAGCTTGATTTTATCCCATATCTCTTTCTCCCGTCTGTCAATAATTTTCCCCTTGTTATTCCATCGGTCCTTAGGAAATTCAACCATGTTGAAGTCCCCACAAATCATAACATTGTGTGAGAGGGAGTTGAGGGAAGCCCATGTATCGATTCTATCCGCATCTTCATTAGGGGCATAAATAGAGACCACACTAAATTGTTTAGGGAACCCGATAGAGGGAGCAATCCGATGATGATTATGATCTATTTATTTGGAACACCTAATTAGATCCTTCTCTAATGTAGATTTCCAACCACATCGTTGTAAAATAGCAAACCCACATGAATACACAGTGAACACACACGAATATAGCATTTGCTTGGCTCAAAGTCTTGGTGTTCCATGCAAGATCCAAGCACATGAGTTCCATTATCACTTTATCAAAAGTGTACATGCAAAGTGATAATGTGGAGAAGGTCATGTCAAAGTTTACGTGTGGAGTATCTCAGAATTATGGACCAATTCCGCATATGTTTAAAAAAGCATTGGATGGACTAAATCTTCAAACATTAAAAGCATGCATCGATATGAACTTCGGTCAAGATTTGAGGGGGAGTGTTGAAAATCGAGTCTTATTGTGGAAATGACACAAGGATGAATATATATACAAGAACTTGAGTAGTGGGTAGACTTGGGAATGAATTGAATTAATCAAGATGCACTAAACTTCTAGGTCGTTAGGACGGTTGATGTAGTTCTAGGTGAGTGCTCAAAGGTCTACTCTCTTCTCTCAAGCATTGATGGGTTTCATATATATATATATATATATATATATATATATATATATATATATATATATATATATATATATATATATATATATAGTTTATATGTAAGAACATAACATTATCTCCAAATGGTTAGAATTCACGGATCTTAATTTGAGCTTGAAAGAGCTAAAGGACTTAAATGATTAATTTCTGAATTAATTCTCACGAATTATTTCTCACATTTTTTCTATGCATAAATGGCTCGTTGGGATACACTACATGTAAAGTAGAAGATACTATTATCACTAAATTCAAAATTTTTCATGATTTCTCTTTGTTATTTCATCCAATGGAAGGCTTTTCTTTTTCCTCTTAGCTATTCCATCATGGTCCAACTAGTTGAGTATATGTTTTGATCAACCTATTTGACAATTTTTATTATTTCAAGAACAATTTTGGTTTGAAAATCTAGCATGATGATTTTTTTCCACAAAATGGGTTTTCCCTAAATACTTCAGGTATTTCTCTTCGACGTTTCTAATGTTATTCATTGATCAAACTATAAAAAAGAATATCATGTAGAAATTCCACTCTGAAACATCGTTTATGGAGCCTTGAAATCCTGTTTATGAGTTTAATGCATGTGGTTAGGGTATTCGTGATTCCAACAAGCATCGTCTAGAATTCATGGTACACATACCTTATTTTAAAAGCAATTTTTGGGATTCCTTCTGCTTTTAGATATCTTAAACTCTAATGATAACCTTCGTGAAAGTTTGATCAAGAAAATATTACATCACAAGATTGGAAATTTGGATCGTAGTCATTACCTTATGAAGTCCTCCATAGTCAATGCTTATCCTCATGGAGCCACCTTTGTAGGTACCAAAAAAAATTAATGCTACCAAAGGGAGCTTACTTTGTCGAATAAGACACGATTTAAATAATATTGGATTTACCTTTCCATTTCATCATGTTGGGCTTGGACATTCCTATAAATGGTTTTCGTGGGAGACGCCAATTCATGATAAGCCATTTTTGTAACAGATATGGAGAGATATTCTCTATACTAAAACATGAACGTTTTGAACCCATTCAAGTTTTGAACTCATTCATATAGTCTCAGAAAAGAAGTAATAAAACATTTTGATTATGTTAATTCAATTACAATGTTTTGTGAAGGTAAATCTGAAGAAAAGATAATCATGTACAATTATTGGACACATCTTCTTTTGAAATTTGGTTGAGTTTGTGAGAAGAGATGAAGGCCATGTTGGATAGATTGTGTTCACCCTAGAGTTTATAAGCACTCTCATCCTCCAGAGTGTTAGTGTGATACCTTCATCTGAATTTATGTTGTAGAATCCACAACCAAGCGTTTCCTAGCATGAGGTCCATTCACCCCATCTTCACGATCTAAAAGAGAATTTGATCTCAATAGCATTGCATCTCAAGCTTCAAATTTGGATACCATAGTATCTCATATATATTTATTTTTTCGCAGGCATCATGTAGACCATATAGTGCTTAATTAGTGCTCGAACTTTGGGGAAGTTTTCTCTCTTTAACGTATGCATAACTCATGAAAATATGGATGGCAAAATCATCGATAGGTTTTCTTCACACGTTCATTATGTAGGAAACATGGATTCATTACTTTGTGCGATCTAGTAGAGGTTAACGGCATGGAATAATTAAGATTTCCTGAGCAAGGAAAATCCTTATGCAGGAGCTCTTCATATCTGTTGTGTGCATTTCTATGTATGGATGCAGATTTCATGGGTTCTTCTAAGATGTTTTGAGAGTTGTGTTTCACCTGCGTTTTGTTGGGATGATCAAGAATTAATAATCTTTAATGAGATAATTTAGCGAATTCTCTTATCTCTTTAATTTTGGAATGATTTCACTATAGTGGAACATATGAGTGGATACCATTGCCTATTTTAGGGTCTACCACCACTATTTTAATGGAAGTTTTGGGTGTGCGTCATGCATAAAATGATCATTATGCTCTACACTGATCATGATTTTTCCAGAGTGATTGGCGCATAATACCAATAAAACTTAGGTAAATAACATGGAACCCCTTTCAAACTATCAATCCCTTAATAAAAATGATTAATTAAAATTTTCAAAGTTCAGAAAAGCCTTTATCCTCTCCTTTCCAAAGATAATAAAATCAAGCAAATATGGATCACAGTTTTGGAGTGACAATTATAACAATAGACGCACCTATAATTGCATATTTTACAGAATTGACAGATGATCCTAAATAAAGTTGAAGCCCTATAAGGAATTGAATAGTAGGTCATAGAGATTTTCTCGAGATTCTAGGCTTTCAAATGTCTCCATTATTGTTCTTGAAGTGATCGCATATCAATCGGTCCTCCACAGAACCACCTACACTACCACTAAAATTACCAAACTATAGTTGCGGAGTGTATCCTCAACCATGGAGCACGAATCCTCTCGCCAAAGGCGTAAAAACATAAACGACAAATAAGACATAAATCCGTAATACCTTGGTGTGCGTGTGTGTGTGTGTGTGGGGGCGGGGGGGGGGGGGGGGGTGTCCTTCTCGGATATCCATAGTTCTTGTAAAGGCTTGGGCCTTGGCAATGAGGAGGGCGGAGGAGATGAAAGTTAAAGATAAAGTACATGAGAGTTGTTAATCTACATTACATCTTGAGGTTCCTACCAAAGCCTTTGTAAGGTGCACTGCAGTTCAATTCCTCACTAACAAGACAGAGGGGAGAGTGAGGGTGTTAGAGAGCTCATCTCTTTACGTGCACTTCAATTCCTCACGAACAAGAGAGAGGCGAGAGTGAAGGTGTTAGAGAGCTCATCTCTTTACGTGAAATATAGCTACACAGAGGATCTTTAATCTTGAAAAATTGCATTAATAAAGGGGCTTTCTTCCTCCTTCTTCAGGCTAAGGAAGAACCACATGCCTCTAGCATCAGGGAGGCATTTCATATGATTAGTTAAGCACATAATTACACAAAATCATGCATCAATTTGAAAACAGCTTCAACTCAATTCGATGAATGACTAGCATATTTGTCTACTAGTGAGGCCACTCCCAATTCCCACAAAACTCTCTAGTACACTAGTCCGTAAAAGAGAAAATTGCATTAGTACAGTAAAAGAGGAAATTTATTTTCTATTTAGAGTTCCAATCCACATAATGATTTGGATCTCTTAGTAATTGTGGTTAAAGATTAGTGTGATGAGCAAATGAAAATAAAGATGAATCTCTCTTACTTTCAAATTCAATTGGATGTCCTTCTTGTAGTAATACTTCAGAAACTCGATATTCTCTTGCTATCATTGACTTCATTTTTTCCATGTTGTCTCTTTGTCATATTCTGCATTGGAAAGTTTTCCGTTTCTTTTGTATTATTTTCTCATTAATACAAGTATTTGAGCATACTTTTTATGAACCCACAATAGAATCTTGATGAACCTGGCAAGATATGAGAATATTTTGGGATACATAGATGTATTCACTCAAGAATGGCATGTACCATTACGTAAAGACTTTTGAATATTAGTTTAACCAATACAAGAAGAAACCTCTCGTCCTATGGAAACAAAAGCGACACAAAAAGAGAATTTTGATAGTACAAAGAAAAATCTTCTTGGTTAAGCTTGTTGACACTTCTTCTGGTGCATATGGCAAGGCCTAAGTGCTTGAACATAAAGTATTGGACTTTTCGTAAAGTCATATGTATACACACAAAGTCCTTAATTGCTTCCAAGGTTAAAAAAGGCATGACTTTGTATCCACTTCCAAAAGGTTAATGAAGAGAGCATCTTTTGATTGTATTGAGAGCCGAATCCCATGAGTCTCATTTGAATTCAAATTCAAATGAATTCCTCAAAATAGGGAGATTTTAGCTGGAATCTATTCAAAAATCATCTAGTGAAAGCATGCAAGGAATTGTACTTATAGACTAATAGCTTAGGCATGGTGATTGGTGAGTCTTCTTACTCATTCTAAGCGTACAATTTATGATCTCAAAGCTATTGCCTCCGTCTTTTATACACTACTTTCCTATACATCTACATCAACTTTCATCATCTGACTACCCAGATGGGAAGCTACTTGAGACAGACACCTACGACAAAGCCCTAGAGATCCATGACAACAAAGAAACCCCCCAGGAGGGTTACACTACAAGCAAAGAAGATGGTTTCACCACTAGTAACGAAGACAACATGGATAGTGAAAGTTCCATCATTGGATCGACGATCCCGGAAACGGTGCCGAGCACGGGGCCCAAGTCTCCCCAGCAAGGGACATCCCGCAAAGGAAAACAGCCTATGGAGCTACCCTGGAAAAGCCCCCACAAGAACCGACTTCTAAGTCGGGATCAGATCCCAGCGAAAAAGAAAGACGAAGTCAAGAGAAGAAAGGACAAAGCTCCCTCCCGCAAAGAGGGATCAATGCAAAAATGATTGTCATCTCGCTAAATGCTCGAGGGCTAACCGACCCCTCAAGAGCGACCATCATTGGTCAATGGCTTCGCGACATTAGCTTAAACCCAGACTTTATATGTATTCAAGAGATTAAAATTGACGGAGAAGACCTCCAGAAGCGGCTCAGACAGATCTCCTCGGCCCATGTGTGGATCCCAACGAAGCACCAGCGGGGGTCTGGAGGAACGGTTATCGGTGTTAAACAACTCTGGTTTGAAAAGCTTGAAAACTCCATTGAAGATGTAAGTCACCGTTGGATTGCTGTCTCTTTTGGTGCTCCTCTTTGTGTTACTATGGTTTCTTTGTATGCCCCTAACGGGGATTTGGAGAGACTGAACACTTGGGCTTCCTTAGACTCACTTCCCCACAACATGCTTATTTGTGGAGACTTCAACATGGTGGAAGACCCTATGGACAGATGGATGGGCAAGGGCAGGGTCATCGACAGTCGGGAGAAAGAAACATGGGACATGACCAAACTCCACTTGGATTTGACTGAGTTCAAAGACTCGAGTGGCTTTTCTTGGTCGAATCTCCAAGCGGGCGAGGACCTGAGGAAAGCTAGACTCGATAGATGCTACATCTCCCAGAGTTTTACTCAACAGTGGGGTCACCCTACCATCACGCAACGCACTGACCTCACTATCTCTGATCACTACCCGATCGTTATCACTTTTCAACCTTCCAACAAAATCCGCAAGGCTCCGTGGTTCCATGCCAACGCAACCACCTTCTCTATCCCTTCTGTCCACCAAGAAATTGCCGATGTGTGGAAAGTGGCGTTCGCCTCTGGCTTGGCCCCTGCCAAGTGCTGGAGAAGTGCGGTCGACAAGTCTCGTAAGATCATGATCAGAACTAAGAAGATGCTCGAGACTGTGCGGCGGGCTCGTAGGGAAGCCCTTTACCACAGACTCTGGCGGCTCGAGGAGGAAGTGAACAAAGGAAAACAACAAGCCCAGAAAGGCCTCAGGAAAATCAGAGCAGTGTTGAGATACGAGGAAGAATTACAAAGGAAAAACTTGCAAATCTTCTTCAAGGAGTGGTGGGCTGGCAAAGCCGACAAACCCACCAAAGAGATGTGTCGTATCCTTAAAAGGAAACACAGCAGAGAGTCGATCCCCCTACTGCTAGACCCACATGGCAATGTTTGCAATTCGGAAGAAGATAATTTTGGCATCATCGAGGGGCACTTCACGAGACTCCTGGGAACCTCGAACCCCCTTTCCCACCATAGAAGGGACTGTATGGCTGCCATTTCTAGGGTTTCCCCCCGGAGGATACCACCCAACCTCCACTCCCTTCTTCATGCCCCTATCTCGGAATCAGAAATCATTGAGGTCATTGATGCCCTGCCCCTCGGTAAAAGCCCGGGACCCAACGGACTCACTAACGAGTTCTTTAAATCCTTCAAGCTGGTGGTTGCCACCCCTCTTCGGATGGTTTGGCAAGAAGCGCTAAAGTTTGGTGCTCTTCCTTCTTGTCTAAATAATGGAATTATCAAGTTGATACACAAGAAGGGGGAAAAGAACAGAATCGAGAACTGGCGGCCTATTACGATGCTCCAAACAGGATACAAGATCATCGCCAAAGTCATTGCCAACAGACTCTCGTGCCACCTGAGATCTTGGCTTAGTGAGGACCAAAAAGGTTTCATCAAAGGCAGGTCTATCCTGGAAACCATTATGGATATTTGGGAAGGTATTCAATTTGCAAATGAGTCTAATCAAGATGTGGTTTTCCTTAAGATCGACTTTGACAAAGCCTACGACAGGCTAGAATGGGACTATATTCTGCAGTCGCTCCAAGATCTCGGACTTAGTCAGAAATTCACCAAGATGATCGCGACCCTTCTCGGAAACGCAACGACCCAAATTAACGTTAACGACAAACTTTCGAAGGCGATCCATCTTAGAAGATCGATTAGACAAGGATGCCCTCTGGCCCCCCTTCTTTTTGCCATCGCCACTGAGGGGCTGAGCAGACTTGTGGCTCATCATGTGGAGGCTGGCAATATCAAAGGCCTCCGGCTGCCTCACGACCACAGTCAAATCATCATGAGACTTTTTGCTGATGATATGAACGCGTTCGTCCACAATGATAGTACCGGCCTGGAGACTTTCTGGAGGTGTCTTGCTACCTTTTGTGATGCCTCTGGATCCAAAATCAACCACTCCAAGACCGCCTTCAGGGCTATTGTGGGACAGCATCCTGGCCTTCTCACTGATCATGGCTGTCAAATCATTCCGCAGGGCCAAATCCTTCGACTTCTTGGAATCCCCTTGGGGTTTGGCGTCTCTATGGAGCAGCGATGGAACTGGGTGTTGGCTAAACTCGAAAACAAACTTAACTATTGGAGAGGTATGCAAATCAATCTCGCTGGGCGTGCGATGGTTATCAACACGTTCCTCCTCTCTTCTACCATCTATTTCCTTTCTTGTTGGAGACCGAATGAGCAAGGCTTGTCCAAACTGAATAGTATTTGTAGAAACTTTCTCTGGACGGGCGATCATAACAGAAGGGGGGTGCCTAAAATCAAATGGGCCATCTGCACTAGCCCGAGAGATAGCGGGGGGCTTGGTATCCTGGACATTGGGTGTATGGCTAACAAACTGGCAGCCAAATGGATGATTAGGGCTTGGTGCAATAGGGAGGCCTCGTGGGCCAAGCTGATCTTCAGAAACAAGCATGAGTTGGCCCTCACGGGGTTCCCGAACTGGAAGAATCTTGACATCATGACCCTGCTTTTCTCCCCGATCCCCGTCTTCCCGAAAGGATCCAATCTCGTGTGCTCCCTTTGGAAGGGCTGGAATAAAGTCAAAAGCTTCACAAGAATTAGTGAGGACTGGAAGTGGGCGGCCGGAATAAGACAAAACGACTCTATCTGGTTTCCGATACATGGCATCCGGAGTGTGGAGTCGTGGAACATTCAAAATGCCAAGAAGCTATGGAACAAAGGATTCAAAAAATGGAAACACCTCTGGAAACATGACACCAACAACTGGATCAACTTCGAGGATATTGACCCTCGCATAAACATCTCCTACGAAGAATGGAACACTTTGCAAAGCAGATGCCTCGCTTGGGATCGTCACAAGACGCGCCTTCTCATGGGACACGACACACCGAACTCGCTTGGTCTCAAATGGCACAACGGAAATAGCCTACTCGAAATCCCGAACATCAAAGAAACGGCTGACCTCCAGATCAGCCTCAACAAGAAGTGGTGCCTGTCTTGGACGCGGCTTCGGTGGGACATGAAATTCATGGGTATCTGGCACCCCCTTATTGAGATTAAGAAGTCTGTCTTCTTATGGCAAATTCTTCATCGAGGAATTTGGACCAACCATAAGGCTAGCAAACTTTGTGGGATCCCTCCTTGGTGCAAACGCTGCCACCGTGCTATCGAAGATGTCCCACACATCTTCCTTACTTGCCCCAACTCCTACAGAATCTGGCAGACGGTTGGAATGAAAATCAGACTTCAAAAACAGCTTAGTTGGAAACAAGTCCTTTTGGGAGAAGCGATCGGCTGCTCTGCGACACTCTGGAACGCCATCAGAGGGGAAGTCCTGTGGAAAATTTGGCGGGAGAGGTGTGCTCTCAACTTCGGCGATCCCCCCAGGGAGTGGTCGATTGAGAAATCACTATTCCTCCTGGGCAAAAGGATCGTTAACAGTAAGAAGTCCCCCCCCTTCAGACACCATCAAGTTCTCCTTTTGATCAACAACAAGCTCAAACCCAAGTGGGCCCCGCATGAGGGCGATGAGAGGGTGATTAACCTTCTCTGTAATGCAACCTAGGATTCAATCAAGTTTCCCCTGCTTTGTGGGATTTGGGGGGTCCCGTGGGCACTAGTCCCCTTCTATTGTACCTTTGTTTCTTAATTTAATTCAAGTCCGGGAGAGTAGGCTATTGCCGAACTTCCTTTATATTAAAAAAACTTTCATCATCTATTTTACTCATTGTTCATCATTGAAGTATTTCTCTCTAAGCTAGTCAACTTCTTTGAGCTGCTAAATTAAGTATAATGGTCTCCTTGACTTTGTATATCGATTACTGCATGACGGTAACACCCTTAAAAGTCTGCCTACTAAATAGTTTAGTCATTGGGGTTGTGTACATTGAAATATGAACATATCCCTGTGATTGTCTTGTCTACATCATCTTGTTCCTAAAACATCAAGATCAAAGCCCTCACTTCTTCTATCTCCATATCACAGTATAGTTACTCCAAATTTATGAAATGGCTTTATTTGGAGCTATGCAAAAGGATTTGGGTCGATTCCTTGTAGGTTGTGCGCTTTTAGTAATTTTTTGAGTGCCTTCTTCCAAAGATAGAAGGTTTCCTATACATGTGCATAATTCAAAAGTTATTAAAACAATATTTGTGATCAATGTTCCAAGGTACTATAGGAATATGATCGCATAAGGTGCAAGCTTAGGAAGTCTGTTAGAGATTCCAAGTGAAAAATAGGCTGGTTTGGAGCACGTTTTTGGTAGCTACCTCTCATCTCTGCAAATTTCCATTACTCCTCATAGTGATATCAAATGCTTATCATGGTCCATACATTATGGGTGATGGATTCCCTTCTTTTCAATTAAAAATTTGGATCAAAGCAGTTGCTCATTATGGTCTCTAAGGATGGAGGCTTACTTGCAAAGAAGAAATCTTTATAGATACATCTCGAGATGAGATGATGCCTATACTCAGAACCAAGGGAGAACCAACATAAAAAAAGCAAGAAAGGTTGAAGAGATCCTTCTATATCTTTTACTGTGCATCAACCCTATTGGAATTCTGTAGAGAAGACGAGCACATGATCGCTTCCCGAACAGGAGATGTCTTTAGCATAACATGATTTGTTAATAAAAGGAGCTTGCTAAGACAATGCCAAGTCAAAATTTTGTAAGAGTAAAGCAAGGAAATGGTGTCACAAGTTTCCCTTACCACGCGTGAAATGCTTGCACCAAGGGGATCACCACAATTGTTATTGCCTTTGACATTGGTCCACATCCCCCTCTAACCAGTCTACGACACTAACATTGTTGTTTTTTTTTTGATAACCGCATGCCATAGATCCTTGAATTTGACTTTTGATCTACTCCACATCTAGTTCCCACAATAGTTCTTGCTAAGTGAAGTGATGAAGTGATGTTTTATTATAAGTTTGTAATGTATTATAGTTTTTATTATCTTGCCAAAGCTCTTCAACGTGCGCCACTCAGACAGATTGAGCGCAAGCAATGACGGCGTGGAGGTAAGAAGTGCTTCCGGACTCGCTTTCAACTTTATGCACCCATTTAAATCGAGTTTCTGTAAGTTTGGGATCGACACAATTATATCACACATATATTCAGTCAGTCACTGTCATCACTCACTTTTGGTACAAACAAGTTTGCGCAGCCCTCGAGGTTGCAGCAATGACTCAAACTTAATATCTGAAGACTCGTCGAAAGGCAGGTAAGAGCCGTGAGCGATGTGCAGTTTGGGAGGTAGAGCTCATTCATGCAGGAAAGACCTGTAATTAAAAGTGAGTGGCAACTGTCAGAAGAAATTCAACTGTTTTGAGTGAACTCCTAAGCACACCCATAACTTATGTAACTCACACTCTATCTCTACGTATAGAAGGCATAGAAAATAAATCGGTACCTGCATCGTTAGAAGAACAGCCAATAGATTGTGTCGTTGAGTATTATTAAGAGTATTATCTTAGAACTAATTTTGAGCAATCTAATGCCATCACAGAGAAATCAAAATTTTGAGTTGCATCATAAATTCCAAGCTTTTCCTATATGCATTTAAATTTGCACGCAAAATAAACTCGTTGAAGACAAACATGTCATCCAATTAACTTCTTTGACCTTCATCATTCTTCTCCTTGAAAATTACTTCTCTATACATGGGAAATCACACACTAAGGAAGAGAACGCTGAGAGCATTCTTTTCTATCTCTCTCGCATTCACACTGTCCTCCCACAACACACCCATAAATTATACATACTTCTTGACATATAGTCAATTTTCTTCATTTATTACCAATGGTTGAAAGCAGTGATGTATTTCCTATGTTGGTTGTTGATGATAAGTTGGATGTAAGAATTACCCATTGTGGGCACATATGATGGATCATGTATTGTTAGCAAAAGGGCTACAAAATGTTGTGCATGTTTTTAAAGGTGTCCTACTTCACATGCAAAATAGTGTCCTACTTCACATGCAAAATAGTTATTGAAGGTGATGCACATGGTGTTGAAGATGATGATTTTCAATTTCTTGATCATGTTGCAACTTGTGTTGCACCTACTATACAACAACTTATATTAGGGTGGAAGAGATGCACTAGCACATGCATTGATCACCTCGTTTATCAAACATGCCATTATCCCTCAAAACATGCTTGAGATAATATTACAACATTACACCAAGTAGGGAATGAGGCTCATATTGCTTACTGTTGCTCTAGCACAATGGTGAGAACCACGTTAAGAAGCTTCACCTCCTTGATTGTCAATCCGCGGAAGAGATAGGAGTGATATGAAGATCGTGAATGTGAGATGAAGTGAGAGTGAAGGTGAAAAGCATAGAGATGCACACACACATACACACACACAACGAAGAGACAAGAAAGACACAATGGAAGGTGAGAAATCAACTCTATTACTCAAGAACACTCTTACAAGCTCAAGATAACTCTAAGATCTTCTCTACTCAAACAAGCTCTACACTAGCTAACCTCAAAAATGAGCTCTCTAGCTCTTTTTATAGTTTCTAGACTAGTTTTGACCAGTTTCACATCTAGTGATGGGCATAGTTAAAAAATAGGTCCTAAGCGCTCCTCGGCTTGCACAAAATGGAGCTATAAATTGTAAAAAGGTTTTTTTCTATATTACATATGTTACACTAGTGATGAAAATCACTGTTGAATGTTTGAAAGAGTAATATAAAACATATTTGTTTGAAAAATTGATCCGACTGGCTCCCTGCTCCGTCTTTACATGCTTCCGCGTCTTCTATGCCGCTTGCTACTGCCAACACCCCCCTCCCTCTCGCTTATGTCGTCCTCGACAGAACCTTGTTGTGCGGTCTGTCGGATGTAATTTTGTAGGAGGTCTTGAGCGAGGGTGTGCTCGGATATTCGAATGCCTCGGGCCAGATCTGCCTCGAGTTTCTCCCAATCAATGGGCTGCGGTTCATCTGATGGCGGGAGTTGATAATGCGTGGAATATACCATCTGTTCACAGGCAAATAATTGCAATAAATGGGTGGGCCTGCTAATGAACACCTCTGAATGGTATTCCTAGAAACCGGTTGTGAACGTTTCTTCGAACGTCTGCTTGTAGCACGCCGGTAAGTACTTGATTCTGCAGTGCTAGGCGTAACACACCCGTAGTGATGGCGTTGTACTCATATCATATGCAAGATCCATATTGCCATGCTTGAAGCCTGGGGTATTTACATGAGGTGCCTTAACACGCATGAAGACTTTAAAAACCATTTGCATCATGTCAAATATCTTGACAGTCATGTGTGCAACTATATCATCCATATGTTTCAAGCGAGGGAGCCAGTGGCGAATCGTTGCCATCATGTTTCCGATAGTTGGTAGTTCTATGGGTGGTCTGAAATATGGATAATTCAGCCAATCCTGGCATTGCTTATTGTTTTGTACCTTAATAGCAAATGCTTTCTAGGATCGTCAACGTGGTACCGGTCCCCAGCATTGGTTGTATTTTAAATGTAACGGTGCCTTAACCCATGTACTCATCATTTCAGGGTATTCTTGTAACAAATTCTTGCGCCAATCTGGTTGAAATATCACTCCCCACTGCGCATCCATTGGCAAATCTTCTGGCTCGAATTGAGTTGCGTGGGAGGGCTTCTTGCCTGTTTCTTTCTCTATGGCCAACTGATATTCTGCCATTAACATAAAGTACGGCTTGTACTGGAGCTCATGCCCAGATATGTAGTGACGAGGGGCCAAATGAGCAAAGTATGGCGATTGTAAAATTCTTTCTTCAATCATGGCCATGGCATGTAACTGAGCCTCTACTCTAGCTGAATGGGTCATTCCAATTTCTTCGATTGTCTTCATCCATGCGGGAGTTGGAAGTTCGTAAGTCGTCTGGCCTTCGGCTGTGATGCATCCGCCTAGGATGGGTTGTGGCTCGTACACCTCTTCAAACGTTTCCTCCACCGGTATGGTTACGGTTTCTTCATCTGCTGGGAGGTCTGGTGGGGAGTCTGGTCATGGGGGTGCTTCATAGATAGCTATATGGAATTCAAGAGTAGATATCTGGGCCCATAATGCGTTGAGTTCCTCTAAGATGGAAGGAGAAGGGTCCGCGGAGCTAGTAGTCCTTGCTGTACAAGTGCTCTTAGCTGGAGTAGTTTATGATCTTCTTTCAACTTCTGTAGCTCCTCATTCATGCTGTCGTATTCTTCTATCAGCCGAACATGATCATCGAGTAACATCTTCATCGATTCTGAGGGAACTGCCTTGAACCTGCTCGGACTTAATGGTTGGTCGGGATGATCGAGGGCAGCTTCTAAATTTTCTCTGTTTTGTTCTTGTAACCGCTGGTTCTCTTCCTTTGCTGCTGCCAAGTGTCGTCTGAGTAAGCCCATGTTCCTTGTGAGTGTCGCGTTGCGAATTGTATGGGCCCTAAGCAAATTGTCAATGTCGGTGGCTGCCTCTTTGGTTTTCTCTTCACTTTCTAGTTCCAACTTATGATAAGCCTCACGTAGTTCTTGATATCGTGTGTTCAGTGAGGCATTCTCAATAGACAATGAATTAAGCTTCGATTGCAGATCATTCGTTGTTTTCTGCAGCTCTTGATAATTCGTTCCTAAAGAGGTAAACTCATTGCGTACTTGATTCATACATGTGAGCATTTGTTGAAATGCCATGTCTACCGTGGGTGATAAAATTAATGACGGAGTGAATGCAGTTTTGGTGTGTGTGGGTGTTGATGAACGGGGTAAGGGAAATGGGGGTGGGAGAGTGGATGCTGTGGTGATGGTGGAAAATTGTGATGGGCCTATGTATGTGGGTGTCATGAATGGAGCGAGTGGTGGTGCGGTGGACGGTGATATATCCATGTCATTGGATGTCTCCATTATTGTTCTTGAAGTGATCGCATATCAATCGGTCCTCCACAGAACCACCTACACTACCACTAAAATTACCAAACTATAGTTGCGGAGTGTATCCTCAACCATGGAGCACGAATCCTCTCGCCAAAGGCGTAAAAACATAAACGACAAATAAGACATAAATCCGTAATACCTTGGTGTGCGTGTGTGTGTGTGTGTGGGGGCGGGGGGGGGGGGGTGTCCTTCTCGGATATCCATAGTTCTTGTAAAGGCTTGGGCCTTGGCAATGAGGAGGGCGGAGGAGATGAAAGTTAAAGATAAAGTACATGAGAGTTGTTAATCTACATTACATCTTGAGGTTCCTACCAAAGCCTTTGTAAGGTGCACTGCAGTTCAATTCCTCACTAACAAGACAGAGGGGAGAGTGAGGGTGTTAGAGAGCTCATCTCTTTACGTGCACTTCAATTCCTCACGAACAAGAGAGAGGCGAGAGTGAAGGTGTTAGAGAGCTCATCTCTTTACGTGAAATATAGCTACACAGAGGATCTTTAATCTTGAAAAATTGCATTAATAAAGGGGCTTTCTTCCTCCTTCTTCAGGCTAAGGAAGAACCACATGCCTCTAGCATCAGGGAGGCATTTCATATGATTAGTTAAGCACATAATTACACAAAATCATGCATCAATTTGAAAACAGCTTCAACTCAATTCGATGAATGACTAGCATATTTGTCTACTAGTGAGGCCACTCCCAATTCCCACAAAACTCTCTAGTACACTAGTCCGTAAAAGAGAAAATTGCATTAGTACAGTAAAAGAGGAAATTTATTTTCTATTTAGAGTTCCAATCCACATAATGATTTGGATCTCTTAGTAATTGTGGTTAAAGATTAGTGTGATGAGCAAATGAAAATAAAGATGAATCTCTCTTACTTTCAAATTCAATTGGATGTCCTTCTTGTAGTAATACTTCAGAAACTCGATATTCTCTTGCTATCATTGACTTCATTTTTTCCATGTTGTCTCTTTGTCATATTCTGCATTGGAAAGTTTTCCGTTTCTTTTGTATTATTTTCTCATTAATACAAGTATTTGAGCATACTTTTTATGAACCCACAATAGAATCTTGATGAACCTGGCAAGATATGAGAATATTTTGGGATACATAGATGTATTCACTCAAGAATGGCATGTACCATTACGTAAAGACTTTTGAATATTAGTTTAACCAATACAAGAAGAAACCTCTCGTCCTATGGAAACAAAAGCGACACAAAAAGAGAATTTTGATAGTACAAAGAAAAATCTTCTTGGTTAAGCTTGTTGACACTTCTTCTGGTGCATATGGCAAGGCCTAAGTGCTTGAACATAAAGTATTGGACTTTTCGTAAAGTCATATGTATACACACAAAGTCCTTAATTGCTTCCAAGGTTAAAAAAGGCATGACTTTGTATCCACTTCCAAAAGGTTAATGAAGAGAGCATCTTTTGATTGTATTGAGAGCCGAATCCCATGAGTCTCATTTGAATTCAAATTCAAATGAATTCCTCAAAATAGGGAGATTTTAGCTGGAATCTATTCAAAAATCATCTAGTGAAAGCATGCAAGGAATTGTACTTATAGACTAATAGCTTAGGCATGGTGATTGGTGAGTCTTCTTACTCATTCTAAGCGTACAATTTATGATCTCAAAGCTATTGCCTCCGTCTTTTATACACTACTTTCCTATACATCTACATCAACTTTCATCATCTGACTACCCAGATGGGAAGCTACTTGAGACAGACACCTACGACAAAGCCCTAGAGATCCATGACAACAAAGAAACCCCCCAGGAGGGTTACACTACAAGCAAAGAAGATGGTTTCACCACTAGTAACGAAGACAACATGGATAGTGAAAGTTCCATCATTGGATCGACGATCCTGGAAACGGTGCCGAGCACGGGGCCCAAGTCTCCCCAGCAAGGGACATCCCGCAAAGGAAAACAGCCTATGGAGCTACCCTGGAAAAGCCCCCACAAGAACCGACTTCTAAGTCGGGATCAGATCCCAGCGAAAAAGAAAGACGAAGTCAAGAGAAGAAAGGACAAAGCTCCCTCCCGCAAAGAGGGATCAATGCAAAAATGATTGTCATCTCGCTAAATGCTCGAGGGCTAACCGACCCCTCAAGAGCGACCATCATTGGTCAATGGCTTCGCGACATTAGCTTAAACCCAGACTTTATATGTATTCAAGAGATTAAAATTGACGGAGAAGACCTCCAGAAGCGGCTCAGACAGATCTCCTCGGCCCATGTGTGGATCCCAACGAAGCACCAGCGGGGGTCTGGAGGAACGGTTATCGGTGTTAAACAACTCTGGTTTGAAAAGCTTGAAAACTCCATTGAAGATGTAAGTCACCGTTGGATTGCTGTCTCTTTTGGTGCTCCTCTTTGTGTTACTATGGTTTCTTTGTATGCCCCTAACGGGGATTTGGAGAGACTGAACACTTGGGCTTCCTTAGACTCACTTCCCCACAACGTGCTTATTTGTGGAGACTTCAACATGGTGGAAGACCCTATGGACAGATGGATGGGCAAGGGCAGGGTCATCGACAGTCGGGAGAAAGAAACATGGGACATGACCAAACTCCACTTGGATTTGACTGAGTTCAAAGACTCGAGTGGCTTTTCTTGGTCGAATCTCCAAGCGGGCGAGGACCTGAGGAAAGCTAGACTCGATAGATGCTACATCTCCCAGAGTTTTACTCAACAGTGGGGTCACCCTACCATCACGCAACGCACTGACCTCACTATCTCTGATCACTACCCGATCGTTATCACTTTTCAACCTTCCAACAAAATCCGCAAGGCTCCGTGGTTCCATGCCAACGCAACCACCTTCTCTATCCCTTCTGTCCACCAAGAAATTGCCGATGTGTGGAAAGTGGCGTTCGCCTCTGGCTTGGCCCCTGCCAAGTGCTGGAGAAGTGCGGTCGACAAGTCTCGTAAGATCATGATCAGAACTAAGAAGATGCTCGAGACTGTGCGGCGGGCTCGTAGGGAAGCCCTTTACCACAGACTCTGGCGGCTCGAGGAGGAAGTGAACAAAGGAAAACAACAAGCCCAGAAAGGCCTCAGGAAAATCAGAGCAGTGTTGAGATACGAGGAAGAATTACAAAGGAAAAACTTGCAAATCTTCTTCAAGGAGTGGTGGGCTGGCAAAGCCGACAAACCCACCAAAGAGATGTGTCGTATCCTTAAAAGGAAACACAGCAGAGAGTCGATCCCCCTACTGCTAGACCCACATGGCAATGTTTGCAATTCGGAAGAAGATAATTTTGGCATCATCGAGGGGCACTTCACGAGACTCCTGGGAACCTCGAACCCCCTTTCCCACCATAGAAGGGACTGTATGGCTGCCATTTCTAGGGTTTCCCCCCGGAGGATACCACCCAACCTCCACTCCCTTCTTCATGCCCCTATCTCGGAATCAGAAATCATTGAGGTCATTGATGCCCTGCCCCTCGGTAAAAGCCCGGGACCCAACGGACTCACTAACGAGTTCTTTAAATCCTTCAAGCTGGTGGTTGCCACCCCTCTTCGGATGGTTTGGCAAGAAGCGCTAAAGTTTGGTGCTCTTCCTTCTTGTCTAAATAATGGAATTATCAAGTTGATACACAAGAAGGGGGAAAAGAACAGAATCGAGAACTGGCGGCCTATTACGATGCTCCAAACAGGATACAAGATCATCGCCAAAGTCATTGCCAACAGACTCTCGTGCCACCTGAGATCTTGGCTTAGTGAGGACCAAAAAGGTTTCATCAAAGGCAGGTCTATCCTGGAAACCATTATGGATATTTGGGAAGGTATTCAATTTGCAAATGAGTCTAATCAAGATGTGGTTTTCCTTAAGATCGACTTTGACAAAGCCTACGACAGGCTAGAATGGGACTATATTCTGCAGTCGCTCCAAGATCTCGGACTTAGTCAGAAATTCACCAAGATGATCGCGACCCTTCTCGGAAACGCAACGACCCAAATTAACGTTAACGACAAACTTTCGAAGGCGATCCATCTTAGAAGATCGATTAGACAAGGATGCCCTCTGGCCCCCCTTCTTTTTGCCATCGCCACTGAGGGGCTGAGCAGACTTGTGGCTCATCATGTGGAGGCTGGCAATATCAAAGGCCTCCGGCTGCCTCACGACCACAGTCAAATCATCATGAGACTTTTTGCTGATGATATGAACGCGTTCGTCCACAATGATAGTACCGGCCTGGAGACTTTCTGGAGGTGTCTTGCTACCTTTTGTGATGCCTCTGGATCCAAAATCAACCACTCCAAGACCGCCTTCAGGGCTATTGTGGGACAGCATCCTGGCCTTCTCACTGATCATGGCTGTCAAATCATTCCGCAGGGCCAAATCCTTCGACTTCTTGGAATCCCCTTGGGGTTTGGCGTCTCTATGGAGCAGCGATGGAACTGGGTGTTGGCTAAACTCGAAAACAAACTTAACTATTGGAGAGGTATGCAAATCAATCTCGCTGGGCGTGCGATGGTTATCAACACGTTCCTCCTCTCTTCTACCATCTATTTCCTTTCTTGTTGGAGACCGAATGAGCAAGGCCTGTCCAAACTGAATAGTATTTGTAGAAACTTTCTCTGGACGGGCGATCATAACAGAAGGGGGGTGCCTAAAATCAAATGGGCCATCTGCACTAGCCCGAGAGATAGCGGGGGGCTTGGTATCCTGGACATTGGGTGTATGGCTAACAAACTGGCAGCCAAATGGATGATTAGGGCTTGGTGCAATAGGGAGGCCTCGTGGGCCAAGCTGATCTTCAAAAACAAGCATGAGTTGGCCCTCACGGGGTTCCCGAACTGGAAGAATCTTGACATCATGACCCTGCTTTTCTCCCCGATCCCCGTCTTCCCGAAAGGATCCAATCTCGTGTGCTCCCTTTGGAAGGGCTGGAATAAAGTCAAAAGCTTCACAAGAATTAGTGAGGACTGGAAGTGGGCGGCCGGAATAAGACAAAACGACTCTATCTGGTTTCCGATACATGGCATCCGGAGTGTGGAGTCGTGGAACATTCAAAATGCCAAGAAGCTATGGAACAAAGGATTCAAAAAATGGAAACACCTCTGGAAACATGACACCAACAACTGGATCAACTTCGAGGATATTGACCCTCGCATAAACATCTCCTACGAAGAATGGAACACTTTGCAAAGCAGATGCCTCGCTTGGGATCGTCACAAGACGCGCCTTCTCATGGGACACGACACACCGAACTCGCTTGGTCTCAAATGGCACAACGGAAATAGCCTACTCGAAATCCCGAACATCAAAGAAACGGCTGACCTCCAGATCAGCCTCAACAAGAAGTGGTGCCTGTCTTGGACGCGGCTTCGGTGGGACATGAAATTCATGGGTATCTGGCACCCCCTTATTGAGATTAAGAAGTCTGTCTTCTTATGGCAAATTCTTCATCGAGGAATTTGGACCAACCATAAGGCTAGCAAACTTTGTGGGATCCCTCCTTGGTGCAAACGCTGCCACCGTGCTATCGAAGATGTCCCACACATCTTCCTTACTTGCCCCAACTCCTACAGAATCTGGCAGACGGTTGGAATGAAAATCAGACTTCAAAAACAGCTTAGTTGGAAACAAGTCCTTTTGGGAGAAGCGATCGGCTGCTCTGCGACACTCTGGAACGCCATCAGAGGGGAAGTCCTGTGGAAAATTTGGCGGGAGAGGTGTGCTCTCAACTTCGGCGATCCCCCCAGGGAGTGGTCGATTGAGAAATCACTATTCCTCCTGGGCAAAAGGATCGTTAACAGTAAGAAGTCCCCCCCCTTCAGACACCATCAAGTTCTCCTTTTGATCAACAACAAGCTCAAACCCAAGTGGGCCCCGCATGAGGGCGATGAGAGGGTGATTAACCTTCTCTGTAATGCAACCTAGGATTCAATCAAGTTTCCCCTGCTTTGTGGGATTTGGGGGGTCCCGTGGGCACTAGTCCCCTTCTATTGTACCTTTGTTTCTTAATTTAATTCAAGTCCGGGAGAGTAGGCTATTGCCGAACTTCCTTTATATTAAAAAAACTTTCATCATCTATTTTACTCATTGTTCATCATTGAAGTATTTCTCTCTAAGCTAGTCAACTTCTTTGAGCTGCTAAATTAAGTATAATGGTCTCCTTGACTTTGTATATCGATTACTGCATGACGGTAACACCCTTAAAAGTCTGCCTACTAAATAGTTTAGTCATTGGGGTTGTGTACATTGAAATATGAACATATCCCTGTGATTGTCTTGTCTACATCATCTTGTTCCTAAAACATCAAGATCAAAGCCCTCACTTCTTCTATCTCCATATCACAGTATAGTTACTCCAAATTTATGAAATGGCTTTATTTGGAGCTATGCAAAAGGATTTGGGTCGATTCCTTGTAGGTTGTGCGCTTTTAGTAATTTTTTGAGTGCCTTCTTCCAAAGATAGAAGGTTTCCTATACATGTGCATAATTCAAAAGTTATTAAAACAATATTTGTGATCAATGTTCCAAGGTACTATAGGAATATGATCGCATAAGGTGCAAGCTTAGGAAGTCTGTTAGAGATTCCAAGTGAAAAATAGGCTGGTTTGGAGCACGTTTTTGGTAGCTACCTCTCATCTCTGCAAATTTCCATTACTCCTCATAGTGATATCAAATGCTTATCATGGTCCATACATTATGGGTGATGGATTCCCTTCTTTTCAATTAAAAATTTGGATCAAAGCAGTTGCTCATTATGGTCTCTAAGGATGGAGGCTTACTTGCAAAGAAGAAATCTTTATAGATACATCTCGAGATGAGATGATGCCTATACTCAGAACCAAGGGAGAACCAACATAAAAAAAGCAAGAAAGGTTGAAGAGATCCTTCTATATCTTTTACTGTGCATCAACCCTATTGGAATTCTGTAGAGAAGACGAGCACATGATCGCTTCCCGAACAGGAGATGTCTTTAGCATAACATGATTTGTTAATAAAAGGAGCTTGCTAAGACAATGCCAAGTCAAAATTTTGTAAGAGTAAAGCAAGGAAATGGTGTCACAAGTTTCCCTTACCACGCGTGAAATGCTTGCACCAAGGGGATCACCACAATTGTTATTGCCTTTGACATTGGTCCACATCCCCCTCTAACCAGTCTACGACACTAACATTGTTGTTTTTTTTTTGATAACCGCATGCCATAGATCCTTGAATTTGACTTTTGATCTACTCCACATCTAGTTCCCACAATAGTTCTTGCTAAGTGAAGTGATGAAGTGATGTTTTATTATAAGTTTGTAATGTATTATAGTTTTTATTATCTTGCCAAAGCTCTTCAACGTGCGCCACTCAGACAGATTGAGCGCAAGCAATGACGGCGTGGAGGTAAGAAGTGCTTCCGGACTCGCTTTCAACTTTATGCACCCATTTAAATCGAGTTTCTGTAAGTTTGGGATCGACACAATTATATCACACATATATTCAGTCAGTCACTGTCATCACTCACTTTTGGTACAAACAAGTTTGCGCAGCCCTCGAGGTTGCAGCAATGACTCAAACTTAATATCTGAAGACTCGTCGAAAGGCAGGTAAGAGCCGTGAGCGATGTGCAGTTTGGGAGGTAGAGCTCATTCATGCAGGAAAGACCTGTAATTAAAAGTGAGTGGCAACTGTCAGAAGAAATTCAACTGTTTTGAGTGAACTCCTAAGCACACCCATAACTTATGTAACTCACACTCTATCTCTACGTATAGAAGGCATAGAAAATAAATCGGTACCTGCATCGTTAGAAGAACAGCCAATAGATTGTGTCGTTGAGTATTATTAAGAGTATTATCTTAGAACTAATTTTGAGCAATCTAATGCCATCACAGAGAAATCAAAATTTTGAGTTGCATCATAAATTCCAAGCTTTTCCTATATGCATTTAAATTTGCACGCAAAATAAACTCGTTGAAGACAAACATGTCATCCAATTAACTTCTTTGACCTTCATCATTCTTCTCCTTGAAAATTACTTCTCTATACATGGGAAATCACACACTAAGGAAGAGAACGCTGAGAGCATTCTTTTCTATCTCTCTCGCATTCACACTGTCCTCCCACAACACACCCATAAATTATACATACTTCTTGACATATAGTCAATTTTCTTCATTTATTACCAATGGTTGAAAGCAGTGATGTATTTCCTATGTTGGTTGTTGATGATAAGTTGGATGTAAGAATTACCCATTGTGGGCACATATGATGGATCATGTATTGTTAGCAAAAGGGCTACAAAATGTTGTGCATGTTTTTAAAGGTGTCCTACTTCACATGCAAAATAGTGTCCTACTTCACATGCAAAATAGTTATTGAAGGTGATGCACATGGTGTTGAAGATGATGATTTTCAATTTCTTGATCATGTTGCAACTTGTGTTGCACCTACTATACAACAACTTATATTAGGGTGGAAGAGATGCACTAGCACATGCATTGATCACCTCGTTTATCAAACATGCCATTATCCCTCAAAACATGCTTGAGATAATATTACAACATTACACCAAGTAGGGAATGAGGCTCATATTGCTTACTGTTGCTCTAGCACAATGGTGAGAACCACGTTAAGAAGCTTCACCTCCTTGATTGTCAATCCGCGGAAGAGATAGGAGTGATATGAAGATCGTGAATGTGAGATGAAGTGAGAGTGAAGGTGAAAAGCATAGAGATGCACACACACATACACACACACAACGAAGAGACAAGAAAGACACAATGGAAGGTGAGAAATCAACTCTATTACTCAAGAACACTCTTACAAGCTCAAGATAACTCTAAGATCTTCTCTACTCAAACAAGCTCTACACTAGCTAACCTCAAAAATGAGCTCTCTAGCTCTTTTTATAGTTTCTAGACTAGTTTTGACCAGTTTCACATCTAGTGATGGGCATAGTTAAAAAATAGGTCCTAAGCGCTCCTCGGCTTGCACAAAATGGAGCTATAAATTGTAAAAAGGTTTTTTTCTATATTACATATGTTACACTAGTGATGAAAATCACTGTTGAATGTTTGAAAGAGTAATATAAAACATATTTGTTTGAAAAATTGATCCGACTGGCTCCCTGCTCCGTCTTTACATGCTTCCGCGTCTTCTATGCCGCTTGCTACTGCCAACACCCCCCTCCCTCTCGCTTATGTCGTCCTCGACAGAACCTTGTTGTGCGGTCTGTCGGATGTAATTTTGTAGGAGGTCTTGAGCGAGGGTGTGCTCGGATATTCGAATGCCTCGGGCCAGATCTGCCTCGAGTTTCTCCCAATCAATGGGCTGCGGTTCATCTGATGGCGGGAGTTGATAATGCGTGGAATATACCATCTGTTCACAGGCAAATAATTGCAATAAATGGGTGGGCCTGCTAATGAACACCTCTGAATGGTATTCCTAGAAACCGGTTGTGAACGTTTCTTCGAACGTCTGCTTGTAGCACGCCGGTAAGTACTTGATTCTGCAGTGCTAGGCGTAACACACCCGTAGTGATGGCGTTGTACTCATATCATATGCAAGATCCATATTGCCATGCTTGAAGCCTGGGGTATTTACATGAGGTGCCTTAACACGCATGAAGACTTTAAAAACCATTTGCATCATGTCAAATATCTTGACAGTCATGTGTGCAACTATATCATCCATATGTTTCAAGCGAGGGAGCCAGTGGCGAATCGTTGCCATCATGTTTCCGATAGTTGGTAGTTCTATGGGTGGTCTGAAATATGGATAATTCAGCCAATCCTGGCATTGCTTATTGTTTTGTACCTTAATAGCAAATGCTTTCTAGGATCGTCAACGTGGTACCGGTCCCCAGCATTGGTTGTATTTTAAATGTAACGGTGCCTTAACCCATGTACTCATCATTTCAGGGTATTCTTGTAACAAATTCTTGCGCCAATCTGGTTGAAATATCACTCCCCACTGCGCATCCATTGGCAAATCTTCTGGCTCGAATTGAGTTGCGTGGGAGGGCTTCTTGCCTGTTTCTTTCTCTATGGCCAACTGATATTCTGCCATTAACATAAAGTACGGCTTGTACTGGAGCTCATGCCCAGATATGTAGTGACGAGGGGCCAAATGAGCAAAGTATGGCGATTGTAAAATTCTTTCTTCAATCATGGCCATGGCATGTAACTGAGCCTCTACTCTAGCTGAATGGGTCATTCCAATTTCTTCGATTGTCTTCATCCATGCGGGAGTTGGAAGTTCGTAAGTCGTCTGGCCTTCGGCTGTGATGCATCCGCCTAGGATGGGTTGTGGCTCGTACACCTCTTCAAACGTTTCCTCCACCGGTATGGTTACGGTTTCTTCATCTGCTGGGAGGTCTGGTGGGGAGTCTGGTCATGGGGGTGCTTCATAGATAGCTATATGGAATTCAAGAGTAGATATCTGGGCCCATAATGCGTTGAGTTCCTCTAAGATGGAAGGAGAAGGGTCCGCAGGAGCTAGTAGTCCTTGCTGTACAAGTGCTCTTAGCTGGAGTAGTTTATGATCTTCTTTCAACTTCTGTAGCTCCTCATTCATGCTGTCGTATTCTTCTATCAGCCGAACATGATCATCGAGTAACATCTTCATCGATTCTGAGGGAACTGCCTTGAACCTGCTCGGACTTAATGGTTGGTCGGGATGATCGAGGGCAGCTTCTAAATTTTCTCTGTTTTGTTCTTGTAACCGCTGGTTCTCTTCCTTTGCTGCTGCCAAGTGTCGTCTGAGTAAGCCCATGTTCCTTGTGAGTGTCGCGTTGCGAATTGTATGGGCCCTAAGCAAATTGTCAATGTCGGTGGCTGCCTCTTTGGTTTTCTCTTCACTTTCTAGTTCCAACTTATGATAAGCCTCACGTAGTTCTTGATATCGTGTGTTCAGTGAGGCATTCTCAATAGACAATGAATTAAGCTTCGATTGCAGATCATTCGTTGTTTTCTGCAGCTCTTGATAATTCGTTCCTAAAGAGGTAAACTCATTGCGTACTTGATTCATACATGTGAGCATTTGTTGAAATGCCATGTCTACCGTGGGTGATAAAATTAATGACGGAGTGAATGCAGTTTTGGTGTGTGTGGGTGTTGATGAACGGGGTAAGGGAAATGGGGGTGGGAGAGTGGATGCTGTGGTGATGGTGGAAAATTGTGATGGGCCTATGTATGTGGGTGTCATGAATGGAGCGAGTGGTGGTGCGGTGGACGGTGATATATCCATGTCATTGGATGTCTCCATTATTGTTCTTGAAGTGATCGCATATCAATCGGTCCTCCACAGAACCACCTACACTACCACTAAAATTACCAAACTATAGTTGCGGAGTGTATCCTCAACCATGGAGCACGAATCCTCTCGCCAAAGGCGTAAAAACATAAACGACAAATAAGACATAAATCCGTAATACCTTGGTGTGCGTGTGTGTGTGTGTGTGGGGGCGGGGGGGGGGGGGGGTGTCCTTCTCGGATATCCATAGTTCTTGTAAAGGCTTGGGCCTTGGCAATGAGGAGGGCGGAGGAGATGAAAGTTAAAGATAAAGTACATGAGAGTTGTTAATCTACATTACATCTTGAGGTTCCTACCAAAGCCTTTGTAAGGTGCACTGCAGTTCAATTCCTCACTAACAAGACAGAGGGGAGAGTGAGGGTGTTAGAGAGCTCATCTCTTTACGTGCACTTCAATTCCTCACGAACAAGAGAGAGGCGAGAGTGAAGGTGTTAGAGAGCTCATCTCTTTACGTGAAATATAGCTACACAGAGGATCTTTAATCTTGAAAAATTGCATTAATAAAGGGGCTTTCTTCCTCCTTCTTCAGGCTAAGGAAGAACCACATGCCTCTAGCATCAGGGAGGCATTTCATATGATTAGTTAAGCACATAATTACACAAAATCATGCATCAATTTGAAAACAGCTTCAACTCAATTCGATGAATGACTAGCATATTTGTCTACTAGTGAGGCCACTCCCAATTCCCACAAAACTCTCTAGTACACTAGTCCGTAAAAGAGAAAATTGCATTAGTACAGTAAAAGAGGAAATTTATTTTCTATTTAGAGTTCCAATCCACATAATGATTTGGATCTCTTAGTAATTGTGGTTAAAGATTAGTGTGATGAGCAAATGAAAATAAAGATGAATCTCTCTTACTTTCAAATTCAATTGGATGTCCTTCTTGTAGTAATACTTCAGAAACTCGATATTCTCTTGCTATCATTGACTTCATTTTTTCCATGTTGTCTCTTTGTCATATTCTGCATTGGAAAGTTTTCCGTTTCTTTTGTATTATTTTCTCATTAATACAAGTATTTGAGCATACTTTTTATGAACCCACAATAGAATCTTGATGAACCTGGCAAGATATGAGAATATTTTGGGATACATAGATGTATTCACTCAAGAATGGCATGTACCATTACGTAAAGACTTTTGAATATTAGTTTAACCAATACAAGAAGAAACCTCTCGTCCTATGGAAACAAAAGCGACACAAAAAGAGAATTTTGATAGTACAAAGAAAAATCTTCTTGGTTAAGCTTGTTGACACTTCTTCTGGTGCATATGGCAAGGCCTAAGTGCTTGAACATAAAGTATTGGACTTTTCGTAAAGTCATATGTATACACACAAAGTCCTTAATTGCTTCCAAGGTTAAAAAAGGCATGACTTTGTATCCACTTCCAAAAGGTTAATGAAGAGAGCATCTTTTGATTGTATTGAGAGCCGAATCCCATGAGTCTCATTTGAATTCAAATTCAAATGAATTCCTCAAAATAGGGAGATTTTAGCTGGAATCTATTCAAAAATCATCTAGTGAAAGCATGCAAGGAATTGTACTTATAGACTAATAGCTTAGGCATGGTGATTGGTGAGTCTTCTTACTCATTCTAAGCGTACAATTTATGATCTCAAAGCTATTGCCTCCGTCTTTTATACACTACTTTCCTATACATCTACATCAACTTTCATCATCTGACTACCCAGATGGGAAGCTACTTGAGACAGACACCTACGACAAAGCCCTAGAGATCCATGACAACAAAGAAACCCCCCAGGAGGGTTACACTACAAGCAAAGAAGATGGTTTCACCACTAGTAACGAAGACAACATGGATAGTGAAAGTTCCATCATTGGATCGACGATCCTGGAAACGGTGCCGAGCACGGGGCCCAAGTCTCCCCAGCAAGGGACATCCCGCAAAGGAAAACAGCCTATGGAGCTACCCTGGAAAAGCCCCCACAAGAACCGACTTCTAAGTCGGGATCAGATCCCAGCGAAAAAGAAAGACGAAGTCAAGAGAAGAAAGGACAAAGCTCCCTCCCGCAAAGAGGGATCAATGCAAAAATGATTGTCATCTCGCTAAATGCTCGAGGGCTAACCGACCCCTCAAGAGCGACCATCATTGGTCAATGGCTTCGCGACATTAGCTTAAACCCAGACTTTATATGTATTCAAGAGATTAAAATTGACGGAGAAGACCTCCAGAAGCGGCTCAGACAGATCTCCTCGGCCCATGTGTGGATCCCAACGAAGCACCAGCGGGGGTCTGGAGGAACGGTTATCGGTGTTAAACAACTCTGGTTTGAAAAGCTTGAAAACTCCATTGAAGATGTAAGTCACCGTTGGATTGCTGTCTCTTTTGGTGCTCCTCTTTGTGTTACTATGGTTTCTTTGTATGCCCCTAACGGGGATTTGGAGAGACTGAACACTTGGGCTTCCTTAGACTCACTTCCCCACAACGTGCTTATTTGTGGAGACTTCAACATGGTGGAAGACCCTATGGACAGATGGATGGGCAAGGGCAGGGTCATCGACAGTCGGGAGAAAGAAACATGGGACATGACCAAACTCCACTTGGATTTGACTGAGTTCAAAGACTCGAGTGGCTTTTCTTGGTCGAATCTCCAAGCGGGCGAGGACCTGAGGAAAGCTAGACTCGATAGATGCTACATCTCCCAGAGTTTTACTCAACAGTGGGGTCACCCTACCATCACGCAACGCACTGACCTCACTATCTCTGATCACTACCCGATCGTTATCACTTTTCAACCTTCCAACAAAATCCGCAAGGCTCCGTGGTTCCATGCCAACGCAACCACCTTCTCTATCCCTTCTGTCCACCAAGAAATTGCCGATGTGTGGAAAGTGGCGTTCGCCTCTGGCTTGGCCCCTGCCAAGTGCTGGAGAAGTGCGGTCGACAAGTCTCGTAAGATCATGATCAGAACTAAGAAGATGCTCGAGACTGTGCGGCGGGCTCGTAGGGAAGCCCTTTACCACAGACTCTGGCGGCTCGAGGAGGAAGTGAACAAAGGAAAACAACAAGCCCAGAAAGGCCTCAGGAAAATCAGAGCAGTGTTGAGATACGAGGAAGAATTACAAAGGAAAAACTTGCAAATCTTCTTCAAGGAGTGGTGGGCTGGCAAAGCCGACAAACCCACCAAAGAGATGTGTCGTATCCTTAAAAGGAAACACAGCAGAGAGTCGATCCCCCTACTGCTAGACCCACATGGCAATGTTTGCAATTCGGAAGAAGATAATTTTGGCATCATCGAGGGGCACTTCACGAGACTCCTGGGAACCTCGAACCCCCTTTCCCACCATAGAAGGGACTGTATGGCTGCCATTTCTAGGGTTTCCCCCCGGAGGATACCACCCAACCTCCACTCCCTTCTTCATGCCCCTATCTCGGAATCAGAAATCATTGAGGTCATTGATGCCCTGCCCCTCGGTAAAAGCCCGGGACCCAACGGACTCACTAACGAGTTCTTTAAATCCTTCAAGCTGGTGGTTGCCACCCCTCTTCGGATGGTTTGGCAAGAAGCGCTAAAGTTTGGTGCTCTTCCTTCTTGTCTAAATAATGGAATTATCAAGTTGATACACAAGAAGGGGGAAAAGAACAGAATCGAGAACTGGCGGCCTATTACGATGCTCCAAACAGGATACAAGATCATCGCCAAAGTCATTGCCAACAGACTCTCGTGCCACCTGAGATCTTGGCTTAGTGAGGACCAAAAAGGTTTCATCAAAGGCAGGTCTATCCTGGAAACCATTATGGATATTTGGGAAGGTATTCAATTTGCAAATGAGTCTAATCAAGATGTGGTTTTCCTTAAGATCGACTTTGACAAAGCCTACGACAGGCTAGAATGGGACTATATTCTGCAGTCGCTCCAAGATCTCGGACTTAGTCAGAAATTCACCAAGATGATCGCGACCCTTCTCGGAAACGCAACGACCCAAATTAACGTTAACGACAAACTTTCGAAGGCGATCCATCTTAGAAGATCGATTAGACAAGGATGCCCTCTGGCCCCCCTTCTTTTTGCCATCGCCACTGAGGGGCTGAGCAGACTTGTGGCTCATCATGTGGAGGCTGGCAATATCAAAGGCCTCCGGCTGCCTCACGACCACAGTCAAATCATCATGAGACTTTTTGCTGATGATATGAACGCGTTCGTCCACAATGATAGTACCGGCCTGGAGACTTTCTGGAGGTGTCTTGCTACCTTTTGTGATGCCTCTGGATCCAAAATCAACCACTCCAAGACCGCCTTCAGGGCTATTGTGGGATAGCATCCTGGCCTTCTCACTGATCATGGCTGTCAAATCATTCCGCAGGGCCAAATCCTTCGACTTCTTGGAATCCCCTTGGGGTTTGGCGTCTCTATGGAGCAGCGATGGAACTGGGTGTTGGCTAAACTCGAAAACAAACTTAACTATTGGAGAGGTATGCAAATCAATCTCGCTGGGCGTGCGATGGTTATCAACACGTTCCTCCTCTCTTCTACCATCTATTTCCTTTCTTGTTGGAGACCGAATGAGCAAGGCCTGTCCAAACTGAATAGTATTTGTAGAAACTTTCTCTGGACGGGCGATCATAACAGAAGGGGGGTGCCTAAAATCAAATGGGCCATCTGCACTAGCCCGAGAGATAGCGGGGGGCTTGGTATCCTGGACATTGGGTGTATGGCTAACAAACTGGCAGCCAAATGGATGATTAGGGCTTGGTGCAATAGGGAGGCCTCGTGGGCCAAGCTGATCTTCAGAAACAAGCATGAGTTGGCCCTCACGGGGTTCCCGAACTGGAAGAATCTTGACATCATGACCCTGCTTTTCTCCCCGATCCCCGTCTTCCCGAAAGGATCCAATCTCGTGTGCTCCCTTTGGAAGGGCTGGAATAAAGTCAAAAGCTTCACAAGAATTAGTGAGGACTGGAAGTGGGCGGCCGGAATAAGACAAAACGACTCTATCTGGTTTCCGATACATGGCATCCGGAGTGTGGAGTCGTGGAACATTCAAAATGCCAAGAAGCTATGGAACAAAGGATTCAAAAAATGGAAACACCTCTGGAAACATGACACCAACAACTGGATCAACTTCGAGGATATTGACCCTCGCATAAACATCTCCTACGAAGAATGGAACACTTTGCAAAGCAGATGCCTCGCTTGGGATCGTCACAAGACGCGCCTTCTCATGGGACACGACACACCGAACTCGCTTGGTCTCAAATGGCACAACGGAAATAGCCTACTCGAAATCCCGAACATCAAAGAAACGGCTGACCTCCAGATCAGCCTCAACAAGAAGTGGTGCCTGTCTTGGACACGGCTTCGGTGGGACATGAAATTCATGGGTATCTGGCACCCCCTTATTGAGATTAAGAAGTCTGTCTTCTTATGGCAAATTCTTCATCGAGGAATTTGGACCAACCATAAGGCTAGCAAACTTTGTGGGATCCCTCCTTGGTGCAAACGCTGCCACCGTGCTATCGAAGATGTCCCACACATCTTCCTTACTTGCCCCAACTCCTACAGAATCTGGCAGACGGTTGGAATGAAAATCAGACTTCAAAAACAGCTTAGTTGGAAACAAGTCCTTTTGGGAGAAGCGATCGGCTGCTCTGCGACACTCTGGAACGCCATCAGAGGGGAAGTCCTGTGGAAAATTTGGCGGGAGAGGTGTGCTCTCAACTTCGGCGATCCCCCCAGGGAGTGGTCGATTGAGAAATCACTATTCCTCCTGGGCAAAAGGATCGTTAACAGTAAGAAGTCCCCCCCCTTCAGACACCATCAAGTTCTCCTTTTGATCAACAACAAGCTCAAATCCAAGTGGGCCCCGCATGAGGGCGATGAGAGGGTGATTAACCTTCTCTGTAATGCAACCTAGGATTCAATCAAGTTTCCCCTGCTTTGTGGGATTTGGGGGGTCCCGTGGGCACTAGTCCCCTTCTATTGTACCTTTGTTTCTTAATTTAATTCAAGTCCGGGAGAGTAGGCTATTGCCGAACTTCCTTTATATTAAAAAAACTTTCATCATCTATTTTACTCATTGTTCATCATTGAAGTATTTCTCTCTAAGCTAGTCAACTTCTTTGAGCTGCTAAATTAAGTATAATGGTCTCCTTGACTTTGTATATCGATTACTGCATGACGGTAACACCCTTAAAAGTCTGCCTACTAAATAGTTTAGTCATTGGGGTTGTGTACATTGAAATATGAACATATCCCTGTGATTGTCTTGTCTACATCATCTTGTTCCTAAAACATCAAGATCAAAGCCCTCACTTCTTCTATCTCCATATCACAGTATAGTTACTCCAAATTTATGAAATGGCTTTATTTGGAGCTATGCAAAAGGATTTGGGTCGATTCCTTGTAGGTTGTGCGCTTTTAGTAATTTTTTGAGTGCCTTCTTCCAAAGATAGAAGGTTTCCTATACATGTGCATAATTCAAAAGTTATTAAAACAATATTTGTGATCAATGTTCCAAGGTACTATAGGAATATGATCGCATAAGGTGCAAGCTTAGGAAGTCTGTTAGAGATTCCAAGTGAAAAATAGGCTGGTTTGGAGCACGTTTTTGGTAGCTACCTCTCATCTCTGCAAATTTCCATTACTCCTCATAGTGATATCAAATGCTTATCATGGTCCATACATTATGGGTGATGGATTCCCTTCTTTTCAATTAAAAATTTGGATCAAAGCAGTTGCTCATTATGGTCTCTAAGGATGGAGGCTTACTTGCAAAGAAGAAATCTTTATAGATACATCTCGAGATGAGATGATGCCTATACTCAGAACCAAGGGAGAACCAACATAAAAAAAGCAAGAAAGGTTGAAGAGATCCTTCTATATCTTTTACTGTGCATCAACCCTATTGGAATTCTGTAGAGAAGACGAGCACATGATCGCTTCCCGAACAGGAGATGTCTTTAGCATAACATGATTTGTTAATAAAAGGAGCTTGCTAAGACAATGCCAAGTCAAAATTTTGTAAGAGTAAAGCAAGGAAATGGTGTCACAAGTTTCCCTTACCACGCGTGAAATGCTTGCACCAAGGGGATCACCACAATTGTTATTGCCTTTGACATTGGTCCACATCCCCCTCTAACCAGTCTACGACACTAACATTGTTGTTTTTTTTTTGATAACCGCATGCCATAGATCCTTGAATTTGACTTTTGATCTACTCCACATCTAGTTCCCACAATAGTTCTTGCTAAGTGAAGTGATGAAGTGATGTTTTATTATAAGTTTGTAATGTATTATAGTTTTTATTATCTTGCCAAAGCTCTTCAACGTGCGCCACTCAGACAGATTGAGCGCAAGCAATGACGGCGTGGAGGTAAGAAGTGCTTCCGGACTCGCTTTCAACTTTATGCACCCATTTAAATCGAGTTTCTGTAAGTTTGGGATCGACACAATTATATCACACATATATTCAGTCAGTCACTGTCATCACTCACTTTTGGTACAAACAAGTTTGCGCAGCCCTCGAGGTTGCAGCAATGACTCAAACTTAATATCTGAAGACTCGTCGAAAGGCAGGTAAGAGCCGTGAGCGATGTGCAGTTTGGGAGGTAGAGCTCATTCATGCAGGAAAGACCTGTAATTAAAAGTGAGTGGCAACTGTCAGAAGAAATTCAACTGTTTTGAGTGAACTCCTAAGCACACCCATAACTTATGTAACTCACACTCTATCTCTACGTATAGAAGGCATAGAAAATAAATCGGTACCTGCATCGTTAGAAGAACAGCCAATAGATTGTGTCGTTGAGTATTATTAAGAGTATTATCTTAGAACTAATTTTGAGCAATCTAATGCCATCACAGAGAAATCAAAATTTTGAGTTGCATCATAAATTCCAAGCTTTTCCTATATGCATTTAAATTTGCACGCAAAATAAACTCGTTGAAGACAAACATGTCATCCAATTAACTTCTTTGACCTTCATCATTCTTCTCCTTGAAAATTACTTCTCTATACATGGGAAATCACACACTAAGGAAGAGAACGCTGAGAGCATTCTTTTCTATCTCTCTCGCATTCACACTGTCCTCCCACAACACACCCATAAATTATACATACTTCTTGACATATAGTCAATTTTCTTCATTTATTACCAATGGTTGAAAGCAGTGATGTATTTCCTATGTTGGTTGTTGATGATAAGTTGGATGTAAGAATTACCCATTGTGGGCACATATGATGGATCATGTATTGTTAGCAAAAGGGCTACAAAATGTTGTGCATGTTTTTAAAGGTGTCCTACTTCACATGCAAAATAGTGTCCTACTTCACATGCAAAATAGTTATTGAAGGTGATGCACATGGTGTTGAAGATGATGATTTTCAATTTCTTGATCATGTTGCAACTTGTGTTGCACCTACTATACAACAACTTATATTAGGGTGGAAGAGATGCACTAGCACATGCATTGATCACCTCGTTTATCAAACATGCCATTATCCCTCAAAACATGCTTGAGATAATATTACAACATTACACCAAGTAGGGAATGAGGCTCATATTGCTTACTGTTGCTCTAGCACAATGGTGAGAACCACGTTAAGAAGCTTCACCTCCTTGATTGTCAATCCGCGGAAGAGATAGGAGTGATATGAAGATCGTGAATGTGAGATGAAGTGAGAGTGAAGGTGAAAAGCATAGAGATGCACACACACATACACACACACAACGAAGAGACAAGAAAGACACAATGGAAGGTGAGAAATCAACTCTATTACTCAAGAACACTCTTACAAGCTCAAGATAACTCTAAGATCTTCTCTACTCAAACAAGCTCTACACTAGCTAACCTCAAAAATGAGCTCTCTAGCTCTTTTTATAGTTTCTAGACTAGTTTTGACCAGTTTCACATCTAGTGATGGGCATAGTTAAAAAATAGGTCCTAAGCGCTCCTCGGCTTGCACAAAATGGAGCTATAAATTGTAAAAAGGTTTTTTTCTATATTACATATGTTACACTAGTGATGAAAATCACTGTTGAATGTTTGAAAGAGTAATATAAAACATATTTGTTTGAAAAATTGATCCGACTGGCTCCCTGCTCCGTCTTTACATGCTTCCGCGTCTTCTATGCCGCTTGCTACTGCCAACACCCCCCTCCCTCTCGCTTATGTCGTCCTCGACAGAACCTTGTTGTGCGGTCTGTCGGATGTAATTTTGTAGGAGGTCTTGAGCGAGGGTGTGCTCGGATATTCGAATGCCTCGGGCCAGATCTGCCTCGAGTTTCTCCCAATCAATGGGCTGCGGTTCATCTGATGGCGGGAGTTGATAATGCGTGGAATATACCATCTGTTCACAGGCAAATAATTGCAATAAATGGGTGGGCCTGCTAATGAACACCTCTGAATGGTATTCCTAGAAACCGGTTGTGAACGTTTCTTCGAACGTCTGCTTGTAGCACGCCGGTAAGTACTTGATTCTGCAGTGCTAGGCGTAACACACCCGTAGTGATGGCGTTGTACTCATATCATATGCAAGATCCATATTGCCATGCTTGAAGCCTGGGGTATTTACATGAGGTGCCTTAACACGCATGAAGACTTTAAAAACCATTTGCATCATGTCAAATATCTTGACAGTCATGTGTGCAACTATATCATCCATATGTTTCAAGCGAGGGAGCCAGTGGCGAATCGTTGCCATCATGTTTCCGATAGTTGGTAGTTCTATGGGTGGTCTGAAATATGGATAATTCAGCCAATCCTGGCATTGCTTATTGTTTTGTACCTTAATAGCAAATGCTTTCTAGGATCGTCAACGTGGTACCGGTCCCCAGCATTGGTTGTATTTTAAATGTAACGGTGCCTTAACCCATGTACTCATCATTTCAGGGTATTCTTGTAACAAATTCTTGCGCCAATCTGGTTGAAATATCACTCCCCACTGCGCATCCATTGGCAAATCTTCTGGCTCGAATTGAGTTGCGTGGGAGGGCTTCTTGCCTGTTTCTTTCTCTATGGCCAACTGATATTCTGCCATTAACATAAAGTACGGCTTGTACTGGAGCTCATGCCCAGATATGTAGTGACGAGGGGCCAAATGAGCAAAGTATGGCGATTGTAAAATTCTTTCTTCAATCATGGCCATGGCATGTAACTGAGCCTCTACTCTAGCTGAATGGGTCATTCCAATTTCTTCGATTGTCTTCATCCATGCGGGAGTTGGAAGTTCGTAAGTCGTCTGGCCTTCGGCTGTGACGCATCCGCCTAGGATGGGTTGTGGCTCGTACACCTCTTCAAACGTTTCCTCCACCGGTATGGTTACGGTTTCTTCATCTGCTGGGAGGTCTGGTGGGGAGTCTGGTCATGGGGGTGCTTCATAGATAGCTATATGGAATTCAAGAGTAGATATCTGGGCCCATAATGCGTTGAGTTCCTCTAAGATGGAAGGAGAAGGGTCCGCAGGAGCTAGTAGTCCTTGCTGTACAAGTGCTCTTAGCTGGAGTAGTTTATGATCTTCTTTCAACTTCTGTAGCTCCTCATTCATGCTGTCGTATTCTTCTATCAGCCGAACATGATCATCGAGTAACATCTTCATCGATTCTGAGGGAACTGCCTTGAACCTGCTCGGACTTAATGGTTGGTCGGGATGATCGAGGGCAGCTTCTAAATTTTCTCTGTTTTGTTCTTGTAACCGCTGGTTCTCTTCCTTTGCTGCTGCCAAGTGTCGTCTGAGTAAGCCCATGTTCCTTGTGAGTGTCGCGTTGCGAATTGTATGGGCCCTAAGCAAATTGTCAATGTCGGTGGCTGCCTCTTTGGTTTTCTCTTCACTTTCTAGTTCCAACTTATGATAAGCCTCACGTAGTTCTTGATATCGTGTGTTCAGTGAGGCATTCTCAATAGACAATGAATTAAGCTTCGATTGCAGATCATTCGTTGTTTTCTGCAGCTCTTGATAATTCGTTCCTAAAGAGGTAAACTCATTGCGTACTTGATTCATACATGTGAGCATTTGTTGAAATGCCATGTCTACCGTGGGTGATAAAATTAATGACGGAGTGAATGCAGTTTTGGTGTGTGTGGGTGTTGATGAACGGGGTAAGGGAAATGGGGGTGGGAGAGTGGATGCTGTGGTGATGGTGGAAAATTGTGATGGGCCTATGTATGTGGGTGTCATGAATGGAGCGAGTGGTGGTGCGGTGGACGGTGATATATCCATGTCATTGGATGTGTTGTCGAGTGCCGTGACTATGAATAGTGGTGTAATTGTGGGTGCGTGTGTGGGTGTGAATACGGGGTTTACAAAGGTTGAAGAGTAATTTACAGGGGGGTTTTCTTGTACTCCTTGGGGGAAAGGGGGAAGCCGAAATACGGTAGGTCGGGGAGGTGAGACAGGGGAAAAGGTTAATGGGGTTAGATATGGAAACAGGTGTCTTGGAGGTGTGGGAAAGGATGGGAAGGATGGAGGGAGGAATGGATTGGATTGTAAGGAGTGTGTCTGAAGGGGAACACCAGGTTGAGTGGGTGTGGGGATTGTTAAAGGGATGGCTGCTACGAAAGCTGATGCTACGACACTATTGAAGGATGGTGAGGGTCCGGGAGAGGCAGGGTGTACAGGGGAGATTGGATGGATGGTAGGTGAAGGAGGAGCTGTTGGAGTGGTGGGTACTTCGATAACCGCGGATGTATGTACAGTAGTGGTATGGGGTGGGGAGTCGATGAGGATTCCTTCGTCGGCCGTAGATCTTTCCAAAATCAAGCGTGCTTCCCTGGCCTGTTGAGATGACTGAGTCCCTGTGGGTACTCGAATGTATTCGCCCGGTTTTGATAGTAGTCTTATGCGTCGGGGGTCAAACTGCGGTAGTGGCTTTCTTTGCAGGTATCTTAGGGCCTCATTAGATCCCACTGATTTGACAAGCTCCCTAAAGCCTTTGATGTATACCTCTTGGAAGCCGCCTGAGACGAGCTCCTGTTCTATCAGTGCCTGGCTCTCTTCTTCAGTTAGCTTCCTGCTTGCCCAAACTTCTTTCATTGTATGGTATAACTTCTTGATGGCTAGCGTATAAGCTGCAGCTTCAAAAGTTTCATCTTCGTGTGTACTGGTATCACCTTGTGTGTCGGTGTGTTGTCCTTGTTCATCTCTGTGTACATGTTCTTGAGAATCATGTGTGCCCTGGCTGGCTTCCTCGTCGCCTTCATCATCGTCTGTTGCTGTTCTTTTGTCATCTGAGCTCGAAACGACCTGTCCTTATGGTTGCTCTCAAGGCGTGGTTGGGTAGCTTGGTCGTTCATATTCCTGGGAGAAGATCTGTCCTTCTGAAAACTGAAATTCACCTGAAAATACATCCTACATCTCAAAATCGAAGGTTGTGTCCGTTGGTTCTGCTTCCATATGGGGTATCAGAAAAGAAAAATCTTCTGCACCAATAGTGGTGGGAGCCTCTATTGTGGTGGTAGGACCTGGGGTTGTGGCCGCTTGAGGTGCTATAGTACTGGTGGTGCCCTTCATGATAACTAGTCTTGATAACCGTATACGAATGGGTTGAACAGATGTAGTGGCTTACGTAGGTGATGGTTCTAGAGATGGTTGAGGAGACAGTGATTCTGGAATGTGGAGGCATGGGATAGTACCTCTCATTCACTTTCCTGCTCGTGCTTTGGTAGCCTTCCTTGCTTTCTTGGTGGTTCCTTTGAAGTCCTTCAACTCCTCACTGGTCATGGCACATTCTATTGGCAAGTCATATGTCAAACACATATATCGATTCTTGTTAGAGTGCAGCATCCATTGATTACCTTCTTTCTTTCCCAACGGTGTTGTGCCAAGTAAAGCTGATCAATGATCCAGCTTGCTAAATCTACCGTCTGGGATCCAGTACATGCTAAATACAAGCCAAACCAAATTCTTTTGTGGCGCAAGGTAAATCTGTCCTGAGCAGGAAAAGCAAAGTGCTGCATGCATATCCTTAATGGCTTGGATAACTCAGGGGTGATAGCAGAAATTTCTTCCCACTTAGTAACGTCCCCACGTTTCATAGGCTCTGGGATCAACCTCTCTTGCTCTGTCGGCGTGTGGGTCCCATGGATCTTGATGGCCGCTTGAATTAAATCTTTAGAAAGATAAAATCTTTTATATGGTGGATCGTTCACTAAGGATGGCAAAACGAAGGTGCCTGGTAGATCCTTGTTTTCCGAAGTTGTTAGAGTGGTGACCAGGTAATAACATCTATAGAAGTCAGGTTTAGGCAGAGGATCACTGAAGTATTCGGTGAAGCCTGCTCTTTCCCAAACATGTGTTAAATCCTCTGTATTTTGTAGTCCTTCGAACTCTTTGGAGAAGAACTGATATTTGCCCCAGGTACAATCGTCAAAAGTTATATTGGCTTCAAAAATGAAATCAGCATCCGTGAGTGGTCTTGCTAAGCCTTGAAACCAATGATAATTGCGATGAATCTTCTTAGTGTACCCTCTAGGTGGGTCATCGATTGGCATCGGTCCTAGGAAACCTTGAAATTCTGGTAGTTGTGTTGTCGGATGGGGCACCGCGAGTAAATTGCCGATAGGTGCTACAGGTGCGCTGGGGCTAGCGTCTAACGGTCCTTCTGTCTGCATGATGAACAGTGCACAAATGTGTGGAAGATCTGCTGCAAAAGATTAGCACATTAGTATGGAAATTAATTATGATCCCATTAAGTTGAGACCGCAATCCCTTTCCATAACCGATGTGTAACCCGTGTAGCCGAGTGTTGTGATGTGGTTGATGGAATGATTGTTGCAGATCTAATGCAGGTCACTAGACACCTACATGCTTCAGATGATGCATACATTGCTTGATGAGATTTTATTATGAGTGATCGTGTGTGGATTTGTACAAGGTTTAGGTGTGGGTGAATTATTACAAGGGTGGTGTTTAACAGGGGTGGGAGAAATGTTAGACATCAGTACATAAGGAGACTTCTGGACACATTTTGGTATCCATTTCCTAAGAGTTTATGAGCGGATGACATGTTTCTGCTGAGGGACAAAAGGTGGTATTGAGGGGTGAAGAGATTTCTTCGGGGTGTATATTAGTAGGCTTGAGGTTTGAGCTATGATACATTGCTTGGGTACCCAAATCTACAAGGGTGTGGGTCGATTCGTAAGGTACTTCTTAGCGATCCAAAGTTGTCGGATATTCGTACTCATAGAACAATGTTGAAAAGGCATTAGATATTGCTTTTGTTTCTGTCATAACTTCTTCTTGTCATTGTCTGCATTGGTGAAATCTATCTGTGCTTTCTGTTCTTTTGGCACCCATATTTTTCACGTGCCTCTTGCTTGTGATACTGATTCTACTGCTTTCTTCTTTGTGTTATCTGATATTGTCGTCGGTCTGGGTTCCTTTATCGTAGTTGACTCTTCAGTGATTGAGCTTGAGAGGTCGGATGGACACTCTGCTTTGGAAAAGAAGGGAGGTCCAACACTTGCGAAACCTGCCCATTAGGAAGTGCTCCATTTTGTACTATTAATCAAGGCCAGTCCGCCGTAAGTGTGGAGGGATGAGCACTATAGGGTATTGTGCCCATTTCGCCGCTGATGAAGTCCACCTGACCGCTGATGGTGCCCATCTGACCACTGCTGGAAGACCAAGGGAAAATCTTCTAACGATCTTTTAGGTGGCAACTATCCATTGGCAAGCTCTCATGGGTTGACTTTGGAAAGAGCATGCTTAGCCGATGGATTTGACCAAATATCTTTCGGTCCTTCGTCGCAAGCGTTCCATGGGGTCTAGGGTTGTGTACTTCAGGTGGATTGTTGTTAGGGAAGTCAAGCGGTATCACTCGCTTCTGATCTAAGGTTCCAATGTGCAAGGATCCTTGTCTAAGATTTAGGTCCATTGAGTGATCATATAGCCAATCTTGGCCAAGGATTAGGGGTTCTATCAGATCCTCATCATGGCACACTAGTAGCTTCGCTGTCATGGTCACATCATGTATGAGGATAGGAAGGTCCACCTCGCCCATGCAAGGGGTTTCCATGCCTCCTAGCCCAATGAGATAGGCCTCAATTGGCCGCATTTCTATTCCTGAGTCCTTATAGTGGGACCATCTAATCGCACTAGTCGCAGATCCTTAGTCAATTAAAGCCCTGATCTCTTGGCAAGGGTTGCCGTGCTCTAGCCTGACTGTAATGAATGGTCTCTGATCCACTATGCTAGGATGAGTACTTGACTTTGCTTCACACATGGCCATGGGATATCTGGGTGTTGTTTCAAGATGGTTATAATGTTCTCTCCCTAGTCCTTGTCTTCTTAACTTCATGTGCTTAATGCTTTCTATAGCTTCTGCCTGAGCTTCAGCTCGTATTCTATTTTCTTCCTCCTTACGCTTCTTTGCCAACGTGAGTCGTCTAAGCATATCCTCAGTAAGAGGTTCCTGATATAACTTGACTCTATAGCCACTAATGTAATTAGGCATTATGTCTCCTTCTAAGGTGGGTAGTTGTACTGGTCTACTTGTTGAGAGTCGGTTAATGATCATAGGCCCATAACCTCGCTTTTCTAATTTCCGTGTGTGTTGTTTCAACGTATATAGTAGGACTAAATCTCCTTCTTTTAAGCCTTTATCTTTCACATGCGCATCAAAATAGGCTTTTTGTCACTTCTTTGCTGCATATATTCCTGCTGCTGCTTTTAGCCTGGTTTCTCCTAATCGTTCCAAGTCCATTATTCTTGCTGATAATTCATGGCCGGTCCACTGATGTTCTTGTGCAACATTAAGGGTCAGAATCAAGAAGTCCAAAGGAAGCACAACATTTTGACCAAAAACCATCTGAAAGGGAGTTGCATTGAGTACGGTCTTGTAGGCCACTCGATATGCCCAAACAGCATGATGTAACTGTTTGTCCCAATCTGAACGTTTGTTGTTCATGAGTTTCGTCAATACGTTACAAAGGATCTTGTTAGTGCTTTCAGCCTGACCATTGGCCTGAGGATGATAAGGTGCAGATTTCTTGTGAATCACCATAAAATCCTGTAACAAATATTTAATGACTTGGTTTAGAAAGTGAGTTCCTCGATCGCTGACTAACTCTATAGGCAATCCATATCTTGTAAAGTCATTTTCAAATAAGAATTTTGCAGTCGTGTGTGCATCATTCTTCTTTGTGGCTTTTGCCTCTACCCATTTGGTAAGATAATCTGTCACGACAATAATGTATTCCGCATGTGTACCTTTTGCAGGAGGGTTAATGGGTCCTACAAAGTCTATACCCCACTTAGAAAATGCACATCCTTCCATCATGGGTTTCAATGGCATTTCATCTCTGCGAGTAGGAAATTGAGTTCTTTGGCACACACCACATCTCTTTACATAAGTATGTGCATCCATGTGAAGAGTGGGCCACCATAATCTTGCAAAGAGGATGGCTTTGATTATCCTATCGGGTCCAAAATGACCTCCTGCAACACCTTGGTGTGCAGTTTCTAGTACGCTCAAATAATCGCTTTCATGAACACATTGTCTTAAGTATCCATCTCGTCCTCATTTGTATAGATTATCGCCAATAAGTGAATAATCTTGAGCTTCTTGCTCTAGACTTCGTTGTCATGATAAGGTCATTCCTTGAGGGAATGTTTTCGTCCTCAAGTATGTCACTAAGGGTTCACTCCATTCTGGTGTGAGAGACACATGATATAATGTAGCATGTTCTACTAGTGGTCTTTCACAACAAGCATGACATTCTTTACAAAACTTGTAGACATCTGCTTCCATTGAAGGCCAATAGACTCCTAGTCTATGCAGATTCTACAATGTACGATGTTTTGAATGATGTTGCTTTAGTGCACCTACATGTGCTAATTGCAACCAATTCGCGTGTTCTGATTCGTCTACACAACAGGCAAGAATCTTTTGATTATCCTGTTTATATATACTTCCTGCTATGATTTGATATCTTTGAGACTTGGTAATCTCTCCTTCCTTGATCTTTATCCTAGGATTCTTGGGTCCATATGTTAGAATAGGGACTATTGGTTTAGCCCATTCTGGTGCTATCTCGAGGTTGAACAAATATGCATCTGGTAATTCATCCACTATTCCTTGAGGAGCTTCTCCTGAGGTTAGTCTTGAAAGATGGTCAGCTCTAAGATGTATCTTTCCTTTCCTGACTACTACTTCAAAATCATACTCCATGAGTAATAGAAACCAACGTATTAATCGTCACGTGTTACATGGCTTATTGACTAAGTACAACAATGCTTGATGATCTGTAAAGAACTTGAATTTGTTCGCCAATAAATAATGCCTGAATTTCTTTACTGCGTAAATCATTCCTAATCCTTCTCGTTCTGTAGTGGTGTAATTTCTTTCTGCTGCGTTCAACTGTCTGCTCGCGTAAGCTATGGGGAAATCTATATTACCTTCATCTGTGGGTTGTGCTAACACACATCCTATAGCATAATTGGAAGCATCCACATGTACATGGAATGGCTTACTCCAATCTGGGGTTGTCAATATAGGTGCTGAGCACAAACGTCTTTTAAGTTCATTAAATGAATTCTCACATTCATCTGTCCATTCAAACTTGGTTAAAAGAGAGTACAGAGGCTTGGCTATGATTGCATACATGTGTATGAATCGTCTGTAGTAACCACAATGTCCCATAAATGCTTGTACTTCTTTTACGTTATTCGGCCTAGGTAGATCTGCAATCACCTTAACTTTTTCTTCATCCATCGAAATTCCATTCTTTGACACAATATGTCCTAGAATTTTGCCTTGTCTGAACAGGAAAACACATTTTTCTAGGTTCAAACAAACCTGATATTCTCGACATTTGTCAAATACTTGTCTTAACTCTGGGATATGTGTCTGTCTGGCATTCGGATGAGCACATAAGTCATCGACATAGACTTCCAAATTCTTGCGTAAGAACTCCTTAAAAACATGACACATGAGTCACTGGAAAGTGGTGGGTGCATTTGTCAAGCCAAATGGCATAACATGAAATGTAAATATGCCCCATTCTGTGGCAAAAGCCATCTTGTGTTGATCTTCTGGAGCAATGGCTACTTGATTATAGCCTGAGCATCCGTCAAGAAAGTTGTAAACTTCCTTGCCCGCAACTCTTTCCAATAGGTGTTATGTGATAGGAAGAGGATACCTATCTCTAATCGTGGTGGCATTAACTTTTTTAAGGTTAATACACATGCAATTTTCCATTCTTCTTGGGCACAACCACAATGGGGGATACCCATTCAGTATGCTCAATTTCGTAAATGAATCATGCTTCTATCAAACGATCTATCTCCTCTTTAATCTTCGCAGCATAGTTATCATTGTACCTGTATGGTTTCTGTTTCGTAGGTTTCGCATCCGGAGTCATAGGTATTCTATGAGAACATATATCTGGGTCTACTCCCTTTAGGTCTTTGTAACTCCAAGCAAACACATCTCTATATTCGTGCAATAGAGCAACTAATTCCTCTTCTTCTTCCTTAGTCAAATCATGCCCTATGTAGGTACATTTCTCTTCTTCTCCTTCTATGGCAACTATTATTTTTTTGGTTTTCTCTCGATTATCATATGCTTCGCCAGCGTCAGCTTTCCTATTAGGAATTCGTACCATGATTCTTATATCTTCTATTTCATACTTCTTGAAGTTCTCTGGAACCTCAAACAAGGATTCTTCTTCTGACATGGTCTCTTTCTTCTTTCTTTTCTTAGCTTTACTCTTAGCAGTCACTTCTGTGGCTAACCTCACATCATTCATAAGCTCTTCGTGTCTCTGAGGGTGAGCTTCTACCTCATAGAAATATTCTTCCTCTGATGCAAAGGGTGGGTCCATAATAATTGACTCTAAATCGAAATCACTTGCGTCCTCGAATGCATCAGTGTTGGGTTCACATTCTTCTAAAATTGAATCACACATGATTGGCTCTATGGAGAAAACTGAGATGTCATAGCCATCCTCGTCACAGTGGGGTGTCCATTGTTCCTCATTGATGGCTACATCCATGGTTGCTAGGATTTCTGCCCAACCGTGAGGCTCGAATTCTTCGTCTGGAAACACTACAGGTGCGTAGGCTGGGTCTTGAAGGGTTCTTGGATGTTGTTCTGCACCTAAGTTCCTGGCTTCTAATCGTTCATCCTCTTGTTTTGCTACTTTACACATCCATAGATGAGTATCCTCGTGTAACCATGAGGGGTCTGACTCTAATGAGTGTACCGACTCTGTTTCTACCTATGTCTTATGGATAGTGTTCCATTGTATTGGGGGTACATCTCTATGTGAATAATCTTTAAGATTGAGTTTAGTAGTCACTCTTAAATGTTGCAAGTACAAAGAATTAGTTCCCCAATCTTGTACAATTTGCAACTAACGTATGAATGGTCGTCCTAAAATCATCTCATAAGCATGATTTTTCGCAAAGTCACAAATGGCAAAAGTATGCTCAAACTCCACACCACAAGTGGTGAGAGATATGCCTTCTAGTAAGCCTAATGGTTTTTCTATATGTCCATCAACCATTTGTAGCTTCATTCAAGTAGGTCTCAATGTTGGCTTACCCCAACGTTTCCATAAAGCGGTGGTAGCAATGGCTACTCCGGCTCCTGAATCTAAGATGGCTTTCGTGGTGTAGCCCTGGTGGGTTATTGGAAGATAAGTGTTACCTTCCTCTCCTTTGCTTACATCTCCAATCTTTTCTACTGGTATCTCTGGTACCTTCTTGTGTGTTCCTATTTGTGAGGGAGTAGTAGCAAGCTCAGGGAATTGATTTGCTACATGCTTCCACAGTTCTGGTTTTACCTTTAACAATTCCTCTAGAGTAAGATTACATTGAACTTTGGTATTCTTTATCACTTCTGTGTTTCTAGGGATCACTGGTTCTTCATTCCTCACTATTATCGTGGGTGCTCTCATACTAACAGACTTGGCTTCCCAAGTCCTGTGAACTGAGGTAATTCTTGTAAAGAATTGGATTCAAAACCTATGTGTTCACTCAATTGTTCTTCCTCTACATCATCGTAAATAGAGGGAATGTCTTGGGAAATTGCTCTTGCAAGTCGTCTATTTCTTGAATAGGAGGATGGGCTGGTTCTTTTCTCCACTTCTCTTCTTGGATTTCTCTCAGAAATTCATGTGAATACTTATGTATGGAAGACAGGTTGTCTTCACCCTCTGAGTTTGGTATTTGAGACAGGGATGGTGCATTCCTTTCCTGTGTCTCTGAGACAATAGGGTTCCTATGCTGATCCTTTTTCTCCTTGCTATCGATCAAGTATTCTAGCCTCTCCATCAATCCTTGAGAATGTAATTCACGTTTTGCCATGTTATTCCAATTTAAATATCTAGAGGCTTCAAACATCACTTGTGCTGATTCTACCATCTTCATGTAAAGTTTAGTCCTCTCAATTTCTAAGTCTGCTCGAGGGTAGTTCTTGATCATTTTAGCTACTTAAGTTCCTTCTTCTATTCTAGCTTGATACGCGCGAAACATCATGTCTAGATTTTCTGGTATGGGTTCCGCTAAAATTGATCCTGATTTTCGCGCTAAGTTCTCTTGATTCAATTCTTGTGAAGTCAATTCTTGGATTTTGGCTCTAGATTCCTTGAGACTTCCTTCCAATTCTGTTATCCTTTTACTCCACTTCCTCTTAATTCTTTCTCCGGAGTCTTTCCATGATTTCGTCTTCTTACTACTAGATTCTCCAACTTCACTAGTTCCGGCTACTTTCTCATGATTAAGCTATTGGTTCTGTAAGAGCACCTGGGCTCTTGTTATAGCTTGGATAGGCACGTATGTAGGGTTAGATCCATTGGGGCCGTGGATTCGGGTTTGTGTACATCACATTAGCATAGTCGGGCTCCCAACTAGGTTCCACTGGTGGACTATTGTGATGATATTTCTCCACATGTTCTGGTGACTCTGTGTAATACGCGGGTGGACTATCTACATGTGTAGAGTCAAAAATGTTTGAGTTTGGGTCACTCTTCGTGATCAAAGGTGATGAAGGCACTAAGGCCCTACTTAGGTTCTCTTCTACAGCAGCATATTTAACTGATATGACATTAGCTGGTGGGGGTGGCTGCTGGGCTAAAACTGGCTGAGGTCTCGGCTGAGGTCTCTGTTGAGCATGATAAGGGTAGTTCTGAGGAGGCCTATAGTAATGAGGTTGAGTATTGTACTGACCTTGATATCTACCTGGCTGCGCATATGCTTGCGGGTAGTTCTGTCTTACTACCTGTTTGTTGTATGGGCAATCTTGAGCGGTATGATTCGTGTATCTTCTCTCAATCGTAAAGTATTGGCCACTAGGGTTGGCTTGTGGTTGTGTTGCATTGGCACACACATTTGCCAAATGATTTCCACCACAGGTGTAACAACGTACGTTGGTAGTTACCCTAGGCGTCTTTTTACTAGAGACTCCTAGTTTCTGGGCCACTTTTTTGGCTAGGTCCTTTATCAAGCTTGACAATTTTGTGGATGCTAGAGATGAACAATTTGAGTCCTTATAGACCTTTGAGAGTTCCAACTCGTCTCCCAAGTTATCTTCAATGTCTATGCAAATTCTTACACACTGCTCTAGCATCCTAGGTTCCTTCAAGTATACGTAGGAGCGTAGTTTAGAGCTCAACAGGCCATCTAAAAACAATGATACTTGCTTGGCCTGTGAGGGTAACTCTTGCATTGGACATCTTTCAACATATTGTCTAAACCTACATCCTGCCAGTCTAACTGTTTCCTGAGGAGTCTGCTTGAAACTATGAATCAACAAAGATGTGTCATGTCTAATTCCACTTTTAGAGAATTCAGTGATGAATGACTCTAAAAAGTGATGGATATCTCTAAATTGTCTTTGCTGCAATGGTTGGAACCAAGTTAAAGCGGTATTCTTTAACGTTAGTCCAAAAGCATTATATTGCGTGAACATGTCTTCTACTTGCTTAGCTCTGAGCACCTGCTTAAACTCCGCAACATGGTCATAGGGATCTCCTATCCCATCAAAGTAGTTTTTCATGGATTTTACTAACTGAGTGGGTCTTAATATTCTTGTGTGTTCACGTGGTCTAGGTAGAGGAAAATCATCTCTACCACCTGGTAGTCCATGTTCCCTTTGTCTATCCACTCTATTAGTGTCCGTGGTTGTTCTATCTCTCCCTACGGGATGATTGAAACTTACTTCCGGTCTGTCTTTGTTTTTCTCTCTTTGCATGCCATGGGCTGAGGATGTTCCTGCCCTTTGCTGGCTCGTGTTTGCGTTCGTTCGAGATGGAGTGAAGACTAACTCACCTCTCCATGTGTACGTGTTTCTGGCATGGTTTGGCACCACAAATACCCTTTCTGAAGTCTCATCCAGGTATACAACCTTTCCAGGTGTATCTGGGTCCTTGAATTCATAAATCGTGATGATGCCTATCTCACTAGGTTGTTCCGTTCAGTACCTCCAAAATGCTTCATCCGTTTCTTTATTCACAAACAATTCTATGCTTCTGTTATCCTGAGGGATCCACTCTGGGATGAGTACTCTTGTTAGTACAGACTTCCCTCTAGGTGTCCTAGGTTCTTCTAATGGTTCCTTTCCTTGAGCTTTAGCTTCTGTCTCTAACTGAATTACACCAAACTCATTGGTATTGTTTGGTTGTGTACTTAAGATGTACATTGTTCCTTCTTTGTCTATGTATGCATCTCTCTCAAATTTCACCACTAGACATTCCAATCCAATGGGTTGATCTGGGTTGTGCATTTGCACCACTTGTCTTCGCAAACCATCCTCATAGATGCGAGCACCTAATCGGTTGGTTCTGAGGAATTCTAATTGAGTTCTATAGGGTCCTTCAGGTCTTTCTAAATATGCTACATTTGACCCTCCTTCTGGTCTTTCTGTGCTAAATGCCATTTCTGACTCACTCGTATCTGAGCTCAACTCGTAGGGGTAATTGCTATTCAACTGTTGTGCCCACGATCATGCAGTGGTTCCTACACTTGCTTCTGATGATCTAAGGCTTCGTTGATCTAACTTACCTATATGTTTGCCCGATCTAAGGTTCATGAATTTGCTTCGTGGCACTCTCTGATTGTCAATGATTCTTTTGTTCTTAATTGCTTGGTTCTTTTTAAGTTCGTTTAGATTCTTGTCTAGATGTATGCGTCAGGAATCGACTTTCCGTGGTACCTTTGAGTTCTCGTTCCGTCAAACTTTAATTTCTTTCTTTTAGGTTTTCGTATCACACACTTTTACTTTAGTCTTGGACTTGATAAATTAAGTCTCTTGAACTTGAGGCGTTCTTATCGTCGTTAATCCACAATGCTACCATTTAGCCTAAGCTAAGAATTGACTGAGGGGGTTAAGTAATCTTCCAACCTCAAGTCAGCTTTTTAGGTTGTTGTAGCTCAGTGATGAGTAGCACCTCCTTTAATGTCAATCCGGGAAGACGTGAGGATGGTATGATGACCTCAAGCAAGTGAAGGCACAAGTGCGTGAGTGAGAAGCACACTAACATGCACACACATACACATGCACATGTGCACACACGGCAAGACAAAGAGTGAGAAGCAATGGAGTTATTACATTACTTTCAAAAAGCTCATACAAGTTCAATTCAGTTACAAGCTAACCTCAAAAATGAGCTCTCTAGCTCTATTTATAGTTTCTGACTAGGTTTTGGCCTTGTCTGTTGGGAGTGATGGTTGGATGCACTCAAGAAATGAGTTGATGCTGCTATACCTGCTTCACACCAGCCCTCCTTTGATTCCAGATATGCTTAGTACACTTGCTTAGCTTCCAAATGACACAAAGAAACCATATATGTACTTTGCAAATGGTTTGTGTAATGATCAAACCAAAACAGATAACTTGGTTCCTTCACAAATCCAAAAAACTTGCTATTTTTGTAATGATACCTGCTCAGTATTATGTTCAGTGTGACCAGCACACTTGCAATTGAAACAATTCCTTTTGGGAGTATTAAAGTACCTTAATAAGCTACCATTTGCAAGTGGAATGAGAAGAAATGATAAACCACATCCAGAGAAATTGATTTAGCAAAATTATGATTACCCCCGACTTTTTAGGAGAGTTGCAGAAATAGACCAGAGATGACTTCGAAGCCGATTTCTCGAAAATGGCTGAATGGAATCTTCTGAAATTTTGTATGCTTGTAGAAGACCTTGAGCTGGTTCCAACGAGCTATTAAACTCTTGATTTGGTTCAGTGAGCATTGAGAAATGCTCCTTGGAAGTTGGCAGACTTGGAGTAGAAGACTCAGACAAAACAGAGATGATGAATGTAAGTATTTGTATTATAACATATGAATGTACATTCCCATTGGCATGATAGACATAGCACAATGGTACTCAGAGGTGTAAGCTATGGAGTAAGCCTTACACACTCAGTGAATGGTACAGAATAGCCTCGGGATTTGAGCTGAAGTTGAGTGAGACACCCGCGAGATTTTTCCTTCACCTTTTATAAGATTTGAGTGATCATTTGAATTTGAAATTCAAATGTAGGCTCCCTAGAATATCTCTACTAAAAGTAGGGAGATATTCTCTCCATTTACATCATTCAATTTCCACGACTAATCAAGTAGGTAACTGATTTCAAGTAGATGCCAAGTCACTAAGACTTTTACAATGAGTAAAAAGTAATAACACATAGGACTAGGTTCCTATGGTTCTTGCTTCTCATAAAGGTATCCTTCAAGGGTTCCAAGCCAAATATTCCAAGGTTCCAAGACAATGTGTGAAGGCTTGAAGTGCACCAACAGCTCCCCCTCAAGCCACACACTTTGGCTTAAGTCTTCATCTTCAATCTTCAATTACTTCCTGCAATCCAATCATGGATTTAAATCTGCATAACTTGTTTCCATCCAATGCTTTAGTGAGTAAATCTGCACATTGCATATTTGTAGACACATATGTCAATTGAATCTCTTTGCTAAGTAACTTCTCCCTCACATAGTGGTAATGAACCTCTATGTGTTTGGTTCTGGCATGATATATTGGGTTGGCTGCAAGATGAAGAGAGCTAGTGTTATCTCCAAAGATGATTGGGGGCCTTGTATATAGGCCTAACTCTGTATATAGAAGCTTCAACCAGATAGCTTCTTGAGTGGCATTGGCAAGCCCTCTATACTCTGTTCAGTGGATGATAATGCCACTGTAGGTTGTTTCTTGGCTGACCAAGAAATAGGCTTATTTCCTGCAAAACAAATGTAACCAGATGTGCTCCTCCTATCATCCTTGCATCCTGCCCAATCTGCATCTGAGTAAACTTTAATATCAATATCTGATGTATATGGAAAGTACAAACCATGACTTTGAGTTCCCTTCAGATACTTCAAGATCTTCTTTGCTGCCTCTAGGTGAGGTACCCTTGGTTTGTGCATGAATTGACTAAGCACACTAACTCCATATGCTATGTCAATTCTTGTCAATGTAGCATAGTTCAAACTTCCTACCATACTTTGGTATCCTGTGATGTCTTCGACTTCTTCTCCTTCATGAGCACTTAGCTTTAGGTTGACCTCCATTGGAGTAGTAGATACTTTAGCATCCTGCAAGCCAAACTTCTTGACCATATCCTGCACATACTTCTTTTGAGTGATATATATACCTGAGTTGGTGTAGACTAACTCAAGACCTAAGAAATACTTCAATAATCCAAGATCACTAATCTTGAATTCTTTCATCATCTGTCCTTTGATGTGCCTAATTCCATTGACATCATTGCCTGTAATGATGATGTCATCAACATAAACACACAAGTAGATTACCTCTGTACTACTTCTCTTTATGAATAGAGAAGTGTCTGCTTTACTCATCACAAATCCTTGGTCTTGGAGGTAGGTTGTCAACCTGTAATTCCATGCTCTAGGTGCCTGCTTTAAACCATATAGAGCCTTCTTCAATTTATAGACATAATGTACCTTTTTTGGATCTTCATAGCCAGGTGGTTGTGACATGTAGACTTCTTCAGATATCCATCCATTCAAGAAAGCATTCTTGACATCTAATTGGTACATATTCCAATTCTTGCATGCAGCTACACTCACCAATATTCTGATAGTTGGCATCTTAGCCACAGGAGAAAATGTCTCCTCATAATCAATGCCTTGGGTTTGTGCAAAACCCTTGGCTACCAACCTAGCTTTGTATCTGTTTATTGTTCCATCTGAATTTTTCTTTAGTTTGTAGATCCATCTGGATCCTATTACCTTCATAGAGTCTTTCTTGGGTACCAAGTCCCAAGTATCACTTTCCTTGAGAGCTTCCATCTCTTCATCCATGGGTTCTTTCCATTCTGGTTTGGTAATTGCTTCTTCATAGGTACCTGGTTCTTCATTCAACAAGTCCTTTGCAAGATATACAGAATGCTTAGTTACAAGTGATGTGTCATACCCAAATCTGATAGGCTTCTTCTTTTCTCTCTGAGATCTCCTCATTGCTTGAGTTGAGGATTCTGGTTTATCTTCTAGTTGCTTCATCTTCATCTTCCCTTTGGATTTCCAAGCCTTGAACTCCTCAAGATTTATTGTATCATCATCATCTGAGCTTGAATCTTCTTTCTGAATTGGTTCCTCCTTGATGAGCTTTGGGAAATCTTCTTCCATGTCATAGGGTAGACTAACCTTCCTGCATTCATTCTCATACCAAGAGTCATTCTCATCAAAGATAACATCTCTGCTTACCTTGAAGCCTTTGTTTGTTGGGTTGTAGAATCTGTATCCCTTTTGGTTCAAATCATAACCAATGAAGATACATTTTTTAGCCTTGGGGTCTAGCTTTCCCCTTACCTGTGAGGGAATATGCACATATGCTACACAACCAAAGATTTTGCAATGATCCAGAGAGGGTCTCTTACCATGCCAAGCTTCATATGGTGTCATGCCATCAAGTGATTTGGATGGCAATCTATTTATGAGATAGGTGGCAGTGGATACACTCTCTGCCCAAAGATAATTTGGTAACTTTTTTTCATTAAGCATAGACCTAGCTGTTTCTACTATGAGTCTATTCCTTCTTTTAGCTACCCCATTTTGTTCAGGTGAGTACCTTGTAGTAATCTCCCTTTTGATGCCTCTTTCCTACAAGAAATCTTCAAACTCATTGGAGAAGTACTCTCCTCCACCATCTGACCTTAGCCTCTTCAAGCTTCTTCCTGTTTGATTTTCAACAAGTGCAAGATACCTCTTGAAACAATTAAACACTTCATCTTTATGCTTCATAAAGTATAAAATGGTCCACCTGCTATAGTCATCAATAAAGGACACATAATACCTTGAACCTGAAATAGAAGGATCCTTGCTAGGTCCCCAAACATCTGTGTATACCAAGTCTAGGTAGTCTTCATGTATGAAACCTTTCCTTGAATAGGGTAACCTGTGAGACTTACCAAATTGACATGCTCCACACTTGTAAATCATGTGTTGCTTGGACACATTAGGTATCCCAAGCACACATTGATCCCTGCACATTTGCTTTAGGGTTCTTTCACCTATGTGCCCTAATCTCTTGTGCCATATTTCTAACTCTGAAAGTGTCTGATCCTTGTAATTATACAAAGCAATGTTCTTGGTGTCTTCTAGCTCAAAAGTAAACAATCTACCTCATTTCTCCCCTTTGGCTATCCTTCTGAATCCATGTCTTGGGTCCTCCACATATGCTCCATGTGTGAATCTGACCTGCAAACCTTTCTCCACAATCTGACCAACACTCATTAGATTCTTGGTGATGGTTGGTACATAGAGTACCCTGCTCAATAGATTCTGGTTACCATCACATGTCTTTACATTTCCAATCTTAACAACAGAATGTTTAGTGTCATCACTTGTCTGCACCTGATGTTTGCCCTTGGGCTCTTCCAAATCAGAAAGTAGTGCCACATTGCCAGCTACATGGTTAGAACATCCTGAGTCAATATAAAATAAATGATCATCATTTGTACCTGCCTTGGAGGTCATATTCATGATCAATAGGGAGTCATCTTGCTCCTCTGTGTAGTTGTTGTAGTCTCTTCTGTTTCTGAATCCACCTTGGTAGTTACCATTGTGGTTGTGATTGTAGTTGTTATTGTATTGATTGTTGTATCCATTGTAGCTTTGATGTTGGTTGAATCTGCCTCTCCCTTGAGAGTATCCACCTCTTGAGTAGCCTCTTCCTCTCTGATTCTTGTAGTTCTTGTAGCATTCATTTGTGGTATGATTGGACAATCCACAAATGTTGCATGGTGATGAGTTGTAGGGTCTCCCCCTACCTGACTTACCTCCTCTGCCTCTTCCTCTAGATGATCTACCTCTCCCTGCATAATTAGCTTGGGAGGAAGAGCCTTCCTCATCCTGTTTCTTCCCTTTACCTTTATCCTTAACTTTCTTATCAGTATAGAGAGCAGAGGGATTGTTACCTTTTGATTGATCTCCTGCCTTTGTAAACTTTGCTTCATGTGTGAATAGTTGGCCCATGAGTGTTGTAAGATCTAGGGTATGCATGTCCATATAGAGGTCCATTGCAGTGGTGAAACTTTCCCACTTATCATCTGCCTTGAGTCCATTTGTTACTTGTCTGACTATTTGCTCCTCTTCAATCTCCTCTCCAATGCTTGCTAATTGGTCTACCACATCTTTAATCTTTGTCACATACTCTGAGACTGATTGCTTGGGTCGCTTCCTAAGGGTTGTGAATTCAATCCACAGTTGATTCTTTCTAGCCCTTGTGTTGGAAGAAAAATAGTTTGACAAGGTTTCCCAAGTCTCTTCGGAAGTCTTACAATTCCTTACATGAGGTAAAAGAAAGTCAGATATAGAGTTTAGAAGGTAAGACCTTGCCAAAGCATCCTTTGCACACCATTGGTTGAGTCTCTCATGTTCATGATCCTTTGTTGGTAGTCCCCTAGTTTTGAATGAGGGCAATTCCTCATCTCCTGATATGTATCCAAATAAACTTTTGCCTTGTAGATAGGTCTTCATTCTCAATGACCAAGCTTGGTAGTTGTTCCTGTCCAATTTGTCAATGAATGAAGGAAATCCATCACCCATGTTTACCTTCTTTGCTCTGATACCACTGTTGGGAGTGATGGTTGGATGCACTCAAGAAATGAGTTGATGCTGCTATACCTGCTTCACACCAGCCCTCCTTTGATTCCAGATATGCTTAGTACACTTGCTTAGCTTCCAAATGACACAAAGAAACCATATATGTCCTTTGCAAATGGTTTGTGTAATGATCAAACCAAAACAGATAACTCGGTTCCTTCACAAATCCAAAAAACTTGCTATTTTTGTAATGATACCTGCTGAGTATTATGTTCAGTGTGACCAGCACACTTGCAATTGAAACAATTCCTTTTGGGAGTATTAAAGTACCTTAATAAGCTACCATTTGCAAGTGGAATGAGAAGAAATGATAAACCACATCCAGAGAAATTGATTTAGCAAAATTATGATTACCCCCGACTTTTTAGGAGAGTTGCAGAAATAGACCAGAGATGACTTCGAAGCCGATTTCTCGCAAATGGCTGAATGGAATCTTCTGCACTTTTGTATGCTTGTAGAAGACCTTGAGCTGGTTCCAACGAGCTATTAAACTCTTGATTTGGTTCAGTGAGCACTGAGAAATGCTCCTTGGAAGTTGGCAGACTTGGAGTAGAAGACTCAGACAAAACAGAGATGATGAATGTAAGTATTTGTATTATAACATATGAATGTACATTCCCAATGGCATGATAGACATAGCACAATGGTACTCAGAGGTGTAAGCTATGGAGTAAGCCTTACACACTCAGTGAATGGTACAGAATAGCCTCGGGATTTGAGCTGAAGTTGAGTGACACACCCGCGAGATTTTTCCTTCACCTTTTATAAGATTTGAGTGATCATTTGAATTTGAAATTCAAATGTAGGATCCCTAGAATATCTCTACTAAAAGTAGGGAGATATTCTCTCCATTTACATCATTCAATTTCCACGACTAATCAAGTAGGTAACTGATTTCAAGTAGATGCCAAGTCACTAAGGCTTTTACAATGAGTAAAAAGTAATAACACATAGGACTAGGTTCCTATGGTTCTTGCTTCTCATAAAGGTATCCTTCAAGGGTTCCAAGCCAAATCTTCCAAGGTTCCAAGCCAATGTTTGAAGGCTTGAAGTGCACCAACATTGTCCAGACGTAGTGTCCGGCCTACTTAAAAATTAGGTTCTCTACCCTATTTGGAGGTTCAAATGGAGTCTAAAAAGTGTGAAAACTGATAGGTAGGTACTTCTAAAGCTCCTCAAGCTCAAGGACTCCTTGGCCTACAGAAAATGGAGCTACAAAAATATGAAATGGTATTTACAATGGTTTTTAGTGATGAAAATCACTATTTATGTAGGGATTTCTTCTAGCATTTTGACACACATTTCTTGGAGCTCCCTACTTGCTCCTTCTTCTTGTGTGCCCAACTCTTTGATGCCTGAAAAATTTAAATGGCCTGCTTGCCAGATCTTCTTTGACTACTGTGTCTGCTTGTGTTGTCTCTTTGCTCCAACTCCCTTCGTAGGCTTCCTTGTCTTGTGACTCCTTCGGTTCCTTGACTACTGCCAACACCCCCCCTCTCTCGCGTCTGTCGTCTCTGACAAACCCTTGTCTAGCTGTGCATTGGACATAATATTGAACAACATTGGCAACGAGGTGGTGTTCTTCTAATCTGAGCCCCCTGTGCTAGATCTGTTAACAATGCATCCCAATTCACTAGTCCTGGTACATCCGGATGTGGCACCCGCAGTTGTTCTGAATGGATGGTTCTCTCCACAGCAAATAAGTGGAGGAGATGTGAGGGCCTGGGTACAAATATTTCTGAGTGATATTCCTAGAATCCTATTACGAACATCTCCTCGAATGTCTGTTTAAAGCAAGTGGGGAGGTACTTTATTTTGGCATGCCAAGCATATATTACCTCTATTGATGGGGTGGTGCTCATGTCGTATACCAGATCTTGGTTTCCTGTAAGAAATCCAACACCTGAGAAGTGGGGGTCTTTAATATACTTGAATGTCTTGAATGTGATTAGCATTAGTTCAAAGATTTTCATGCACATTTGGGCCATCACATCGGGGGTATTCCGTAGTCGACTGCTCCAGTGACGGATGGTAGAAATCATGTAATTCACAGTGGAAGGTCCTTGAGGAGGTGCTAGATAAACATAGTTTAACCACTTTGCACACCCTTTGATGTTCTTGACAGCAATTGTAAACTCTGGCCAGGTGCGCCTGCGGAAGACTGGAACATAACAAGGATTGTATATAATAAAAAGTGGCATGTTAGTCCAAGTACGAACCATCTCTGGGTAGGTCTCAAGAAGACGGATCCTCCAGGTGGGTTGATGAATAGATCCTTTCTTAGCACTTTCTGGGATATCATCGGGCCCAAATTGTGTGGCGAAAGTTGGAGGTTTGCCACATCTGCGTTGTAATCTGCAAGGAGTACACAATATGGCACATATTGATCGTCGTTGGTGCCGATCCATCTATGATGAGACATGCTGCGGAAATATTCTGACTTTATGATGGTGTCTTCTAACTTTGCCATTGATTGGATTTGAATTGCCACTCAATCTTCATGGGTTGCTGCTATTTTCTCTAGTGTCTAGAGCCATTCAGGTACTTCAACTTCTAAGGTGTCCATTCCTTCTGAGGTCTATGCACCACCTGGCATCAGCATAGGAACATATGGTTCCTCATACATTTTGTCCACTTCAATGGGTACTAATTCCTCAGGCTCTGGTTCTACAACTGGAGAGGGCTTCCTTTCATATTCCAGTAACTTTTTCTGCAGCTCCGCCACCTGCTCTGTCAATGCCTTTACTTCCTCTGAAGTCGAGGTCGTTTCTATGACTTTGGGTTGTGCCTCCTGTTCCCTAAGCTGGCTACGTAGTTCATCATGTTCCCTTTCCAAATCATCATGTGATTCTAATAAATCCGCATAGCTTTCCAAGATTGTTTTCATTGTTTCTAAGGGAACTGCTTTGAATTGTTCTGGGTCGATTTCATGGGGAGAGCCTTCCATGGCAGCTTCCAGGTTTTCTTCGTTTTGTTTTTGCAAACGTTTGTTTTCTTCAAGGGCTGTAGCCATGTGTTTTCGGAGTAGAGTTAAATTTCGCCGGACTCTCAGGTTATCTGTTTGGTAAACCTCCAGTAAGGCTTTGAGTTGTTTGACACCTGACTCTTGTGATGGTTGGGGTGTCTCCAGGAGGGTTTGATGAGCTTGCTCGAGAGTGGTGTAGCGTTGGTTGAGGTCTGCATTTTCTTCTTCTATACTTGTAAGCCGTCTTTGTAGTTGTTGATGATTCGTCATCAGCTGATGATGACGGTCTTCTAGAGCCTGGTACTCACTCTGAAGTTGATACACGCATTGATGTAATGCTATGAATATACTATTTACATTAAACGATGCAGGGAAAGATGAAGATGTAGGGGGAATGGGGAAGGGGAAGGGAGTTGTGAATGTTGTGGAGTCAAGTGGTGAGGTAGGTGGAGGGGGTATGGGAGATTGAGGTTGCGTGGGGGGTGGGAGTGGTGTTGTGGCTGGTGATGTTTCCATTGTGTCAAATGTGTGTGTGACTGTGTAGACGAGAATAGTGGGTGGGGTGGATGTGAAATTTTTGAAGAGTGTCGTGAAGGTGGGCATGGTAACTCCTCCGAATTGGATGCCGGGAGAGAGAGGAATTCCCATGACGACTGTGGTAATGGTAGAAATAGGTGTGGTAGTGCCAAGTGGTGAGGTGACATGTGTAGTGAGAGGTGAGGTGGGTGGTGAGAGTGGTTCCTCCTGGTGGTCTTCTGTTTGTGTGTGGCCTCCTAGTTCTGATACATTGATGTGTATTTGTTTGCCAGATCGCATGGGACGGGTAGGCACACATTTCTCAAATCGATTAATATAAGTCATGGCTGCATGAACAGCCTCATCTAATCCCACTGCATCAGCGTGCAGGTTCATTGATTCGATGAACATGTCATCCACACCTTCCTCGGCTAACATTTGACTCATGATCATCTTTCCTATTTCGAGCGACAGTTTGTGTTGCTCTTGGACCTGCTTCATGGTTTCGTATAATCTTTTTATTTGGGCTGAGTAAAGTTCTTCATATTCTTGATCATACTCTTCATGTGCCTCTTGTTCTTCTGTCTCTTCTTCATCGTCTTCTACTTCTACTACTCCCGGTTGGGTCGGGGCTGAAGTGGTAGTCATGGGTTGTTGTCCTTGGGTCTGCTCTGCTTCTGTCTCCAGGTTAGATTCATTGATCAATCGGGCGATTTCTTCAGCTGTTAGATCAGCAAGGGTGTAGCCTTGAGGGAACTCCAAGTCTGAAGGAATAGGAGGGAACACCAGGTTGGGTCCTTCTGCACTTGGTTTGGGTAGGCGAATGGTGAATGGTCGGACACGCCTCGTTTGTGGAGGAGTCACCTTGGGTGTGGTAGTGGCTCCCCTTGGTTGAGCACATGGTAATTGAACTCCCCCTCTCATCTTCTTTGATGGAGGACCCGCTGTTGATAGTCGTCTTTGGAACTCTTGAGCCCTGGACCATACTAGTGCTCTTTGGATGGGCACGTCGTACGCTAAGCACTTGTAAATTATTCTTGTGAGAGCACAACATCCATGAAGTACATTTTTCTGTTTCTTATTCCACCGTTGATGGGCTAGGTGTATTTGATTGATGATCCAATGTGGTATGTTGATGGTGAGGTTCTTTGTCTCTGCGAAGTACAAGCTGAACCATAGCTTTTTTGGTGGCATAGTGAATCGTTCTTGGGCAGGAAAAGCAAAATGTTGCATGATAGTTCGTAGGTGTAGAGCAATGGTAGGTGTCATTGCTACCATGTCTTTCAATTTGTTGAGATCCTTATGCTTCATCCTGCCTGGAACCATTGTTTCTTTCTCAGTGGGAATATGCATTCCTTGCATGTTCAATGCTGCTTGTACCAAATTGAGGGTCAGTTTGAATCTCTTGAGTTCGTGGTCTGGCAATAGTGAGGGTAGCACAAAAGTGCTATTGCCTCCCTTGGCTCTGCTAGGAGTGATAGTACTGATAAGATAGGAGCAACGAAGGAAATCTGGCTTAGGCAAATGTGCTCTGACATAGCTATCCAATCCCGCTTTGGTCCAAACTGATCGCATTACTTCTGCATTCTGATAGTTTTCAAATTCGTGAGTGAAAAAATGATAACGTCCCCATTTGCCATTGAATTCAATTTCTGCTTGCCAAAAGTAGGTGCCATCCCCCAATGGCCCTGCGACATAACTAAACCAATGAGCGTGTTTCCCCACTTGAGAAGTGTGTCCCTGAGGAGGGCCCTGAATTGGGAGAACATGCACCGCTTGAAGTTCTTGAGGCCTTTCGGTGAGTGGTGGTTCTAGGAGGAGGGTTCCAATGTCCACAATCTGTGTGCTAGACTGTGACTGGGAACTGGTGGCTCCTGCTTCTGCCATTGTTATTGCTTGCTTGCTAGTTCTGTGAGAATATAGAGTCATGCGTTAATATTGTAATGGACAAGATAGAACACTTTTTGTCCCGTTACAACATTATCATGGGGTAAGTAATGGGTTAGTGGGTCAGTGAGTGCTCGATGACTGTGTGTGTAGTTAATGAATGGATAGTCCTCGGAGCTAGATGGCAAGCTGCAGTGTATGAGTGATGTAGTTAGCAAGTGGAGATGAATTTACAAATGGGGTTCGGGGGGTTTATTACAAGTCTTAGGTTGCCAAACACAATTGATGGCTTCGGTTTTGGTTTTGTGGAGACTCTGGAGGATTTTATGAGTAATTCTGCTTGGGGATGGTGCGTTTTTGGGACCCATTTACAAGTGAGTCTGTGCGTGCTTTTGGGCGACTGTGTGTTCGTGCGTATTAAACAAGAGTGGGTAACGGCTCCTTGAGTGAGTGAACCCTGTCGTGTATGATGTGATTCGTGTGAGGCTAGTTGAGCCCGCAAGCAAGCCTTAGGCACCTAAATTTGTCTTGATTGTGGGCCAGCCTTCATCGACTTCTTGGGCACCCAGATAGATTTCACTTTCTCAAAAGAAGTTTTGGATGTCTTCTTATTAGTATCATGTCGTTGATTACTAATAGGAAGTTGAGATAGTTGTTGTGACTTGACTGCAATAGGCCGCTCTCCTTTCCGCACCCACAATTGTTTCAATGATTGAGTCAGTCTGCTTCGCACGTTCTTTTGGCCTTTAGCATAGGTAGTCTTCTGTAATTCATCTGCCTTTGGTTGCTGCCTCCCTCTGGCCTTTGGAAAAGAAGGGAGTTCCGTCGAGGTCTTGACTTCTTTATTGAGATCTCCATTCCTCTGCATCACATAGCTTTGGACAAGAACAACATGGTCAACTTCATGTGTACCCCTGGAAGGACCAAGAGTCTGTGCCTTTTCTAGTTCCTTGAGTGCTCCATTATCTAACTCAACCATAATTTGACTCTGATTCACCCATACCTGAAGAAGTCCACTTCTTAGGTTTAAGTTGACTGCATGGTCATAGATCCAGTCTCGACCCAAGACCAGAGGCTCAGTGAGATCCTCATCTTGACACACTAGTACCTTAACTGTCATTGGAACATCTTGAATGGAGAGGGGAAGTTCCACCTCGCCCATGCAAGGGGTTTCCACACCTCCCAATCCTATGAGATAAGCTTCTATAGGATTGACTTTTAATTTAAATTCTCGATAGTAAGAAAGTCTCATCGCGCTAGTGGTTGCACCTGAGTCAATTAATGCTCGCACAGTTTTTGCACTAACTCCTTGTCCTATCTCTAAAGTCACAAAAGGACGTCGATCTATTATCCTTTGGGAACTTTTTCCTGAGACTTCACACATTGCCACATGATATCCTGGATCCTCATAGGCACCTATCCTAGGTTGATCCCTACCCTGCCGTCTCAACTTCATCCTTCTGATGCGTTCTAAAGCTTCTGTTTGAGCTTCTTCTCAAACTCGTTGTTCTTCTTCTTTGTGTTTCTTAGCAGTGTTGAGTCCACTGAGCATTTCTTCTGTGAGAGGTTCCTGATACAGCTTGACTCTGCACCCGCTGATGTAGCTAGGGAGAATATCGCCTTCTAAAGTGGCCATTTGTATTGCTCCACTAGTTGAAATCATGTTTATGATCATGGGTCCGTAAATACGTTTTTCTAGCTTCCTCGCATGTTGTTTCAGAGTATATACCAACACTAAGTCTCCGGCCTTTAATCCTTTATCCTTAACATGGGCATCAAAGTATGCCTTCTGTCGTTTCTTGGCTGCATATATTCCGGCTGCAGCTCTTAGTCTGGTCTCACCTAATCGTTCAAGGTCAAAAATTCTCGAAGAGAGTTCATGGCCCGTCCACTCATGCTCCTGTGCTACTCTCAATGTGGGAATCAAGAAGTCCAAAGGTAGCACTGCATTTTGACCAAATACCATCTGAAAGGGTGTGGCTTGGAGTACCATTTTATAGGCCACTCGATATGCCCAAATAGCATGGTGTAGCTGTTTGTCCCAATCAGAGCGTTTATTATTCACCAATTTGGTAAGCACATTGCATAGAATCTTGTTTGTGCTTTCGGCTTGGCCATTAGCTTGTGGGTGATAGGGGGAAGACTTCTTGTGTACTACCAAGAACTCTTGGAGCAGATTTTCAATAACTTCATTCAAGAAGTGAGTGCCTCTATCACTTACCAGCTCTATAGGTAGCCCGTATCTAGTGAACACATTCTCAAATAGGAACTTAGCAGTTGTTTGAGCATCGTTCTTTGTCGTAGCTTTTACCTCAACCCATTTTGTTAGATAATATGTGGCAATGATGTATTCAGCATGTGAACCCTTGGTTGGGGGATGAATAGGACCTACAAAGTCTATTCCCCACTTAGAGAATGCATGTCCACCCATCGTAGGTTTCAATGGCATCTCATCTTTGCGTATAGGATACTGAGTTCTCTGACAGACATCACACCGTTTCACATAGGTATGTGCATCCATGTGAAGGGTCGGCCACCAGAAGCCTGCAAATAGTATTGCCTTGATCACCCGATCTGGTCCAAAGTGTCCTCCTGCTACACCTTGGTGAGCAGTTTCCAAGATTTTGAGATATTCGCTCTCATGGACACATAGTCTCACGTAACCATCTTTACCATGCTTGTATAGATTATCACTAATGAGTGAGTAATCTAGGGCTTCTTGTTCTAGACTTCTTCGTCTGGCCAGTGTCATATCTTGAGGAAATGTTGTCATCCTCAGGAAATCTACTAATGGTTCACTCCAATCTGGTACTATGGACACTTGATATAGAGTGGCATGTTCCACAGGTGGTTTAGTGCAACAGATTGGGCATTCTTTACATACCTTATGTACATCAGCTTCCATAGTAGGCCAATGCACTCCGAGTCTCCTTAGTGTCTGTAGGGTTTGTTGTTTTGAGTAGTGTTGCTCTAATGCACCTACATGTGTCAATTGCAACCATTTAGCGTACTCATCCTCTTCCACACAACAAGCCAATATCCCTTGGTCTGTCTGTTTGTACATGCTTCCTGCCATGATGTGGTACTTCTGGGCTCTTACTACCTCTCTACCTTGACTGTTTATGACTGGGTGGTTAGGCCCGTATGTCAATACTGGCACTAATGGCTTAGCCCACTGAGGTACAACTTCCAAATTAAACAGGTAAGCATCAGGAAGGTCATCTGTCACTCCTTGTGGGGCTTCGCCCGATGTGAGCCTAGAGAGATGATCTGCTCTCAAATGAGTCTTCCCTTTCTTTACCACAACCTCGAAATCATATTCCATTAGCAAGAGAAACCATCTTACTAATCTTCCTGTATTGCATGGCTTGTTCACGAGATATAGCACTGCTTGATGGTCAGTAAAAAATTTAAACCTATTTGCAAGCAAATAATGTCTAAACTTTTAACTGCATACACCATGCCTAGTCCTTCTCTCTCTCTGTAGTGGTATAATTTCGTTCAGCTGCATTCAATTGTCTACTAGCATAGGCAATTGGAAGATCCATATTACCTTCACCGGTAGGCTGCGCAAGTACACACCCAATGGCATAATTGGATGCATCTACATGAACATGGAAAGACTTATTCCAATCTGGTGTGGTCAAGATTGGTGTTGAACATAATCGCCGTTTAAGCTCCTTGAAGGAGTTCTCACATTCATCAGTCCACTCAAAATTAGTCAGAAGTCCGTACATGGTCTTTGCAATGACAGCGTACATATGAATGAACCGGCGGTAGTACCCACAATGCCCCATGAAAGCCTGCACTTCCTTGACATTCTTTGGCCTAGGTAGTTCTGCGATGGCTCTCACTTTCTCTTCGTCAGTGGATATGTCGTTCTTAGACACTATGTGTCCTAGAATTTTGCCTTGCCTGACCATGAAAACACACTTTTCTGGGTTCAGGTAGACTTGATATTCTCTACATTTATCAAAGTTCTGTCTGAGTTCAGGTATATGGGTCTGTCTAATGTTGGGATGAGCGCAAAGATCATCAACATAGACTTCCAAATTCTGTTGGAGCAAGTCTATGACAAGCCTAAGTATTGGCTTGAGTCCCACAAAGTCATAGAAAAAGCCTTAAAATGAAGACTATGTAAAGTTCACTTGTGAACTACCTCTTGTAACTTTTGAAGAGTTTACTTAATGTAAAAGTAAGAGAATCTTAAGTGGTTGAGTCCACTTGATCAAGAATGGAAAGAGGAGCCACGAATTCGTGATTTGTGGTAGGTAGAGAATCAAATCAATCATTGATTGATTGGAGAGTGATTGAGGGAAGTTAGTCTCCCAAACTCAACTATAAATAGATGGCAGTTTTAGTTGTGGTTAGAGAGACCTATGTGAAGACCTCCAAGAGCTGAGCTTTATGCCATATCAAGGTGTGATTACAAGGCACACATATGTATCAGTAAGTCATTGTATTGTACAAGAAATATACTTTCATTTTCATGATTATTTGGTTTCATCTTTCCATGTTCTTGTGAAGTGTACTACTCACTACCATTACTCTTAGTTTTCTCAGTCATCTTGCAGAGATGTTTTCTCTGATCTTGGTGCATCATTTTCAGTGATTTAACTTGGTAAAGTTAGCTCTATAAGTCTAATATATGCTCATAAATTTTCATGTCATTTGGATGTTGCAATCTTCAGTTATGTTCATTTGAAGTCAACAGGGTCTGTTCATCTTCACCTCTCTGTCAGGTACCCGACTTTTTCACTCATCTTGTCAGAGGTGTTTCTCAGTGGTTACTTATCCAAATTCAGTGATTTAAATCTTGTTGAACTCAGCTTACGGTCTAGTATAACCATACAAATTTTCATAATCATTGGATTTCTGCATTTTGAGTTATGGTGATTTTTCTGCTCACTGGTCTATTTCTGTAGCAGCCGTGAAAATCGGGATGATGTCATCACTTGTTAAAACTCATTCTCAGTGTGTGCTTTGTTATTTTTGATGAGATTACTCTTGAAAGTTAGCTCTTTAAGCTAACTAGAGTTCCCCAAGAGGAATTAAGCTAATTGCTGCTGTGCTCAGAGAATTATGTAAAACACTGGACAGGTGTATGAACCAAGAATAGCAAGTTTTCACCTCTGAGCTAACTCCAACTTATCTGTTTTGATCTATCTTTTTGAGAGTGATCTTCCAAGGTACATAGGGTGTCTAATACATCCATTGGCAAGCTAAAAGGGCCCACCATCTACTCCTGGAGTTCATTTGGCTGGTGCAGATCAAGGATTTTGCAACACCTCTTCATCTTCAAACACATACTTATCCATCTCTTCACAGTGGTATCAGAGCACGTTGGACAACATGGAAGATGGATTTCCTTCATCAATTGACAAATTGGACAGAGGTAACTACTCAGCTTGGTCATTAAGGATGGAAGCTTATCTCCAAGGTAGAATTTTATATGGTTATGTGGCTGGAGATGAAGTTATGCCAAGTTTCAGGAACAAAAGTCAACCAACACAAGAAGAGCAAGAAAGATTGAGCACATGGTGCTCCAAGGATGCACTTGCAAGGTCTTATCTCCTCAACTCTATCTCAGATTTTTTTTTGCCTCACATTAGAAGTTGTAAGACATCTCAGGAAGTGTGGGATGCACTTGAAGCTTTCTTTTCTTCAAGTACCAAAGCTAGGAAGCATCAACTATGGCTGGATTTTAGAACTCTCAAGAAGGCTCCCAAACAAAATGTGACTGATTTTGTCACAAAGCTCAAGGACATAGCGGATCAGTTGGGAAGCATTGGAGAGGTAATAGATGAAGAGCAAATTGTAAGGCAGGTCATCAATGGCTTGAAGGCAGATGATAAGTGGGAAGCATTCACCACAGCTATGGATTTGTACATGGACATGCATGTACGTGATTTCAACACAATCATTGGACAACTACTTACTCAAGAGGCAAAGCTTATCAAAAATGGAGAAAGCTCTAAAGGTAATCAATCTTCAGCTTTATACACGGATAAAAGCAAGTCTAAAGATAACAAAGGAAAGGCAAAGAAAGTGGATGATGAAGCAGGTACATATCAAGCTAACTATGCAGGTAGAGGAAGACATGGCAAAGGTAGAGGAAGAGGAGGTAGACAAGGCAGGGGGAGATCCCAAGACTCCAACTCATGTTCTATTTGTGGATTAACTAATCATACAACTAAAAATTGCTTTAGGAATTCCAAGAATCAAAGAGGCAGAGGATACAATAGAGGAAGTTATGGCTACTCAAGAGGAAGGTTCAACAACTACCATGGCAACTACAACAACTACAATCATTCAAACTATCAAGGAGGCTACAAAGGAAGGAGAGACTACAATAACTACACAGAAGACTCAAACAAAGAGGATTCATTATTGATCATGAACATGGCTATGCCACAAGGTAAATCTGATGAGCATGTTTTCTACATAGATTCAGGTTGTTCAAATCATGTGGCAGGAAATGTGGCACTCCTGTCAGATTTAGAAGATCCAAGGAATAAGCATGAGGTACAAACAAGAGATGATACAAAACATCCTGTGGAGAAAATAGGCAATGTCAAAGCACCTGATGGAAACATCAACCTACTCAGTAAGGTACTCTATGTCCCTAGATCCAAGTCAAGGATTCAGAAGAATTGCAAAAGGTGAAAAGACAGGTAGATTGTTCACATTTGAATTACAAGACACTAGAAACATTGCTCTCTTTAATTATGGTAGTCAGACACTCACAGAATTGGAAGTATGGCACAAAAGGTTAGACATATTGGTGAAAGGTCATTAAAGCAAATCTGCAGGGACCAAAGTGTACTTGGACTTCCTAATTTGTCAAAACAACATATGATTTATAAGTGCAGTGCATGTCAATTTGGAAAGTCTCACAGGTTACCATTCATGAAGAAAGGTTATATGCATGGAGATCTCTTGGAGTTGGTTCATACAGATGTATGGGGACCTAGCAAGGAAGCTTCAATATCTGGATCAAGGTATTATGTTTCCTTTATTGATGATTGCAGCAGATGGACTATCCTATTCTTTATGAAACACAAAGATGAAGTTTTTTCATGTTTCAAAAGATATTTGGCTCTTGTGGAGAATCAAACAGGTAAATTACTAAAAAGGCTAAGGTTAGATGGAGGGGGAGAATATTTCTCCCATGAGTTTGATTCTTTTCTTCAAGAAAGAGGAATCAAAAGAGAGGTAACTACAAGGTACACTCCTTAGCAAAATGGAGTGGCAGAAAGGAGGAATAGGACGATTGTTGAAGCTGCAAGGTCTATGTTAAATGAAAAGCATTTACCTAATTACTTATGGGCTGAGGCTGTATCTACAGCCACTTACTTGATTAACAGGTTGCCTTCAAAATCCCTTGATGGGATGACTCCATATGAGGCTTGGAATGGAAGAAGACCAAGCTTAGATCATTGTAAAATTTTTGGATGTATTGCTTTTGCTCATGTTCCTTCACAGGTTAGAGGCAAGATGGATCCAAAGGCAGAAAGGTGTGTATTTATTGGATATGACAACAATCAAAAGGGCTACAGGTTATACAACCCTACCAACAAAGGATTCTTGGTAAGCAGAGATGTAGTTTTTGATGAGAACAATTCATGGTATGAAGATTCATGCAGGAAGGTCAATTTACCATATAATCTTGAAGAAGATTTTCCAAAGCTTGGTAGAGAACAACCAAAGATTGAAGAACAAGACACCTCAGAGGATGATGAAGAATCTCACATGGAAAAGATCAAAGCATGGAAGTCTAAAGGTAAAGCAAAATTGCAGGAACTTGGACATGAGGCAGAATCATCACATCATGGCCTAAGAAGATCTATGAGGGAAAAGAAAAAACCAGAAAGGTATGGGTTTGACACCTCATTAGTAACTAAACATTCTATCTACATAGCACAGGACATAAATCAAGAGGAGCCATCATCATTTGAAGAGGCCAAAGCAAAAACAGAATGGAAGCATGCAATGAAGAAAGAGATTGAAGCACTTGCGGAAAACAACACTTGGGATTTGGTGCCCAAGACTTCATCCATGAAGGTAATAGGCTCAAGATGGGTCTATAAACTCAAGAAGAATTCTGATGGTTCCATTAACAGGTATAAGGCAAGGCTTGTAGAAAAAGGCTTTGCACAAACTCAGGGAATTGATTATGAGGAGACCTTCTCTCCTGTGGCAAAGATGCCTACTATTAGGGTTTTGCTTAGTATTGCCTCTTCCAAGAATTGGAAGATACTTCAACTAGATGTAAAGAATGCATTCTTGAATGGTTGGATAACAGAAGAGGTATATATGGCACAACCACCTGGTTTTGAGAATCAAGTTTATCCTGATTATGTGTGTAAACTTAACAAAGCATTGTATGGTCTCAAGCAAGCTCCAAGAGCTTGGAATTTCAGGCTTGTTTCATTCTTGCAGGACAAAGGCTTTCAACCAAGCAAGGCAGATCCTTCACTCTTTATTAAAAAGAGTAATTCCGAGGTCATCTACCTATGTGTATATGTAGATGATATTATATTGACAGGAAATGATGCAGATGTGTATGAAGAAGATCAAAGATCAGATGAGAGAAGAGTTCAAGATAAGTGATTTGGGTCCACTTACCTACTTCCTAGGTTTGGAAGTTGTCTACAAAGATCATGGTTTGTTTCTCACTCAAAGAAAGTACATTAAGGACATGTTGGTAAAATTCAAGATGCAAGATTGTAAGATTGCAGGTACTCCAATGGAGGTCAATCACAAATTGAGCTCACATGAAGGTGAACTCATAGAGGACATCACATCATATCAAAGTCTAGTGGGTAGTCTCAACTATGCCACATTGACAAGAGTAGATATATGTTACAGTGTGAGTGTGCTAAGCCAATTTATGCACACACCAAGGAAACCACATATGGATGCTGCCAAAAGGATTCTCAAGTATCTCAAAGGAACCATAAATGAAGGACTTTATTATCCTTATGTATCTGATTTAGGTTTGAAGTTATTTTCTGATGCAGATTGGGCTGGCTCCAAGGAAGATAGAAGGAGCACTTCAGGTTATCTTACCTTTGCAGGTTCAAAGCTTATTTCATGGTCATCCAAGAAGCAACCCACAGTTGCTCTCTCTTCTACTGAAGCTGAATATAGAGGTCTTGCTATAGCTACACAAGAAGCTATGTGGATGAAGACATTATTCAAAGATCTTGGATTGGAGTTTGGAACTCCAACTATTTTTGGTGACAATATGAGTTCTATTCACTTGGCTGCTAATCCTATTTTTCATGCAAGGACTAAACATATTGAAGTTCATTATCACTATGTACGAGAGAAGGTTCTAAGCAAAGAGATTCAAATACCATATGTGTCCACTCATCAACAATGTGCAGATATTCTAACCAAAGCATTGGATGGTACAAAGCTTTGCAAATTCAAGGCTATGATTGGTTTGCAGGTAATCTTGGAAGATTGAAGACCTCAAGCATACTTGGCTTGAGGGGGAGTTGTTGGAGCAAGTCTATGACAAGCCTAAGTATTGGCTTGAGTCCCACAAAGTCATAGAAAAAGCCTTAAAATGAAGACTATGTAAAGTTCACTTGTGAACTACCTCTTGTAACTTTTGAAGAGTTTACTTAATGTAAAAGTAAGAGAATCTTAAGTGGTTGAGTCCACTTGATCAAGAATGGAAAGAGGAGCCACGAATTCGTGATTTGTGGTAGGTAGAGAATCAAATCAATCATTGATTGATTGGAGAGTGATTGAGGGAAGTTAGCCTCCCAAACTCAACTATAAATAGATGGCAGTTTTAGTCGTGGTTAGAGAGTCCTATGTGAAGACCTCCAAGAGCTGAGCTTTATGCCATATCAAGGTGTGATTACAAGGCACACATATGTATCAGTAAGTCATTGTATTGTACAAGAAATATACTTTCATTTTCATGATTATTTGGTTTCATCTTTCCATGTTCTTGCAGAGATGTTTTCTCTGAGCTTGGTGCATCATTTTCAGTGATTTAACTTGGTAAAGTTAGCTCTATAAGTCTACTATATGCTCATAAATTTTCATGTCATTTGGATGTTGCAATCTTCAGTTATGTTCATTTGAAATCAAGAGGGTCTGTTCATCTTCACCTCTCTGTCAGGTACCCGACTTTTTCACTCATTTTGTCAGAGGTGTTTCTCAGTGGTTACTTATCCAAATTCAGTGAGTTAAAGTTTGTTGGATTTAGCTTACGGTCTAGTTTAACCATTCAAATTTTCATAATCATTGGATTTCTGCATTTTGAGTTATGGTGATTTTTCTGCCCACTGGTCTATTTCTGTAGCAGCCGTGAAGATCGGGATGATGTCATCATTTGTTAAAACTCATTCTCAGTGTGTGCTTTGTTATTTTTGATGAGATTACTCTTGAAAGTTAGCTCTTTAAGCTAACTAGACTTCCCCAAGAGGAATCAAGCTAATTGCTGCTGTGCTCAGAGAATTATGTAAAACACTGGACAGGTGTATGAACCAAGAATAGCAAGTTTTCACCTCTGAGCTAACTCCAACTTATCTGTTTTGATCTATCTTTTTGAGAGTGATCTTCCAAGGTACATAGGGTGTTTAATACATCCATTGGCAAGCTAAAAGGGCCCACCATCTACTCCTGGAGTTCATTTGGGTAGTGCAGATCAAGGATTTTGCAACACCTCTTCATCTTCAAACACATACTTATCCATCTCTTCACAAATTCTTCCTCAAGAACTCTTTAAATACGTGACACATCAATCTTTGAAAGGTAGCAGGTGCATTAGTAAGCCCGAATGGCATTACCCGAAAGGCAAATATTCCCCACTCTGTGGCAAAAGCCGTCTTATGCTGATCCTCTGGAGCAATGGCTACTTGATTGTAGCTCGAAAACCCATCTAGGAAGTTGTACACTTCCTTGCCTGCTACCCTTTTTAATAGATGCTCAATGATAGGAAGCGGATAATTATCTCTGACAGTGGCTGCGTTAACCTTCTTCAAGTTAATGCATACTCAATTTGCCGTTCTTCTTGGGCACCACTACAATGGGGGATACCCATTCAGTGTGCTCAATTTCATAGATAAACCCAGCTTCCACCAATCTATCTATCTCCTCTTTAATCTTAGCAGCATAGTTATCATTATATGTGTATGGCTTTTGCTTGGAGGGTTTGGCATTTGAGGTCATGGGTGTTGGCAGCAGTCGGGGAACCGAAGGAGCCACAAGACGAAGAGAGTCAGAGCGAAGGGACAACACAAGCAGACATGGCAGTCAAAGAAGATCTGGCAAATAGGCCATCTAAATTTTTCAGACATCAAGGAGTTGAGCACACAAGAAGAAAGAGCAAGTAGGGCGCTCAAAGAGGTGTATGACAAATCAACAGAGAAAATCCCTACACAAATAGTGATTTTAATCACTAAACACCATTGTAAATACCATTTCATATTTTTGTAGCTCCATTTTGTGCAAGCCAAGGAGTCCTTGAGCTTCAAGAGCTTTAGAAGTATCTACCTGCCAATTTTCGTATTTTTTAGATCTCGTTTGAGCCCTCAAATAAGCCCTGGAACCTAATTTTTAACTAGGCCGGACACTAGGTCTGGACAGGGCCAAAGCTAGTCAAAAAATATAAAAGGAGCTAGAGAGCTCATTTTTGAGGGTGGATTGTAATAGAAATGAACTTGTAAGAGCTTCTTGAAAGTAATCTAAGAACTCCATTGCTTCTCACTCTTTGTCTTGCCGTGTGTGCACGTGTGCGTGTATGTGTGTGCATGCTTGTGTGCTTCTCACTCACGCACTTGTGCCTCCACTTGCTCGAGGTCTTCATACCATCCTCACGTCTTCCCGGATTGACATTAAAGGAGGTGCTACTCATCACTGAGCTACACCAAATTTTGGCGCCGTTGCCGGGGATCTAGCTTTGAGGACGAGTGTGTGATGGTAAGACGTAGAGTTGACGCGTTGGAGTTGTAGGTAATTTCTTCACTTTCATCTATTTTCTTGTTTTTTCTACACCATCTTCATCACCATCATCATCGTCACCATCTCCCACCTCCATCTCCATCATCACGGAAATTTCAATTTTGACCATATCACCATCTCCACCTCATTTCCCTCATTCTACTTGTGAGAGAGAGCGAGAGAGCGATATTGTGTGTGTTGTTTTTTGCATGTTTTTTGAGCATTCTGCAGGTTCTTGCTATATCACCATCCCCAGCACTCTGCGCAGGTACGGAACTGTACGGTCCTGTCTCTGTGTCGCCGGGTTCTGTCAATCGCGACCGACAGAAAAGTTGCTCTATTTGCTAAACAAAGTGCATATCCATGACCTACAGGCCTAGAGCTTCCCAAAAATGTGTTTAGTTTTTTGAAATTCCACAGATTTCTGTCAATCGCGACCGACCTGTCAATCGTGATCGACAAACCACGACGGATAGACCTGTCAATCGCGATCGACCAGTCAATCGCGACTGACAGCCCACGACGGCTCTATCAATCGCGACCGACAGGGTCAACGACTGACAGGGTCAATGACTGACAGGGTCAACAATCGACGGACCACGATCGACAAATTCTACGCGTGACACGTGTCAATCGCGATCGAGTCGTCAATCGCGATCGACCCATCAATCGCGACTGACAGCCCACGACGGCTCTATCAATCGTGACCGACAGAGTCAACGATTGTTTGACCACGACGGACAGACCCTCGCGACCGACCTGTCAATCGCGATCGACCCATCAATCGCGACCGACAGAGTCAACGATTGTTTGACCACGACGGACCGAGTCTTCACGACTGACTTGTCAATCGCGATCGACCCATCAATCGTGACTGACAGAGTCAACGACCCTTTGACCACGACTGATTGACTTTCCGAGCCACGTGTCAATTGCGATCGACACATCAATCGCGACTGACAGCCACGACGGACCTGTCAATCGCGATCGACACGTCGATTGCGACTGACCTGTCAATCACGACCGACAGACTTTGCGAACACGTTAGAAGGGCAAATTATGTCAAATTTTTTGGAAAAAATATTGGTCTAAATTTTGGCTAAGTGTGGGGCAAACACTGGGGTGTAGTATTGCATCGCGAGGCCGTGCCACAAGCAACTCGAGAAGTCCTGTTTGCCTGTTAGCCTGTTTTGAACCCTGTTTTAATCCCTGAAGCCTGAACTGACATAACTTTCTCATACGAAATCCGTTTGCTGTGATTCTTGTTTTGTTGGAAAGCTCGTGGGGAGTACAACCAAAACTTCCACTGGTTATGTGAAAGTTAATATCAGGATTAATAGATAGGGTATTTTGAAGTGGACCATACCCCTAGGTAGGAAAACTGAGGGATCCCGGGGATTATTTTCCATAAAGGCAAAGGATAATTTGGTCTGTGAGTTACATGCATGAAAGTGGTCTATTGTGTCAATTGAATCTAAGCCTTGAGCTAACCGTGGGACTTTTACAGGTCCAGTAAGAGCACTTGAGGGAATTCTAGCAAGAGTAAGTGCAAGCTTGGGAATACGCGTCCTGTGCACACCAGGGCAACAACGCAACGCAAGGTTGGAAAATCCTCAACTCCCTCTGTCAATTCCTAGCTGAGGCTAAGAACGACTAGTGATAGGAGTAGACCAGGACGACGATAGGCAATTATCAAGTTGGAGAATACCTTAACTTTCAAGTTCAAGCTAAGAACAGAATCTTTGCACTATCGAGAACTTTAAAGGAAAAGAACTTAACGTGGAACGATCAACTTTAAGTGCGGAACTACACTGAAATATACCTTACGACGTGACATCAAACAAGAATGTTAACACAGTAATCAACTAAAAAGAATCAAGTAACTGATACAAAAGGACTCCGCAACGAGGTTGTACTTGGGGAAATTTGGGCTATTCAATTAGGCTTATGAACCTTAGATCAGGACGACACCTAGTAAGGGATAGACAAAGCCTTAGATCTTCAGAGGCTAGCGTTAACCACACTGCTAGGTCGTGGGCCCAGCAGCTGAGCCACCACTCGCACCACCCTAGTTCTGAGACTAGTGAATCAGAGATGTCTCAAGGCATGGACAGACCTACGGGAAGTTCAGGAGTGCCATACTTGCACAGGGTAGAAGGCCCCTACAAGACGCAATTGGAATACCTTAGGACCAACCGATTGGGTGCTAGCATCTATGAGGACGGCCTAAGAAGATCTGTGGTACAGATTAAGAATCCTGATCAATCCATTGGACTAGAGCATCCAGCTGTCAAGTTTGAAAACGGAGTGTACTTAGACAAGGAAGGAACAATATATGTAGTCACTAGTCATCCCGAAAGAACCGATGAATTTGGGAATGTAGTCCCAGAATCGGACTTAGGTGATCTAGAGCAAGGAAACATGGGTACAGAACCTAGAACCCCTCGAGGCAAATCGGTTCTCACTAGGATTATCACACCAGAGTGGATTCTCCAGGATAATAAGAGCATATATTTGCTCCTCAATCGAGAAACTGACAAAGCCTTTTGGAGGTATAAATCTGATCAGCCAACTGACATAGGAACAATCATGATCTATGAGTTTAAGGATCCTGATAGCCCAGGCAGAGTGACCTACTTAGATCACGCTTCGGAGAGGATCTTTGTGGTGACACAAAATGATAGGCATGCTTACACATGAAAAGGTGAAATTATTTTCCCCCAACCAAGATCGAATGTGTCCCATGGTCACCCTGGTGCTGGAACATCCCAAGCTCATGGAATTCAAAGAGACAGGAGTAGAGATAGGCCAGAAGTAAGCTTTGCCACCCCAGGGGGCAGAGAAAGAACGAGAATGGAAACAAATAGAGTAGAACCTGAGATGCTTAGAGCTCACAGGAATCAAAGAAATGCGGATGAATTCCCTCTACCACGACCTAGAGAGCACACAAGGACCTTGAGACCGACTGAGCTAGTTAAGTCCATGAAGAACTACTTCGATGGCACTGGAGATCCATACGATCATGTGGCTGAGTTTAGACAAGTCCTGAGAGCTGAACAAGTGGAGGATCTATTCACGTAGTACAATGCCTTTGGTCTAACCCTTAGGAACACTGCCCTGACATGGTTTCAGCCACTAAACGAGAGACAGTTCAGGAGCATAGACCAACTCCTAGAGGCTTTCATTATTGAATTCTCTAAGAGTGGCATAAGACATAATACCTCCTCACTGATTCACAGCTTCAAGCAAACCCCTCAAGAGACCGTGAGACTTGTAGGAAGGAGATTTAGGCAATATCTTGAAAGATGCCCTGTCCCTGAGCTACCCACACCAGCTAAGCAAGTGGCTCTATTCTTGGACGGACTGCTAAGTACCAAATTAAGATCATATGTGTACTTGAAGGACCCTAGGACCATAGAAGAGTGTGTACGCATGTGTATTGACATTGAGGACAACCTAGGGGAGGAGTTAGAGCTTTCTAAGATATACAAAGATTCAGATAGTGCCTCTAGCCTCTCTTCCATGCAATCCACATCAATTGAGGAACAAATCCCAAGGTTTGTCCCTATGAAAAGATGCTATACTTGTGGGGTAGACCAACAGGCTCAACCCATCATGGCTCAACCCCAAGTAAATCCTAGTAGCCAGTACTGCACCATAGAACGAAGATACACAAATCACACAGCACAAGACTGCCCATACAACAAGCAAGCTGTTAGGCAAACTTACCCTCAGCCATACCCTCAGCAGGGAAGATACCAGAACCAGTACCCTCCACAGCCATATGGCAGGCCACAACAACCTTATCAGCAACCATACCAAAACCAACAAAGGCCTCAGCCTGTGTTAGCACAACAAGCCCCTGCCCCAGCTAATGTGATCCCAGTAAAATATGCAGCAGCAGAAGAAAACCTGAATAGAGCTATAGTCCCTGTAACACCACTGCTTTCTGAAAGTGACCCCAGTGACCATAGCTTTGATTCTACACATGCCGATAGTCCCCATGCTTACTACATGCAATCTCTTGAACATGGTGAGTCCTACTATAGTGAGGAACCGAGTGAACCTAGTTGGGAGTCAGATTACACAAATGTCATGTATACGAACCCCAATCCTAAGCCTCAACCTAGGCAGGTAAGACCCCTATTCCCTAGAGGACCATGCTACAGATGTCAGGGAGATCACCTCATTCGTGATTGTCCCTTACCTCCACCTACACAACCCCAGCCAGTGACAATTCAAGGCTTTTGCCAAGAATGTGGAAAGGAGCATCTCTTACGAGATTGTCCCAAGAATCCTAATAATATGCCAAAAATCACTCCTATTAACGTTATTGGGTTGGTAGTAGACTCCACAGGAAGTGTGACATCCACCGCACCAGTACAGGTAGTGACTAGAGCTGAGGCATTGCAGCAGAACCAAGGGGTAAACCAGGATAAGAGCCCAGAAGTTAGTGAAACAGAGAGCATGACAAAGAAAAGAACTAGAGCTTGGAGAGACAGCCGTGAACGTATGAAAAGGCAATGGGCAAAGAAGATGAGTGAACTTGAGGAAATTCTACGAGAAACCAAGGCCAAAATCATAGAGATCACATCTCAACCGCTCTCTCACACATTCCCACCGCTACCATCTCCATCACTCTCCATCCCTCCACCCTCTAATACACCCCACATAACCCACCCACCACCCCAAGCAGGATCAGTATTAGCTGATCCCACTCCTGAAGACATAGACATGATGCTTAAAGCATATCAGGCCAGGATCCAAGAAGGGCCAAATGTCACGGATCATGACAAGTGCTACCCTAGAGCTGACCTAGAGATAGAAAGAACCAAGCTTTGCGCGAAAATGGTCGCATTGGCTCAGACTATGTTTGAAGCCAGTCGCCTTTTCAATTACTCGGGCTCAGCCAAGACGCAATTACACTTGGATGGACTTCTAGAGAAGTTAGAGGGCATAATTGCAAGATCTGCCAAGGAAGAAAAGAATCAAGAAAGAGATAAAGCAAGCAAAAACATGACCCATCCCCCATCGAAAGCTTACGTGCCCAATTCCATTGAACCAGACAACCCCCCCTCCCTAGAAAGAATAAAGAATCTAATGGCACAATCACAAAAGGAACTCGCCCCTCAACACCATGACAAGGCTAGTGAAAGAGCAAGTCTTCCTACCCAGAAAGCCTATGTGCCTGAGGCCTACGTGCCTAACTCTACGGAGCCAGACACCTCTTCTTCTATGAATCAATACACACCAGAATTCTTGCGAGAGATTTAAGAAGAGAAATGGGCTAAAGAGAGTGAAGTTCCTCCTCCCATTGAACTGGTGGATGACACACACGATCAATTCCCACAAGACCTCCCTTCCATTTATGGAGAGCAGGAGAGTGCCCATTCTCAAGAAAGATTAGACTTCGAGTCTAATTCTTTACAAGAACTACCCCATTTCACAGGCCCATGGGAAGCAAAGTCCACCTGTATGAGAGCACCTACAGTCATGGTAAGAAACGAAGATTCAGTCATACCTAGGAACACAGAGGTAGTGAAGAACACCAAAGTGCAGTGCAATCTCACATAGGAAGAGCTGCTTAAGGTTAGACCGGAAGTATGGGAACATGTCGCCAAACAAGTACAGCGATAGTGAAACCTCATTCCTAGGTAGGATCACATAGGATGGTGCCAGAGATACCCTTGGATAAGATAGGAGATATGTGTGAAGGTGAAGAAGGGAACACCTATCTTCCCATTACCTACCAGGAGTACACCACCAAGGCAATTTTGGACTCAGATGCAGGAGTTGCAATTGCCACCACTTCCCTATGGAAGCGTTGGGGCAAGCCAGCACTCAGGCCAACGAGAATGAAATTGCAGATGGCCGATGGTCATATTGAGAGACCCTTAGGATTGCTAGAAGGAATAACTCTCACCACCTGTGGTGTCGAGTTTGAGCATACATTTGCCATATGTGACTTCAGCAAAAATCATGCCTATGAAATGATTTTGGGAAGACCATTTATGCGGCAGTTGCAAGTGGTACAGGATTGGGGAACCAATTCTTTGTATTTGCAGCACTTAGGTGTTACAACCAAAGTCAATCTCAAGGATTACTCTCATAGAGATGTACCTCCTATCCAATGGAATCCCATCCATAGAGCCAAAGATGATACAGAATCGGTGCATTCCATAGGGTCAGGATCCTCATGGATGCATGAAGACACCCACTTATGGATGTGCAAAGTAGCAGTAGAAGAAGAGAAGAGAGAAAAAGCCAGAGAGGTAGGTGCAAAAGAAACCCATAGATCAATCCAAGACCCAGCCTATGCACCTGTAGTCTTTCCTGACGAAGAATTTGAACCCCACGGCTGGGCAGAAATCCTAGCAACAATGGATGTAGCCATCAATGAAGAACAATGGACACCCCACTGTGATGAGGATGGCTATGACATTTCAGTCTTCTCCATAGAGCCAATCATGGGAGAGGCAGTTCTAGAAGAATGCGAACCTAGCCCTGATGCATTTGAGGATGCAAGTGACTCCGATCTAGAGTCAATCATTATGGACCCACCTTTTGCATCAGATGAAGAATACTTCCATGAAGTAGAATTTCAACCCCAGAGGCATGGAGAGCTTACAAATGATGTAAGATTAGCCACACATGTGACCTTGAAGGAAGAAGGAAAGAAACGAAAGAAGAGAGAAGTCTCACCAGAAGAGGAAGAATCTTTGTTTGAGGTCTAGGAAAATTTTAAGAAGTATGAGATAGACGACAGGAGAGTCATGATAAGAATGCCTAAACGAGAGGCACAATCAAGAGAGGCTTATGATAACAAAGAAACCACCAAGAAAATAGTAGTGGCCCTAGAAGAAGGAGAGGAGAGATGCACGTACATAGGCCACGACCTAACAGAGGAAGAAGAGCATGCGTTAATAGCCTTGCTAAGAGAATACAGAGATGTATTCGCTTGGAGTTACAAGGATTTGAAGGGTGTTGACCCAAACATATGCTCACACACCATCCCCATGACTTCAGATGCCAAACCCTCTAAGCAAAAGCCTTACACATATAACGATAATTACGCTGCTAAGATCAAGGAGGAGATAGATAGACTGGTTGAAGCTGGCTTCATCTACGAAATTGAGCACATTGAGTGGGTATCCCCCATTGTTGTGGTGCCCAAAAAGAATGGTAAATTGCGTGTATGCATTAACTTAAAGAAGGTTAATGCTACCACAATCCGAGATAACTATCCGCTTCCTATCACAGAGCATCTCTTAGAAAGAGTAGCAGGCAAGGAAGTGTACAGCTTCCTGGATGGATTCTGTGGCTACAATCAAGTAGCCATTGCTCCAGAGGATCAACATAAGATGGCTTTTGCCACGGAGTGGGGCATATTTGCCTTTCGGGTAATGCCATTCGGGCTTCCTAATGCACCTGCTACCTTTCAACGATTGATGTGTCACGTGTTTAAAGAGTTCCTGAGGAAGAACTTAGAAGTCTATGTTGATGATCTTTGTGCTCATTCCAACATCACACAAACCCATATTCCTGAACTCAGACAAATCTTTGACAAATGTAGAGAATATCAAGTCTGCTTGAACCCAAAAAAGTGTGTTTTCATGGTCAGGCAAGGTAAGATTTTAGGACACATAGTGTCAAAGAATGGCATATCCACCGATGAAGAGAAAGTAAGAGCCATAGCCAAGTTACCTAGGCCAAAGAACGTCAAGGAAGTACAGGCCTTCATGGGGCATTGTGGTTACTACCGCCGGTTCATTCACATGTATGCCGTCATTGCAAAGCCCATGTACGGACTTTTGACTAGCTTTGAGTGGACTGAGGAATGTGAGAATTCCTTCAATGAGCTTAAACGGCGATTATGTTCAGCACCAATCTTAACCACACCGGATTGGAATAAGCCTTTCCATGTTCATGTGGATACATCCAATTATGCTATTGGGTGTGTACTCGCGCAACCTACTGGTGAAGGTAATATGGATCTTCCAATTGCCTACGCTAGTAGACAATTGAATGCAGCTGAACAAAATTATACCACTACTGAGAGAGAAGGCTTAGGCATGATATATGCAGTTAAAAGGTTTAGACACTATTTGCTTGCAAATAAGTTTAAATTTTTTACTGATCATCAGGCATTGCTATACCTCGTAAACAAGCCATGCAATACAGGAAGATTAGTAAGATGGTTTCTCTTGCTAATGGAATATGATTTTGAGGTTGTGGTAAGGAAAGGGAAGACTCATTTGAGGGCAGATCACCTTTCTAGGCTCACATCGGGAGAAGCCCCACAAGGAGTATCAGCTGATCTTCCTGATGCTTACTTGTTTAATTTGGAAGTAATACCTCAGTGGGCTAAGCCATTAGTGCCAGTATTGACATACGGACCTAACCATCCAGTAATAAACACGCAGGATAGAGAGGTAGTAAAAGCCCAAAAGTATCACATCATGGCAGGAAGTATGTACAAGCACACAGATCAAGGAATCTTGGCTTGTTGTGTAGAAGAGGATGAGTACACTAAATGGTTGCATTTAGCACATGTAGGTGCATTAGAGCAACACTACTCAAAGCAACGAACCTTACAGACCCTAAGGAGGCTAGGAGTACATTGGCCAACTATGGAAGCTGATGTCCAAAAGTTGTGCAAGGAATGCCCAATCTGCTGCACTAAACCACCTGTGGAACATGCCACTCTTTATCAAGTTTCCATAGTGCCAGATTGGAGTGAACCACTAGTATCCTTTCTGAGGACGGAAACATTCCCTCAAAACATGACGCTTGCTAGGAAAAGGAGTTTAGAACAAGAAGCCCAGGATTACTCACTCATTGGTGATAATCTATACAAGCGTGGTAAAGATGGTTACCTGAGGCTATGTGTCCATGAAAGTGAATATCTCAAGATCTTGGAAACTGCTCACCAAGGTGTAGCAGGAGGACACTTTGGACCAGATCGGGTGATCAAGGAAATACTATTTGCGGGCTTCTGGTGGCCGACCCTTCACATGGATGCACATACCTATGTGAAACGGTGTGATGTTTGCCAGAGAACTCAGTATCCTATACGTAAAGATGAGATGCCACTGAAACCTATGATGGGTGGACGTGCATTCTCTAAGTGGGGAATAGACTTTGTAGGTCCTATTAATCCCCCAGCTAAGGGTTCCCATGCTGAATACATCATTGTGGCTACAGACTATCTAACCAAATGGGTAGAGGTAAAAGCTACAACTAAGAATGATGCTCAGACGACCGCTAGGTTCTTATTTGAGAATGTGTTCACAAGGTACGGGCTACCAATAGAGCTAGTAAGTGATAGGGGCACTCACTTCTTGAATGAAGTTATTGAGAATCTTCTCCAAGAATTCTTGGTAGTACACAAGAAGTCTGCTCCCTATCACCCCCAAGCCAACGGGCAAGCTGAGAGCACCAATAAGATTCTGTGCAATGTGTTGACCAAGTTAGTGAATAATAAACGCTCTGATTGGGACAAACAGCTACACCATGCTCTTTGGGCATACCGAGTTGCTTACAAAACGGTACTCCAAGCCACTCCCTTTCAAATGGTGTTTGGCCAAAATGTTGTGCTACCTTTAGACTTTTTGATACCTACATTGAAAGTGGCACAAGAGCATGAATGGACGGGTCATGAACTCTCCTCTAGACTTTTTGACCTTGAATGATTAGGAGAAACAAGACTGAGGGCGGCTGCAGGGATATATGCAGCAAAGAAACGATAGAAGGCATACTTTGATGCCCATGTTAAGGATAAAGGTTTAAAGGCAGGCGACTTAGTTTTAGTTTACACATTGAAGCAACATGCGAGGAAACTGGAGAAGAGAGGCTACGGACCCATGATCATTAACAGAATCTCAACAAGTGGAGCAGTGCAACTAGCCACATTAGAAGGCGATGTTCTCCCAAGTTATATCAGCGGATGCAGAGTCAAGTTGTATCAGGAACCTCTCACAGAGGAAATGCTAAGTCGACTCAATACTGCTAAGAAACGCAAAGAGGAAGAAAAGCGAATTCGAGAAGAAGCTCAAGCAGAAGCCCTAGAGCGCATACGGAGAATGAAATTAAGAAGACAAGGTAGAGAGCACCCTAGGCAAGAGGCATATGCAGATCAAGGATATGACGTGGCTATGTGTGAAGTTTCAGGTGTTAGCTCACATAGGATAACTGATCGACGTCCTTTCATAACCTTAGATATAGGACAAGGAAAGAGTGCAAGGACTGTAAGAGCCTTGATTGACTCAGGTGCAGCCACTAGTGCTGTTAAATTGTCTTACTGTCAAGAGTTGCAATTAACTGTCAATCCTGTGGAAGCATATCTCATAGGATTGGGAGGCGTGGAAACCCCTTGCATGGGCGAGGTGGAACTTCCCCTCTATATTCACGATGAGGCAATGACAGTTAAAGTACTAGTGTGTCAAGATGAGGACCTCACTGAACCCCTTGTCTTGGGACAAGACTGGATCTATGACCAAGCAGTCAACTTAAACCTAAGAAGTGGACTTCTTCAGGTATGGGTGAATCAGACTAGAATTACAATTGAGTTAAATAATGGAGCACTCAAGGAGCTAGAAAAGGCACGGACTCCTGGTCCCTCCAGGGGTACACATGAAGTTGACCATGCTGTTCTTGTCCAAGGATATGTGATGCAGAAGAATGAAGATCTCAAAAAATTAGTCAAAACCACAATGGAACTCCCTTCCTTTCCAATGGCCAGGAGGAGGCAGCAACTAAGGGCAGATCAATCACTGAAGAACGCGCGAAGCAGAACAACTCAGCCGATGAAACAAATGTGGATGCGAAAAGACGAGCTGCCAACTGTAACCAAGTCGCAACAACGGTCTCAACTTCCTATTAGTAATCAACGACTTGATACTAATAAGAGGACTCCTAAAACCTCTGCTGAGAACGTGAAGTCCATTTGGGTACCCAAGAAGTCGATGAAGGCTGACCCACAATCAAGACAAATTTGGGTGCCTAAGGCTTGCTTGCAGGCTCAACTAGTCCCACACAATTCACATCTCACACGACATGGTTCACTCGCTCAAGCAGCCGCCACCCACTCTTGTCTGATACACTCGAACACACTGCCACCTAGAAGCACGCACAGACTCACTCGTAAATGGGTCCCAAAGACACAACAACTCCCAGCAGAATTGCTCATGCAATCCTCCCGAATCTCCACAAAACCAAGATCAAAAGCCATCCATGGTGTTTGGCAACCTAAGACTTGTAATAAACCCCCCGACCCCAATTTGTGAATTCATCTCCACTTACTAACTGCATTAGTCAGACAGTGCATAGTTCCATCTAGCTCCTAGGACTATCCAGACATTAACTACACACACGGTCGTCGTGCACTCACTGACCACTAACCCTTTACTCACCTCACGATAATATTGCAACGGGGGAAAAACGTGTTCTATCTTCTCCGGTACAATATTAACGCATGCTCTATATTCTCGACAGAACCAGTAGCAAGCAGTGACATGGCAGAAGCCGGAGGTTCCAGTTCTCGCGCCGGATCCAGCGCACAGATTGTGGACATAGAAACACTCCTCCTCGAACCACATCTCACCGAAAGACCGCAAGAACTTCAAGCTGTGCATGTGCTCCCAGTTCAGGATCCTCCTCAGGGACACACCTCTCAAGTGGGCAAACACGCTCATTGGCTCAGTGATGTTGCAAGACCTTTGGGTGATGGAACCTATTTTTGGGAAGCTGAATTGGAGTTTAATGGTAAATGGGGACGCTACCATTTTTTCACGCGCGAATTTGAGAGCTATCAGAATGCCGAAGTAATGCGTTCGGTCTGGACCAAAGCGGGCCTGGACAGTTATCTCAGGGCCCACTTACCAAAGCCGGATTTCTTACGTTGTTCTTATCTTATCAGTACCGTCACTCCTAGCAGGGCCAAGGGAGGCGACAGCACTTTTGTGTTACCCTCACTGTTGCGGGGCCACGAACTTAAAAGATTCAAACTGACCCTCAATCTGGTACGAGAAGCATTGGGCATGTATGGTATGCACATTCGTACTGAAAAGGAAACAATGGTTCCAGGCAGAATGAAACATAAAGATCTCAATAAGCTGAAGGATATGGTAGCAATGACACCGACCATCGCCCTTCACCTACGGACCGTCATGCAGCATTTTGCTTTTCCAGCCCAGGAAAGATTCACCATGCCCCCAAAGAAGATATGGTTTAGCTTGTATTTGGCAGAGACAGAAAGCCTCCCTATCAACGTACCACATTGGATCATAGATTAGATTCACCTAGCCCATCAACGGTGGAACAAGAAGCAGAAAAATGTGCTCCACGGATGTTGTGCTCTGACCAAGATAATCTATCGATGTCTAGCCTATGACGTGCCTATTCAGCGGGCACTCGTATCGTCCCGGGCCCAGGAATTCCAGAGAAGGTTATCAGCGGCAGGTCCCCCATCAAAGAAGATGAGAGGGGGAGTCCAATTACCCTGCGCTCAACCAAGGGGGGCCACCACTACACCAGAAATTACCCCTCCCCAGACACGACGCATTAGAACATTCACCATTCGGCTACCAAGACCAAGTACAGAGGGACCCAATCTGGTGTTTCCACCCGTCCCATCGGACTTGGAATTTCCACAGGGCTTTACTCTCAATGATCTCACTGATGAAGAAGTGGCTAGATTAATCTACGACTCTAATCTCGAAACGGAAACAGAGCGAGCTCAGGAACCACAAACCCATACAACAACGTCAGCCCCCACCCGACCGCAAGTTGTAGAAGTCGACGTCGATGAAGAAGAGACCGAACAAGAGGAAGAAGCCTATGAGGAACAAGAGTATGATGAACTTTCAGAGTTAGCAAGTGCCCCCGCGTATTCGGCACAAATAAAAAGACTATATCGAACTATGCAGCTAGTTCAAGAATAGCATAAAATGTCACTTGAAGCAGGCAAGAAACTCATGAACCAATTGCTATCAGAGGAAGATGTGGATGATATGTTCATCGAGTCCATCAACCTACATGCCGATGCAGTAGGATTGGATGAGGCCATTCATGAGGCAATGGCCTACATTCACCGATTTGAGAAAGGAGTTCCCGCCCGTCCCATGAGGTCTGGGAAACAAATTCATATCAACGTATCAGCACCAGGAGATACAACGCAAGTAGACGAACATCAGGAAGCACCACTGTCACCACCCTCCCCACCTCTCGCTACACAACTCACTCCACCACATGACACTATCACCACCATGTCCACTACCACCACAATCGTCATGGGAATTCCACTCTCTCCGGGAATCCAATTCGGGGGAGTCACCATGCCCACTTTCACCACTCTCTTCACTAACGTCACATCCACCCCACCCACGATCCCCATCTACACGGTCACTCAAACATTTGACACTATGGAAACATCTCCTGCCACTGCACCGCTCCCTCCCCCCATGCCACCTCCATCTGCCATTCCCCCTCCACCCACATCTCCACTTGCATCCACATCATTCACAACTCCCTTTCCCGCCCCCATTCCCCCTGCATCTTCACCCCTCCCTGCATCATTTAATGTACATAGTATATTCCTAGCTTTAAATCAATGTGTCTATCAACTTCAGAATGAGTACAGAGCTCTGGACGGCCGGTATCAACAACTGACAACAAATCACCAGAACTTACAAAGGCAACTTACAAGTCTTGAAGAGGAAAATGCAGATGTGAATCAACGTTATTCAACGCTTGAGCAGGCTCACCAAACACTACTAGAGGCACCCCAACCATCGAAAGAATCAGGCGTCAAAAAACTAGAAGCCTTGCTCGAAGTATACCAGGCCGATAACCTACGAGTCAAACGTAACTTGGTGCTACTCAGGAAACATATGGCCACAGCACTTGAAGAGAACAAGAGACTGCAGAAACAAAATGAAGAGAATCTGGAAGCGGCAATGGAAGGCTCTCCCCACGAGATAGATCCAGAGCAGTTCAAAGCAGTTCCCTCGGAGACGATGAAAACCATTTTGGAAAGCTATGCAGATCTTCTGGAAGCCCATGATGACTTGGAAAGAGAACGTGACACACTACGGAGCAGAGTTAAGGAACAGGAAGAACAACCAAAGAGTGTCCCATCAACCTCTACCTCAGACGAGGTAAAGACCTTAACTGAGCAGGTGGCAGAATTACAAAAGAGGTTACTGACATACGAGAGGCAGCCCTCTCCAGTAGTAGAACCAGAGCCAGAAGAGTTGGTCCCTATTGAGGTAGATGATTCGTACGAAGAACCGCATGTTCCTATGCCGATGCCAGGAGGGCAACAAACCTCAGAGGGACTCGACACCTTGGAAGTGGAAGCACCCGAGTGGCTTCAGACACTGGAAAAGATAGCGAACACCCACGAAGAACGGGTGGCCATTCAGATCTAATCACTAGCGAACCTAGAAGATACTGTCATAAAGTCAGAATATTTCAGAAGCTTGTCTCATCATAGATGGATCGGCACCAATAATGACCAATATGTGCCATACTGCATACTTTTGGCCGATTACAACGCCGAGACTCAACGACAATGCGGCAAGCCTCCCACATTTGCTACACAATTTGGTCCAGATGATATACCGGAAAGTGCTAAGCGTGGGTCCATCCATCAACCCACCTGGAGGATCCGGCTTTTGGAAACATATCCTGAAATGGTCCGAACCTGGAATAATATGCCGTTGTTTATTAAATATAATCCTTGTTATGTTCCAGTTCTTCGAAGATGCACCTGGCCTGAATTCACTATTGCCGTAAGAGACATCAAAGCCTGCGCAAAATGGTTAAATTAGGTTTATCTTGCACCTCCACGAGGACCCCCCACGGTGAACTACATGATTTCTACAATCCGTCACTGGAGCATTCGGCTACGCAATAATCCCGATGTGATGGCCCAAATGTGTATGAAAATATTTGAATTAATGCTGATCACTTTCAGGACGTTTAAGAACATTAAGGACCCCCACTTCTCAGGAGCAGGCTTCGTGACAGGCAACCAGGATCTCGTGTACGATATGAGTACCACCCCATCAATTGAAGTAATATATGCTTGGCACGCCAGAATCAAGTACCTCCCAGCCTCCTTTAAACAGACATTTGAGGAGATGTTCATCACAGGATTCTGGGAATATCACTCCGAAATCTTTATACCCAAACCATCACATCTCCTCCAATTATTTGCTGTGGAGAGAACTATTCACTCAGAACAATTGAGGGTGCCTCATCCAGATGTTCCCGGACCTGTGAATTGGGATGATTTGCTCACAGATCTAGCACGCGGCTTACGACTATAAGAACACCACCTAGCCTCCGATGTCGTCCAATATTATGTTCAAAAACCCTCTAGACAAGGGTCTGTCAGGGGCGACAGACGCGAGAGTGGGGGGGGGTGTTGGCAGCACTCGGGGAACCGAAGGAGCCACAAGACGAAGAGAGTCAGAGCGAAGGGACAGCACAAGCAGACATGGCAGTCAAAGAAGATCTGGCAAATAGGCCATCTAAATTTTTCAGACATCAAGGAGTTGAGCACACAAGAAGAAAGATCAAGTAGGGAGCTCAAAGAGGTGTATGACAAATCAACAGAGAAAATCCCTACACAAATAGTGATTTTAATCACTAAACACCATTGTAAATACCATTTCATATTTTTGTAGCTCCATTTTGTGCAAGCCAAGGAGTCCTTGAGCTTGAGGAGCTTTAGAAGTATCTACCTGCCAATTTTCGTATTTTTTAGATCTCGTTTGAGCCCTCAAATAAGCCCTGGAACCTAATTTTTAACTAGGCCGGACACTAGGTCTGGACAGGGCCAAAGCTAGTCAAAAACTATAAAAGGAGCTAGAGAGCTCATTTTTTAGGGTGGATTGTAATAGAAATGAACTTGTAAGAGCTTCTTGAAAGTAATCTAAGAACTCCATTGCTTCTCACTCTTTGTCTTGCTGTGTGTGCGCGTGTGCGTGTATGTGTGTGCATGCTTGTGTGCTTCTCACTCACGCACTTGTGCCTCCACTTGCTCGAGGTCTTCATACCATCCTCACGTCTTCCCGGATTGACATTAAAGGAGGTGCTACTCATCACTGAGCTACAATGTGGATAGTGTGTGAGCATATGTCTGGATCAACACCCTTCAAATCCTTGTAACTCCAAGCGAATACATCTCAATATTCTCTTAGCAAGGCTATTAACGCATGCTCTTCTTCCTCTGTTAGGTCATGGCCTATGTACGTGCATCTCTCCTCTCCTTCTTCTAAGGCCACTACTATTTTCTTGGTGGTTTCTTTGTTATCATAGGCCTCCCCTGATTGTGCCTCTCATTTAGGCATTCTGATCATGACTCTCCTGTCATCTATCTCATACTTCTTAAAATTTTTCGGGACCTCAAACAAAGATTCTTCCTCTTCTGGTGTAACTTCTCTCTTCTTTCTTTTCTTTCCTTCTTCCTTCGGGGTCACATGTGTGGCTAGCTTTACATCATTTGTAATCTCTCCATGCCTCTGGGGTTGAAATTCTACTTCATAGAAGTATTCCTCATCTGATGCAAAAGGTGGCTCCATAATGATTGACTCTAGATCGGATTCGCTTGCATCCTTAAATGCATCAGGGCTAGGTTCGCATTCTTCTAAAACTGCATCTCCCATGATTGGCTCTATGGAGAAAATTGAAATGTCATAGCCATCCTCATCACAATGGGGTGTCCATTGTTCTTCATTGATGGCTACATCCATGGTTGCTAAAATTTCTGCCCAACCGTGGGGTTCAAATTCTTCATCAGGAAATACTACAGGTGCATAGGCTGGGTCTTGAATGGATCTATGTGTTTCTTTTGCACCTATTTCTCTGGCTTTTTCTCTCTTCTCTTCTTTCACTGCCACTTTACACATCCATAAGTGAGTGTCTTCATGCATCCATGAGGATCCTGATCCTATGGAGTGCACAGACTCTGTGTCATCCTTGGCTCTATGGATAGGATTCCATTGGATAGGAGGGACATCTCTATGAGAGTAATCTTTGAGATTGACTTTGGTCATAACACCTAAGTGTTGCAAATACAAGGAATTTGTTCCCCAATCCTAGACCACTTGCAACTGTCGCATGAATGGTCTTCCCAAAATCATCTCATAGGCATGATTCTTGCTAAAATCACAGATAGCAAACTTGTGCTCAAACTCTACACCACATGTAGTGAGAGTTATTCCTTCAAGTAGTCCTAAAGGCCTCTCTATGTGGCCATCAGCCATTTGCGATTTCATCCTCGTGGACCTGAGTGCTGGCTTGCCCCACCGCTTCCATAGGGAAGTGGTAGCAATAGCAACTCCTGCACCTGAGTCCAGAATTGCCTTGGTTGTGTACCCCTGATGGGTAATGGGAAGATAGGTGTTTCCTTCTTCACCTTCACTCATATCTGCTATCTTGTCTAGAGGAATTTCTGGCACTGTCCTTTGAGAACCTACTTGGGAACGACGTTCTGCTATCTGTGGTACTTTTTTGGCTACATGTTTCCATAACTCTGCCCTAACTTTGAGTAGCTCTTCTAAAGTGAGATTGCACTACACTTTAGTGTTCTTCACTACTTCCGTATTCCTACGTATGACTGAGTCTTCGTTTCTTACCATGACGGTGGGTGCTCTCATACAAGTCGACTTGGCTTCCCATGGCCCTGTGAAATGGGGTAATTCCTGTAAAGAATTAGACTCAAAGTCTAACCTCTCTTGGGACTGGGTGCTCTCCTGCTCTCCATAAAGGGATGGAATATCTTGTGGGAATTGATCCTGCATGTCATCCACAAGTTGAATGGGAGGAGGGACTTCACTTTCTTTAGCCCATTTGTCTTCTTGAATCTCTCGCAGGAATTCTGGAGTGAACCTATTCATAGAAGAGGAGGTGTCTGGTTCAGTGGAATTGGGCACATAAGCTGCCTGTGGGGGATGGCTTATGTTTTTGCTTGCCTCATCTCTTTCTTGATTTTTTTCTTCCTTGGCAGATCTTGCAATTATGCTCTCTAACTTATCTAGGAGTCCATCCAAGTGCAATTGTGTCTTAGCTGAGCCTGAGTAGTTGAAAAGGTGACTGGCTTCAAACATGGTATGAGCCAATGCGACCATTTTCGCACATAGCTTGGTTCTCTCTATCTCTAGGTCAGCTCTAGGGTAGCACTTGTCATGTTTGGCCCTTCTTGGATTCTGGCCTGATATGCTTTAAGCATCATTTCTATGTCTTCAAGAGTGGGGTCAGCTAACACTGATCCTACTCTAGGGGTTGGTGGGATGTTCTGAGGTAGGGGGGCAGATGGTGGGTTAGATGGTGATGGAAATGAGGGTGGTGGTGGTATGTGAGAGTTTGTTTGAGAGGTGAGTTCAACAATTTTGGCTTTTGTTTCTCTTATGCTTTCTTCAAAGTCGCTCATCTTTTTAGACCATTGTCTTTTCATTCTTTCTTGACTATCCCTCCAGGCTCTCGACCGTTTCTTGGCTATGCTCTCAGTTTCACTAACCTCTGCACTCTTCTCTTGACCTATTCCTGGGTTCTGATGCAAAGCCTGGGCCCTAGTGACCACTTGCACTGGTGCAGTGGAAGTGACACTTCCTGTTGAGTCTACAACTAAGCCAATAACGTTAATTGGAGTTATTTTTGGCATATTATTAGGATTCTTAGGGCAATCTCACAAGAGATGCTCCTTCCCGCAGTCTTGACAAAAGCCTTGTATTGTTACTCACTGGGGTTGTGTAGGTGGAGGTAAGGGGCAATCACGAATGAGGTGATCTCCCTGACATCTGTAGCATGGTCCTCTAGGGAATGGGGGTCTTACCTGCCTAGGCTGGGGCCTAGAGTTAGGGTTTGTGTACATTACATTTGGTACTCTGGCTCCCAACCAGGTTCACCTGGTTCTTCACTGTAGTAGGACTCACCATGTTCAGGAGATTGCATGTAGTAAGCCTGGGGACTATCAATGTGAGTAGAATCAAAACTATGATCGCTCGGGTCACTTTTTGAAAGCATTGGTGTTATTGGCACTATAGCTCTATTCAAATTTTCCTCATCAGCTGCATACTTTACAGGAATCACATTAGCGGGGGTTGGAGGTTGTTCAGCTAACACAGGTTGTCGCCTTTGTTGGTTCTGGTAGGGTTGTTGATAGGGTTGCTGCAGTCTACCATATTGTTGTGGGGCGTACTGGTTCTAGTATCTTCCCTGTTGTGGATAGGGCTGAGGGTAGGTTTGTCTAACTGCTTGCTTATTGTATGGGCAATCTTGTGTTGTGTGATTTGTGTATCTCCGTTCTATGGTGCAATATTGGCTGCTAGGATTCACTTGGGGTTGAGCCATGATGGGACATGTGTTAGCCATATGGTCACCACCGCAATTATAGCACCTTTTTACTGGGGCAAATCTAGGAATTTGTTTACTAGAGACACCTAGTTTTTTAGCTACTTTCTCTGCAAGTTCCTCAATAGATGTGAATTGCGAGGAAGAGAGGCTAGAGGTACTATCTGAATCTTTGTAGATATTGGAAAGCTCTAGTTCCTCCCCTAGGTTATCCTCGATGTCGATGCACATGCGTACGCACTCTTCTATGGTCCTAGGGTCCTTCAAGTACACATAGGATCGCAACTTTGTACGTATCAATCCATCCAAGAATAAAGCCACTTGTTTCGCAGGTGTGGGTAACTCAGGAACAGGGCATCTCTCAAGATATTGCCTAAATCTTCTTCCTGCAAGTCTCACAGTCTCCTGGGGGGTCTGCTTGAAGCTGTAGATCAATGAGGAAGTATTATGCCTTATGCCACTCTTAGAGAATTCGGTGATGAAAGCCTCTAAGAGTTGGTCTATGCTCATGAACTATCTCTCATTCAATGGTTGAAACCACGTAAGGGCTGTGTTCCTAAGTGTTAGAACAAAGGCATTATATTGTTTGAATAGGTCCTCAACTTGTTCAACTCTCAAGACTTGCCTAAACTTGGCCACATGATCATATGGGTCTCCTCTGCCATCGAAGTAATTCTTCATGGACTTAACTAACTGAGTCGGTCTCAAAATCCTGGTGTGTTCCCTAGGCCTTGGCAGAGGGAAGTCATCCATATTCCTTTGATTCCTTGGGGCTCTAAATGCTTCAGGTTCCACTCTATTTGTTTCCGTTCTCGTTCTGTCTCTTCCCACTGGGTTGGCAAAGCTTACCTCCGGTCTATCTCTATGTCTGTCTCTTTGAGCTCCATGAGTGTGGGAGGTTCCAGTTCCTTGGTGACCAAATGACACATTCGATCTTGGTTGGGGAAAAATGAATTCACCTTTCCAAGTGTAAGCATGCCTATCATTTTCTGTAACCACAAAGATCCTTTCTGAAGCGTGATCTAAGTAGGTCACTCTACCTAGGCTATCAGGATCTTTGAACTCATATATCATGATTGTTCCTACCTCACTCAGCTGATTAGGTCTATATCTCCAAAAGGCTTCATCAGTCTCTCGGTTCAGGAGTAGATCTATGCTCTTATTGTCTTGGGGAATCCACTCTGGTGTGATAATTCTAGTGAGAACAGATTTGCCTCGGGGGGTTCTAAGTTCTACACTCATGTTCCCTTGCTCTAGGTCACCTAAGTCCGTTTCAGGGAACACATTCCCGAATTCATATGTCCTCTCCGGGTGACTGGTGACTACGTATATTGTCCCTTCCTTGTCTAAGTATGCTCCATTTTCAAACTTGACAGCTGGGTGCTCTAGTCCAATGGATTGGTCAGGGTTTTTAATCTGGACCACAGATCTTCCTAGGCCGTCCTCATAGATGCTAGCACCTAATTGGTTGGTCCTAAGGTATTCGAGTTGCATCTTGTAAGGGCCTTCCACCCTATGTAAATATGGCACTCCGGAGCTTCTTGTAGGTCTCTCCATACCGTGGGACATCTCAAACTCGCTCGTCTCAGAGCTAGGGTAGTACAAATGATGGCTCAACTGCTGGGCCCAAGACCTAGCAGTATGATTGACACTAGCCTCTGAAGATCTAAGACTTTGTCTATCTCTCCCTAGGTGTCGCCCTGATCTAAGGTTCATAAGCCCAATTGAATAATCCCAAATTTTCCCAAGTACACTTTGTGTTGCTAGGTTCTTTTGTATCAGTCACTTGTTCCTTTTTAATTGCTCTTAGGGTGTCACTTCTTGTCCAATTAATCTTCGTCGCAAGGAATACTTAAGTTTTTATTGTACTTTGAGTGCGGTCACTCGATTTAATTTCTTTTCCCTTAGGTTGTTTCGCAATGGTAATCTCCTAGGACTTGCACTTGAGTGATTAGAGTTCTTGGACTTGGTTGTTCTTAACGTGTTCCTAATTAATCAAAACCTCTATCCGTACTTAGCCTATGCTAGGGATTGACAAAGGGTGTTGAGAATTTCCAACCTTAAGTTCTTCCCTTGGTTGCCCTTGTATGCCCAAGAAGCGTGTTCCCAAGCTCGCACTTACTCTTGCTTCAAGTACCCTTTGATGCTCTCAAAGAACCTAAAAAAATCCGCAATTAGCTCAAGAATTGAATTTAGTTGACAGACAGATCACTTTCATGCATGTAATTCACAGACCCAAATGCCTTTTGCCTTTATGGAAAACAATCCCAAGAGACCCTCAATTTTTTCCTACCCCGAGATATGGTCAACTTCAAATTATCCTATCTAATAACCCTGACATTAATTCTACCGTAACCAGTCAAAATTTTGGTTGTATTCCCCACGAGCTTTCTAACAAAACAAAAATCACCGCAATCGGATTTCGTATGAGGTAGTTATGTCCATTCAAGGTTTTGGGGCCAAATCAGGATTTTAAACAGGTTAGCAAGCAAACAGGACTTCTCGGAATACTTTGTGTAATGGCCTCACAATGCAATGATGAACCCTAGTATTTGTCCCACAATTTGTCAAGAATAGACCACTATTTCTTTTTTGCCCTAAAAAATTGGCCAAATTTTCCCTTCAACCGCGTTCGCAAGCTCTATCAGTCACGATTGATAGGTCAATCACGATCGACGTGTCGGTCGCGATTGACAGGTCCATCGTGGCTGTCAGTCGCGATTGATGGGTCAATCACGATTCACATGTGGCCCGGATTTTCAGTCGGTCGTGGTCAGAGGGTCGTTGACTCTGTCAGTCGCGATTGATGGGTCGATCGCGATTGACAGGTCCTTTGCGAGGGTCTGTCCGTCGTGGTCAAGCAATCGTTGACTGTGTCAGTTGCGATTGACACGTCCGTCGGGCCTGTCAGTCGCGATTGACTGGCTCGATCACGATTGACAGGTCCTTTGCGAGGGTCTGTCCGTCGTGGTCAAGCAATCGTTGACTGTGTCAGTTGCGATTGACACGTCCGTCGGGCCTGTCAGTCGCGATTGACTAGTCGATCGCGATTGATGGCTCGATCACGATTGACACGTGTCACGTGCAGATTCTGTCAGTCGTGGTCAGTTGGTCGTTGACTCTATCGGTCGTGATTGACGTGTCGGTCGTGATTGACAGAGCCGTCAGTAAGTGTCCGTCCTGGTTTGTCGATCGCGATTGACAGAGCGATCGTGATTGACAGAAATCTAAGGAATTTTAAAATTTCAAGCACACATTTGGGAAGCTCTAGGCATGTAGATCATGATTATGTACTTTGTTTAGCCAAAAGACCATTTTTTCTATCGGTCGCGATTGACAGAGGTCAACGCCTCGGGACCTGCATAGTCAAATTTTTTACCTGCTGGAGCTGGTGCAGCTGCTGGGGATGCTGATTCCTGTAGAAAATCTCAAAAAACACAGAAAATCACAAGCACACAAACGCTCTCTCGCTCTCTGTCACAAGTGAAATGAGGGAAATGGTATGGGTGGGGTGATATGACCAAAAATTGAAATTTTTCGCGATGATGGAGATGGATGTGGGAGATGGTGAGGATGATGATGGTGGTGAGAAAAACAAAAGAAAATAGATAAAAGTGAAGAAAATACCTATGACTCCAACGCGTCAACTCTACGTCTTACCATCACACGCTCGTCCTCAAAGCTCGATCCCCGGCAACGGCGCCAAAATTTGGTATAGCTCAGTGATGAGTAGCACCTCCTTTAATGTCAATCTGGGAAGACGTGAGGATGGTATGATGACCTCAAGCAAGTGAAGGCACAAGTGCGTGAGTGAAAAGCACACTAACATGCATACACATACACACACACACATGCACACACGGCAAGACAAAGAGTGAGAAGCAATGGAGTTCTTAGATTACTTTCAAAAAGCTCATACAAGTTCAATTCAGTTACAAGCTAACCTCAAAAATGAGCTCTCTAGCTCTATTTATAGTTTTTGACTAGGTTTTGGCCTTGTCCAGACCTAGTGTCCGGCCTAGTTAAAAATTAGGTTCTCTACCCTATTTGGAGGTTCAAACGGAGTCTAAAAAATGTGAAACTAATAGGTAGGTACTTCTAAAGCTCCTCAAGCTCAAGGACTCCTTGGCTTGCACAAAATGGAGCTACAAAAATATGAAATGGTATTTACAATGGTTTTTAGTGATGAAAATCACTATTTTTGTAGGGATTTCTTCTAGCATTTTGACATACATTTCCTGGAGCTCCTTACTTGCTCCTTCTTGTGTGCCCAGCTCTTTGATGCCTGAAGAATTTAAATGGCATACTTGCCAGATCTTCTTTGACTATTGTGTCTGCTTGTGTTGTCTCTTCGCTCCGACTCCCTTCGTAGGCTTCCTTGTCTTGTGACTCCTTCGGTTCCTTGACTACTACCAACAGTTGCTCTGATGCCATGTTGCCCAAGAAGCCGCACTTCCCAAGCCCTGTGTTTTGCACTGCCTTGCCTTGATTGCCCCTGATTGTCCTTGCTAGACCTGGAAAAATCCAATATTAGACCAATCCTCAAATAGATGATCAAGCACTTGAGTATATACACTTTTTAGTCCCTTAACCTTTGGCAAAATTTTCTTCCAAAGCCCCCTTTCTTTCCAAGTCCCACAGATGGTCATTCTAACAAGCTATAAAGCTCAAAAAATGGACTTCGGATGAAAAATATATGACCATTCAGGCCCTTAGGGGTAAAAACTGACAAACAAGTTTTTCTCCAAATATGACCTAAGGGGTCTCCTATGAGCTTAATGATCCAAAAGTTTTCAAAAAATAGCCCCAAAATTTGTCAAAAATTGAAGCCCTAAAAATTGCATTTGGGGTGGACAATCGCGATGGTCTGAGATAATCACGATGGTCTGGGACCGTCGCGATGGTCTAGGCGAACTGTCGTGATGGCGTGATGTGCGAACCGCCGTGATGGTCTGAAGTGCACGGTCGCGATGGTCTAAGTGTGAGCAATCGTGATGGTCGGGGTGAGGCATCGCGATGGTCCGATTGAGTGAACAATCACGATGGCGTCAGTCAACGGTCAACGTGAACCATCGCGATGGTCCGATGTGAACCGTCGCGATGGTCACAGATGCGATGGCGTGAGCCAATCGCGATGGTCCAAAGTTTGAGTCTTCGCGATGGTGAGACTAGCAAACAATCGCAATGGTCTAGCTTGCCACGTGGCACCGTCGGCGCGATGGCTTGAGCCAATCGCGATGGCGTGGGGTCGACGGGATCGTCGCGATGGTCCAACGGACCGTCGCGATGGCTCAAGTGAACCGTCGCGATGGTGTGAGACCGTCGCGATGGCCCAGCCGAGCTGTCGCAATGGCGTGAGCCAATCGTGATGGTGTGACACAATCGCGATGGCGTGAGCCAATCGTGATGGTGTGACACAATCGCGATGGTCTGAGCCAATCGCGATGGTCCACCAAAATGATGATTTTGCAAATGCGTCTATGGATTCGTGCAAGCGTTGGTGTCACCTATCTCGTGGTGAACTTGCTTACCAAAAATACCGAAGGTTGCAGACCATCGCGATGGTCTGACACACTCGGCAGATCTCTGACAGAAAGTGAAATTTTACCTTTTCCAAGCTTTCCTGATGCACTGGAGCTCTGTACCTGCAAGAAAACTCAAAAACACACAAGTACACACAAGCACAAAATCTCTCTCTCTCTCGCATATGCACAAATGAGGGGAAATGAGGAGAATGGGTGGATATGGTGAATTTTCTGATTTTTTTTGGAGTGGAAGATGATGATGCGGTGATGAAGATGGAGTGTGGGGGAGGTGAAAAACACTAAAAACTAAGTAAAAACAACAACAAAAACTGAAAATTTTTACCTTCCAACACCACTTCTTGCTATACTCTTATCATCACACATTCGTCCTAGACTCGATCCCCGACAACGGTGCCAAATTTGGTGTTGCTCTAGCACAATGGTGAGAACCACGTTAACAAGCTTCACCTCCTTAATTGTCAATCCGTGGAAGAGATAGGAGTGATATGAAGATCGTGAATGTGAGATGAAGTGAGAGTGAAGGTGAGAAGCATAGAGATGCACACACACACAGCGAAGAGACAAGCAAGACAATATGGAAGGTGAGAAATCAACTCTATTACTCAAGAACACTCTTACAAGCTCAAGATAACTCTAAGCTCTTCTCTACTCAAACAAGCTCTACACTAGCTAACCTCAAAAGTGAGCTCTCTAGCTCTTTTTATAGTTTCTAGACTAGTTTTGACCGATTTCACATCTAGTGATCGGCATAGTTAAAAAATAGGTCCTAAGCGCTATTTGAAAGGGTAAACGGTGTCTAAAAATAACCAATATTGGTATGCGCAATATTCTACCTACGCTCCTCAAGCTCAAGGACTCCTCGGCTTGCACAAAATGAGCTATAAATTATAAGAAGGTTTTTTTCTATATTACATATGTTACACTAGTGATGAAAATCACTGTTGAATGTTTGAAAGAGTAATATAAAACATATTTGTTTGAAAAATTGATCCGACTGCTCCCTACTCCGTCTTTACATGCTTCCGCATCTTCTATGCCGCTTGCTACTGCCAACACTTACCTCATAAAAGAGTTGGAGATTGAGCATATGGTTGGAGGAGATTCTCTATAGACAATGTTTTTTACAAAGATCAAAGATTTAAAGGATCAATTAATTTTTGTTGATGAAAACTTGCAAGATAGTTCATTTGTGTATATTGTTCTCAGCAATCTTCCCGATTCATATCAGATTTTTGCTTCTACTCTTCAGTTGACATGAAAGGCTATACAAATGCCTTCATATTTTAGGAGTTGTTCCATGTTTTGTGACATGAAGATTAGTCCAAGAAGAACATTTCAACTATGCATATTGTAGATCAAGTTTCTTAGCTACTTAGAAGAGCAAAGGCAGATAGAGCTCATCTACTAGTAAGAAACAATCTGTCAATGCTACACAATCAAAGAAGGAAGACAAAGATGATAACAAACCAAAATAAATAGAAACAATTTTGCAAGAACTATAAAGAAAATGATCATGTCATAAAGAGTTGTCCTAAGCTGGCTACAAAGGAGGCAAACACAAAAGAGGCTCGAATGTTTGTTGTTGAGGCCTCTACACCTACAATGGAGTCTACTAATGTTGTTCATAATGAGAAATGGGCATCACTATTTTTCACACTTATGACCCATCTCCTCATGAGCACTATATTTCTACACTAGAATCAGATGTTTAGTGTTTTGATAATGGTGCAACCAAACATATTACCTCATAGGACTATTTCTTCAGTTCACTTGAGCATGCCCCTATAGGGAATAATATCACATGTGCTAAAAAATCCCCTTATGCTCTAATGGGGGTTCATAAGTTCATTCTGACTACTACTAATGGAAGTCCTTTCAAATTGCCAGATGCTTTCTATGTGCTTGAGATCCAAAAAAAGCATTGGTGTCAATTTTAGCATTAGCCAAGATTGGTTTGATATTATATTATAATTGCTTCTGGCATTTTATGTCATGGGTTGGATAAGCTCATACACAATGGTTCCATACCTGATGTCACTTTGAAAGTTGTTCGAAATGTTCATAATGCTGAATCAAGCAACAAGTCCCAATTTTTTTTATTACCATGCACTAACTTTTTAAGAATATGCAACAAAGTCTTATTAGTGCTTTTTGCTTGACCATTTGCTTGTGGATGATAAGATGTAGACTTTTTATGCATAATGAGATGTGTTCCTATTAACTCTGAAATTACTTCATTGAGAAAGTGATCACCTCTATCACTTACCAACTCTATTGGGCAACCAAACATGGTCATAATGTTGTAGTGGAGGAACTTTTCAACACTCGCCACCTTGTTTTCCTTCAATGTTAAATCAAACTCTCGCAACAAAAGCATCCACCTTGCCAGCCTACCTATTAACAATGGATTTTTTATCAAATATACTAAGGCTTGATTATCAACATGAAAGATCACTTCATTGCCCAATAAATAATGTCTAAATTTATTAAGAGCATACACCATTGCTAATGATTCTCTTTCAGTCATTGAATAATTTCTTTCAGTTGAACACAACACCCTACTAGCATAATACACTCATGATAGTAAATACATAAGCACCAAATTCTGTAACGAACATAGTTTTGTGTTGATCCTCCTTAGCAACACGAATTCGATTGTAGCCGGAAATCGCGATCGACCCATCAATCGAGACTGACAAAGTCAACGACCCTTTGACCATGACTGATTGACTTTTCGAACCACCTGTCAATCGCGATCGACACATCAATCGCGATTGACAGCCACGACGGACCTGTCAATCGCGATCGACACATCAATCGCGACTGACAGAACTTGCGAACGCGTTAGAAGGGCAAATTTGGCCAATTTTCTAAGGTAAAGAATAGGGGGCTAACTTGGCCAATTTGTTGGACAAACACTCGGGGTTAGCATTGCATGTTGAGGCCGCAACCCAAGTAATTCAAGAATTTCTGCCTGCTTGATTAAACTGTTTTGAACCCTGTTTTAATCCCTGAAGCCTGAACTGATATAACTTCCTCATACGAAATCCAATTGATGTGATTCTTGTTTTGTTGGAAAGCTCGTGGGAATTACAACCAAAAATTCCACTGGTTATGTGAAAATTAAGATCAGGATTATTAGATAGGGTTTCTTGAAGCTAACCATACCCGAGGTAGGAGAACTGAGGGATCCTTGGGATTGTTTTTTATAAAGGGCAAGAGATAAGTTGGTCAGTAAGTCACATGCATGAAAGTGGTCTAGTCTGTCATTTGAATTTAAGTCTGGAGCTAATCTTGGGACTGATGCAGGTCTATTGAGAAGCAATTGAGCGCGTCCAAGCAAGGGCTTTATGCAAGCTTGAGAATCAACTTCTCGAGCACTAAAGAGCAAGGATCAGCAAGAAAGGTCGGAATACTCTCAATTCCCCTTCGTCAATTCCTAGCTTAGGCTAAGAACGAGTAGAGGTAGGAGTAAGTCAGGGCGACGATAGGCAATTATCAAGTTGAAGCAGACCTAAACTCTCAAGTTCAAGCTAAGGACATAATCTTTGTACTGTCGAGAACTTTAAAGGAAAAGAACTTAACGTGGAACGATCAACTTTAAGTGCGGGACTACACTCAAATATTCCTTACGACGTGATATCAGACAAGAATTTTAACACGGGAATCATCTAAAAAGAATCAAGTAACTGATACAAAAGGACTCTGCAACGAGGTTGTACTTGGGCAAATTTGGGTTATTCAATTAGGCTTATGAACCTTAGATCAGGGCGACATCTAGTAAGGGATAGAAAAAGCCTTAGGTCTTTAGAGGCTAGTGTCAACCACACTGCTAGGTCGTGGGCCCAGCAGTTGAGCCACCACTCATACTACCCAAGTTCTGAGACTAGTGAATCCGAGATGTCTCAAGGTATGGAGAGACCTACAGGAAGTTCAGGAGTGCCATACTTGCACAGGGTAGAAGGCCCTTACAAAACGCAGTTGGAATACCTTAGGACCAACCGATTAGGTGCCAGCATCTATGAGGACGGCCTAGGAAGATCTGTGGTACAGATTAACAATCCTGATCAATCCATTGGACTAGAGCGCCCAGCTGTCAAGTTTGAAAACGGAGCATACTTGGACAAAGAAGGAACCATATACGTAGTCACCAGTCACCCAGATAGGACGGACGAATTTGGAAATGTGATCCCAGAAGCGGACTTAGGTGACCTAGAGCAAGGAAACATGGGTACAGAACCTAGAACCCCTCGAGGCAAATCGGTTCTCACTAGGATTATCACACCAGAGTGGATTCCCCAGGATAATAAGAGCATAGATTTGCTCCTCAATCGAGAAACTGACGAAGCCTTTTGGAGGTATAAATCTGATCAGCCAACTGATATAGGAACAATCATGATCTATGAGTTTAAGGATCCTGATAGCCCAGGCAGCGTGACCTACTTAGATCACGTTTCAGAGAGGATCTTTGTGGTTACAGAACATGATAGACATGCTTACACTTGGAAGGGTGAATTCGCTTTCCCCCAACCAAGATCGAATGTGTCCTATGGTCACCCTAGTGCTCGAACATCCCAAGCTCATGGAATTCAAAGAGACAGGAGTAGAGATAGGCCAGAAGTAAGCTTTGCCAACCCAGGGGGCAGAGAAAGAACGAGAATGGAAACGAATAGAGTAGAACCTGAGATGCTTAGAGCTCACAGGAATCAAAGAAATGCGGATGAGTTCCCTCTACCACGACCTAGAGAGCACACAAGGACTTTGAGACCGACTGAGCTAGTTAAGTCCATGAAGAACTACTTCGATGGCACTGGAGATCCATACGATCATGTGGCTGAGTTTAGACAAGTCCTGAGAGCTGAACAAGTGGAGGATCTATTCACGCAGTACAATGCCTTTGGTCTAACCCTTAGGAACACTGCCCTGACATGGTTTCAGCCACTAAACAAGAGGCAGTTCAGGAGCATAGACCAACTCCTAGAGGCTTTCATTATTGAATTCTCTAAGAGTGGCATAAGACATAATACCTCCTCACTGATTCACAGTTTCAAGTAGACCCTGCAAGAGACCGTGAGACTTGCAGGAAGGAGATTTAGGCAATATCTTGAAAGATGCCCTGTCCCTGAGCTACCCACACCAGCTAAGCAAGTGGCTTTATTCTTGGATGGATTGCTAAGTACCAAATTAAGATCATATGTGTACTTGAAGGACCCTAGGACCATAGAAGAGTGTGTACGCATATGTATTGACATTGAGGATAACCTAGGGGAGGAGTTAGAGCTTTCCAAGATATACAAAGATTCAGATAGTGCCTCTAGCCTCTCTTCCACGCAATCCACATCAATTGAGGAACTTGCAGAGAAAGTTGCTCAGAAACTAGGTGTCTCTAGTAAACAAATCCCAAGGTTCGCCCCTGTAAAAAGATGCCATAATTGTGGAGGCGACCATATGGCAAATGTCTATCCCATTATGGCTCAACCCCAAGTAAATCCTAGTGGCCAATACTGCACCATAGAACGGAGATACACAAATCACACAGTGCAAGATTGCCCATACAACAAGCAAGCAGTTAGGCAAACCTACCCTCAGACATACCCTCAACAAGGAAGATATCAGAACCAATATCCACCACAACAGTATGCTAGGCCTCAACAAACCTACCAACCCTACCAAAACCAACTGAGACCCCAGCCAGTGCTAGCACAGCAACCACCTGCTCCTACTAATGTGATCCTAGTAAAATATGCAGCTGTAGAAGAGAACCTGAATAGAGCTATAGTCCCTGTAACATCATTGCTTTCTGAAAGTGACCCGAATGACCATAGCTTTGATTCTACACATGTTGATAGCCCCCAGGCCTACTACATGCAGTCTTCTGAGCATGGTGAGTCTTACTATAGTGAAGAGCCAAATGAACCTAGTTGGGAGTCAGATTACACAAGCGTCATGTATGCAAACCCCAACCCTAGGCCTCAACCTAAGCAAATAAGACCCCCATTCCCTAAAAGACCATGCTACAGATGTCAGGGAGATCATCTCATTCGTGATTGTCCCTTACCTCCACCTATGCAACCCCAGTCAGTAACAATTCAAGGCTTTTGCCAAGAGTGTGGAAAGGAGCATCTCTTACGAGACTGCCCTAAGAATCCTAATAATATGCCAAAAATCACTCTTATTAATGTTATTGGGTTGGTGGTAGATTCCACAGGAAGTGTCACTTCCACTGCACCGGTACAGGTAGTCACTAGAGCTCAAGCACTGCAACAAAACCAAGGAGTAATCCAGGAAAAGAGCCCAGACGCTAGCGATACTGATAGCCAAAATAAGAAGAGAACAAGAGCTTGGAGAGATAGCCGTGAACGTATGAAAAGGCAATGGGCAAAGAAGATGAGTGAACTTGAGGAAAGTCTACGAGAAACCAAGGCCAAAATCATAGAGATCACATCTCAACCGCACTCTCACACATTCCCACCGCTACCATCCCCATCACCCTCCATCCCTCCACCCTCTAATACACCCCACGTAACCCACCCACCACCCTAAGGAGGATCAGTATTAGTTGATCCCACTCCTGAAGACATAGAAATGATGCTTAAAGCATATCAGGCCAGAATCCAAGAAGGGCCAAATGTCACGGATCATGACAAGTGCTACCCTAGAGCTGACCTAGAGATAGAAAGAACCAAGCTTTGCGCGAAAATGGTCGCATTGGCTCAGACTATGTTTGAAGCCAGTCGCCTTTTCAATTACTCGGGCTCAGCCAAGACGCAATTACACTTGGATGGACTTCTAGAGAAGTTAGAGGGCATAATTGCAAGATCTGCCAAGGAAGAAAAAAATCAAGAAAGAGATAAAGCAAGCAAAAACATGACCCATCCCCCATCGAAAGCTTATGTGCCCAATTCCACTGAACCAGACAACCCCCCTCCCTAGAAAGAATAGAGAATCTAATGGCACAATCACAAAAGGAACTCGCCCCTCAACACCATGACAAGGCTAGTGAAAGAGCAGGTCTTCCTACCCAGAAAGACTATGTGCCTAAGGCCTACGTGCCTAACTCTACGGAGCCAAACACCTCTTCTTCTATGAATCAATACACACCAGAATTCTTGCGAGAGATTCAAGAAGAGAAATGGGCTAAAGAGAGTGAAGTTCCTCCTCCCATTGAACTGGTGGATGACACACACGATCAATTCCCACAAGACCTTCCTTCCATTTATGGAGAGCAGGAGAGTGCCCAATCTCAAGAAAGATTAGACTTCGAGTCTAATTCTTTACAAGAACTACCCCATTTCACAGGCCCATGGGAAGCAAAGTCCACCTGTATGAGAGCACCTACAGTCATGGTAAGAAACGAAGATTCAGTCATACCTAGGAACACAGAGGTAGTGAAGAACACCAAAGTGTAGTGCAATCTCACTTTGGAAGAGCTGCTTAAGGTTAGACCAGAAGTGTGGAAACATGTAGCCACTCAAGTGCCCGAGATAGCAAAACCTCGTTCCCAGGTAGGATCACATAGGATAGTGCCAGAGATACCCTTGGATAAGATAGGAGATATGTGTGAGGGTGAAGAAGGGAACACCTATCTTCCCATTATCTACCAGGAGTACACCACCAAGGCAATTTTGGACTCAGGTGCAAGAGTTGCAATTGCCACCACTTCCCTATGGAAGCGTTGGGGCAAGCCAGCACTCAGGCCAACGAGAATGAAATTGCAGATGGCCGATGGTCATATTGAGAGGCCCTTAGGATTGCTAGAAGGAATAACTCTCACCACCTATGGTGTCGAGTTCGAGCATACCTTTTCCATATGTGATTTTAGCAAGAACCATGCCTATGAAATGATCCTGGGACGACCCTTTATGCGACAGTTGCAAGTGGTACAGGATTGGGGAACCAATTCTTTGTACCTGCAGCACTTAGGTGTTACGACCAAAGTCAATAGAGATGTCCCTCCCATCCAATGGAACCCCATCCATAGAGTCAAAGATGATACGGAATCGGTGCATTCCCTAGGATCAGGATCCTCATGGATGCATGAAGACACTCACTTATGGATGTGTAAGGTAGCAGTAGAAGAAGAGAAGAGAGAAAAAGCCAGGGAGATAGGTGCAAAAGAAACCCATAGATCAATCCAAGACCCAACCTATGCCCTGTAGTTTTTCCAGACGAAGAATTCGAACCTCACGGCTGGGCAGAAATTCTAGCAACCATGGATGTAGCCATCAATGAGGAACAATGGACACCTCACTGTGATGAGGATGGCTATGACATTTCAGTCTTCTCCATAGAGCCAATCATGGGAGAGGCAGTTCTAGAAGAATGCGAACCTAGCTCTGATGCATTTGAGGATGCAAGTGACTCCGATCTAGAGTCAATCATTATGGACCCACCTTTTGCATCAGATGAAGAATACTTCCATGAAGTAGAATTTCAACCCCAGAGGCATGGAGAGCTTACAAATGATGTAAGATTAGCCAGACATGTGACCCCGAAGGAAGAAGGAAAGAAACGAAAGAAGAGAGAAGTCTCACCAGAAGAGGCAGAATCTTTGTTTGAGGTCCCGGAAAATTTTAAGAAGTATGAGATAGACGACAGGAGATTCATGATAAGAATGCCTAAACGAGAGGCACAATCAAGAGAGGCCTATGATAACAAAGAAACCACCAAGAAAATAGTAGTGGCCCTAGAAGAAGGAGAGGAGAGATGCACGTACATAGGCCATGACCTAACAGAGGAAGAAGAGCATGCGTTAATAGCCTTGCTAAGAGAATACAGAGATGTATTCGCTTGGAGTTACAAGGATTTGAAAGGTGTTGACCCTGACATATGCTCACACACTATCCCCATGACCTCAGATGCTAAACCCTCTAAGCAAAATCCCTATACATATAACGATAATTACGCTGCCAAGATCAAAGAGGAGATAGATAGACTGGTTGAAGTTGGATTTATCTATGAAATTGAGCACACTGAGTGGGTATCCCCCATCGTAGTGGTGCCCAAGAAGAATGGCAAGCTGCGTGTATGCATTAACTTGAAGAAGGTCAATGCAGTCACAATTCGAGATAACTATCCGCTTCCCATCACAGAACATCTCTTAGAAAGAGTAGCAGGCAAGGAAGTGTACAGCTTCCTCGATGGATTTTCGGGCTACAATCAAGTAGCCATAGCTCCAGAAGATCAGCATAAGACAGCTTTTGCCATAGAGTGGGGTATATTTGCCTTTCGTGTAATGCCATTTGGGCTTACCAGTGCACCAGCTACCTTCCAGAGACTAATGTGCCATGTATTTAAGGAGTTCCTGAGGAAGAATTTAGAAGTCTATGTTGATGACCTTTGTGCTCATTCCAACATCAGACAAACCCATATTCCTGAACTGAGACAAATCTTTGACAAATGTAGAGAATATCAAGTGTGCCTAAACCCAGAAAAGTGCGTTTTCATGGTCAGGCAAGGCAAGATTCTAGGGCACATAGTGTCAAAGAATGGCATATCTACTGACGAAGAGAAAGTGAGAGCCATAGCAGAGCTACCTAGGCCAAGGAATGTCAAGGAAGTACAAGCTTTCATGGGACATTGTGGTTACTACAACCGGTTCATTCACATGTATGCTGTCATTGCAAAGCCCATGTACGGACTTCTAACAAACTTTGAGTGGATTGAGGAATGTGAGAATTCCTTCAATGAGCTTAAACGGCGATTATGTTCAGCACCAATCTTAACCACACCGGATTGGAATAAGCCTTTCCATGTTCACGTGGATGTATCCAATTATGCCATTGGATGTGTGCTTGCACAACCTACTGGTGAAGGTAATATGGATCTTCCAATTGCCTATGCTAGTCGACAATTGAATGTAGCTGAACGAAATTATACCAGTACTGAGAGAGAAGGCTTAGGCATGATATATGCAGTCAAGAAATTTAGACACTATTTGCTTGCAAATAAGTTTAAATTTTTTACTGATCATCAGGCATTGCTATACCTCGTAAACAAGCCATGCAATATAGGAAGATTAGTAAGATGGTTTCTCTTGCTAATGGAATATGATTTTGAGGTTGTGGTAAGGAAAGGGAAGACTCATTTGAGAGCAGATCACCTTTCTAGGCTCACATCGGGAGAAGCCCCACAAGGAGTATCAGATGATCTTCCTGATGCTTACTTGTTTAATTTGGAAGTAATACCTCAGTGGGCTAAGCCATTAGTGCCAGTATTGACATACGGACCTAACCATCCAGTAATAAACACGCAGAATAGAGAGGTAGTAAAAGCCCAAAAGTATCACATCATGGCAGGAAGTATGTACAAGCACACAGATCAAGGAATCTTAGCTTGTTGTGTAGAAGAGGACGAGTACACTAAATGGTTGCATTTAGCACATGTAGGTGCATTAGAGCAACACTAATCAAAGCAACGAACCTTACAGACACTAAGGAGACTAGGAGTACATTGGCCAACTATGGAAGCTGATGTCCAAAAGTTGTGCAAGGAATGCCCAATCTGCTGCACTAAACCACCTGTGGAACATGCCACTCTTTATCAAGTGTCCATAGTGCCAGATTGGAGTGAACCACTAGTATCCTTCCTGAGGACGAAAACATTCCCTCCAGACATGACTCTGGCTAGGAAAAGGAGTTTAGAACAAGAAGCCCAGGATTACTCACTTATTGGTGATAATCTATACAAACGTGGTAAAGACGGTTACCTGAGACTATGTGTCCATGAGAGTGAGTATCTCAAGATCTTGGACACTGCTCACCAAGGTGTAGCAAGAGGACACTTTGGACCAGATCGGGTGATCAAGGCAATACTATTTGCGGGCTTCTGGTGGCCGACCCTTCACATGGATGCACATACCTATGTGAAACGCTGTGATGTCTGTCAGAGAACTCAATATCCTATACGTAAAGATGAGATGCCACTGAAACCTATGATGGGTGGACGTGCATTCTCTAAGTGGGGAATAGACTTCGTAGGTCCTATTAATCCCCCAGCTAAGGGTTCCCATGCAGAATATATCATTGTTGCGACAGACTATCTAACAAAGTGGGTAGAGGTAAAAGCCAGAACAAAGAACGATGCTCAAACAACAGCTAAGTTTTTATTTGAGAATGTATTCACTACATACGGGCTACCCATAGAGCTAGTTAGCGATAGAGGCACTCACTTCTTGAATGAAGTTATTGAAAATCTGCTCCACGAATTTTTGGTAGTACATAAGAAGTCTGCCCCCTATCACCCTCAAGCTAATGGCCAGGCTGAGAGCACCAATAAGATCTTATGCAATGTACTGACGAAATTAGTAAACAATAAACGCTCTGATTGGGACAAACAACTACACCATGCTGTTTGGGCATACCGAGTCGCATACAAAACGGTACTCCAAGCCACCCCCTTTCAGATGGTATTTGGCCAAAACGCCGTGCTACCTTTGGACTTCTTAATACCTACATTGAAAGTAGCACAAGAACACGAATGGATGGGTCATGAACTATTCTCTAGACTTTTTGACCTTGAACGATTAGGAGAAACAAAACTGAGGGCAGCTACAGGAATATATGCACCAAAGAAACGACAGAAGGCATACTTTGATGCCCACGTTAAGGATAAAGGTTTAAAGGAAGGCGACTTAGTTTTAGTCTACACATTGAAGCAACATGCGAGGAAACTGGAGAAGAGAGGCTACGGACCCATGATCATTAACAGAATCTCAACAAGTGGAGCAGTGCAACTAGCCACATTAGAAGGCGATGTTCTCCCAAGTTATATCAGCGAATGCAGAGTCAAGTTGTATCAGGAACCTCTCACAGAGGAAATGCTAAGTCGACTCAATACTGCTAAGAAACGCAAAGAGGAAGAAAAGCGAATTCGAGAAGAAGCTCAAGCAGAAGCCCTAGAGCGCATACGGAGAATGAAATTAAGAAGACAAGGTAGAGAGCACCCTAGGCAAGAGGCATATGCAGATCAAGGATATGACGTGGCTATGTGTGAAGTTTCAGGTGTTAGCTCACATAGGATAGCTGATCGACGTCCTTTCATAACCTTAGATATAGGACAAGGAAAGAGTGCAAGGACTGTAAGAGCCTTGATTGACTCAGGTGCAGCCACTAGTGCTGTTAAATTGTCTTACTGTCAAGAGTTGCAATTAACTGTCAATCCTGTGGAAGCATATCTCATAGGATTGGGAGGCGTGGAAACCCCTTGCATGGGCGAGGTGGAACTTCCCCTCTATATTCATGATGAGGAAATGACAGTTAAAGTACTAGTATGTCAAGATGAGGACCTCACTGAACCCCTTGTCTTGGGTCAAGACTGGATCTATGACCAAGCAGTCAACTTAAACCTAAGAAGTGGACTTCTTCAGGTATGGGTGAATCAAACTAGAATTACAATTGAGTTAAATAATGGAGCACTCAAGGAGCTAGAAAAGGCACGGACTCCTGGTCCCTCCAGGGGTACACATGAAGTTGACCATGCTGTTCTTGTCCAAGGCTATGTGATGCAGAAGAATGAAGATCTCAAAAAAGGAGTCAGAAGCACAATGGAACTCGCTTCTTTTCCAAAGGCCAGAAGGAGGCAGCAACTAAGGTGTAGCTCAAGCGTAAGCACCACCTCCTTTACTTGTCAATCCGTGGAGACGTGAGGACCGGTATGAAGACCACGAGCAAGTGAAGGCACAAGTGCGTGAGTGAAAGCACACAAACATGCACACACATACACACACACGCGCACACAGTAAGATCAAAGAGAGGAACAATGGAAAGCTTAGATTGCAAAAGAGTTCTCTTACAAAAGTTCTATTCTCTAACTAGCTAACCTCAAAAATGAGCTCTCTAGCTCTTTTTATAGTTTTTTGACTAGTTTTGGCCCTGTCCAGACCTAGTGTCCGGCCTAGTTAAAAATTAGGTTCCAGGGCTTATTTGAGGGCTCAAACGAAGTCTAAAAATTATGAAAATTGGTACGATGGTACTTCTAATACTCCTCAAGCTCGAGGACTCCTCGGCTTGAACAAAATGGAGTTACTAAAAATAGATAATGGTATTTACAATGGTTTCTAGTGATGAAAATCACTATTTTTGTAGGGGATTCTTCTGAAAATTTGACATACACTTCTTGGAGCTCCCTACTTGCTCTCTCTTCTTCTATGTCCACTTCTTTGATGTGCTTCCATGCTTTGTCCTTGACCTTGAGCTTCAACACTCCCCCCCCTCTCGAGTCTGTCGTCCCTGACAGACCCTTGTTGTAGTGATTGTTCCAAGTAGTGCCTTGAGAGGGAGTGTCCCTTCTGTATGAACACAAGTCGTCCGACGTTCTTCATCTATCACTGTGAGTCTTTGCAGGTTGTAGTCTCTTGGTATGTGCTTCTGCCTTGTATTCCAGCATGACTGTGTCGTTGTGAGTCTCCGTTGATGTTTTCTAGATCTTCCAAAGTTGATCTTCATAGTAGTCAAGCCAAGTACTCATAACCCATATTGAGTGATGGGTAAGTGTGTTCGTGCATGGGTTGAAAAAAGTATGTGCCTTGTGCACGGCCTTGTAATGTAGCCCTACGCATGCTTACTTGGAAAATGCATTGGAAGAAGTATGGTGCAAAAATTGCGGGTCTTGAGCTAAGTGCTCAAGGGTATGCTGACGAAGAGGTTTCCTAAACTATCATGGTTATGGTGTTTCCAGAGTAAAGATACTTACCATGGCGAAGGTTGATGGATGTTTGCCTCTTCGTGTGGTACACTCGGCCTTTGGGATGGAACCTTGTTGATGAATGTCCATGTTGATTGTCCACTGATGAGATCTTTTGAGTGGTGGATCCCCTCTCCTCTTTTCAAAGCAACATTTGTCACTAACAATGTGCATTTCTGAGCTTGGGCTCATGCACGTTCACTTCCCTATATTGACACTCAGAGGAATATTGGACACGTGCCGGTTTCTAAGAGATTACCATGCTGATTGACATAGACCATTCACCAGTGCTACTGTTCCATACTGGTTCAGGAAATACTGAGAATTGAATTGCTTTATATTCCTTGGCAAGCAACATCGGATAACTACACCAAGCTGTGTTTCACATATACTCTTTAGCTCACCATATGCAGGAGTCTTCTCCTCTAGAACTACCTTTTGCAGATATCTCCTTGGATGCTCTGGTACATGAAGTAGTTAAGCATCACGCAAGTTGCGGACCTTCAAGCTCTTCATGGTAAGATAAAATCATAGCTGTAGATGCCATGTTCATGCCAAATGCTTGTCCTCTACCAGATAAGGCAACAATAATCTCACTGCTGGCTGAGACACACTGGGAACAAGCTCTCTCCCACTTCTCTCTCTCTTTTTTTTTTTTTTTTTTTTTTTTTTTTTTTTTTTTTTTTAGAGGAACAGGGTATCACAAAACAAGAACACAAAAGTTAGTATCAATAGAAATGTTCGACATATGTCACTGTGCTCTTGTGCATGGGATTCTCAAGTGTGTCTATGCACGGCCGTGTAATGTGGCCCTATATTAATGCATACTTTGGAAATGCATGACCTGAATGGTGCAAAAGACAGGGTTGTGCAAGGAGCACATGGTTGTTGCTCGTTCGAGGCTTTCGATGTTATTTGTGGAGGTTGATGCCGGCCTTAGTGGAGGTATCCATTGAGTCTCGAACTGATGTAATCCTCCTTATTGGAGTCCATTTTAGAACATCATTTGGCACTGTAGAGGTCACTTCAGGCGTCTTTCTCTTTGGATGCTTTCTGAACTGTGGTATCCAGTGTGGTTGATGCTTTGGTTCGGTGGAGGCTACTTGCACTTTTGGCTTCCAAACCCATATCCTTTTTGCATGTCTTCCTACTAATGTTGAAGAGCTGATTTGATCTTCCTTTGGTCTCTGTACGTGGTTCTTACCCTTTTCTCTTTTTGGCCTCTTCGTTGAAACCTTTTGCATGTGGGAGAACAAAGGTTGTTGTGGGTGTAGGATCTTCTTAGGTACCCACATCTGTAATTGCCCTTGTTGAGCTGCAGCTAACTTCTTAGGCACCCAAACTTGTTGGATATCTTGTGACGGAGCTTGTCTGAGCTGCTTCCTTCGTCTTCTGGCTTGGTTAGTGTGCATGGATGGGATTTGTGGGGGTAAGGCTGGTGGTTGCTCTCCTTTGCGTACCCAGATCTGCTTCATGCCCGGAACCGCTTTTTTACCGAATGGTGTCTTTCTATTTGATGTAGCAGTTGTCGTGAACGGTTGTGTTTGCTTGTGTGGTGGGCTCACTACTGTGGCTACTTGAGTCTTTGGAGAAGAAGAAAGATCCACCCGCCTTCGAACCTGGTCTTCCACGATTGACTCCTTCTGCATCATAGAGCTTTTGACACATACAACATCTTCTTTCATATGATTAGTTTTGGAAGAACTAAGAGAGTGTGTGGTGCCATGATCTAGGAGCATGCAGTTCTCTAATTCTGATGTAATGCATTGTTCATGTACACAAACTTGAAGAATTTGACTTCTTAGGTTTAAGTTAACTGCATGGTCATAGATCCAATCTTGACCCAAGACAAGTGGTTCTGTAAGGTTCTCATCTTGACATACTAGCGCTTTGACTTTCATTGGAACATCTTGAAGGTAGATGGGAAGTTCCACCTCGCCCAAACAAGGGGTTTCCACACCTCCCAATCCTATGAGATAAGCTTCTATGGGATTGATGTTCAACCCCAAGTCTTGGCAGTAGGAAAGTTTAACTGCACTACTTGCTGCACCTGAGTCAATCAATGCTTTCACCGTCCTTGCACCCTTCCCTTGTCCTATCTCTATGGTCACAAAGGGTCTTCGGTCAATGACCTGAGAAGTCGCAATGCCTGACTTTTGACACATATCCATGTGATATTTTGGGGCTTTTGAGTTGACATCTAGGCCTAATCGCCTTAACTTATTTTGCCTAATACGCTCTCTGGCCTCTTCCTGTGCTTCTTCTCTCACTCTTAACTCTTCTTGTTTTCGCTTCTTCGCAGTGTTGAGTCTCATTAGCATATCCTCAGTAAGAGGTTCTTGATATAGCTTGACTCTACAGCCACTAATATAGTTTGGCAAGATATCTCCTTCTAGAGTGGCCAACTGAACTGCACCACTAGTGGAAATTCTATTAATGATCATGGGTCCATAACCTCTTTTTTCCAACTTACGGGCATGTTGTTTTAGTGTGTATACCAACACTAGATCTCCCTCTTTCAATCCCTTATCCTTGATGTGTGCATCAAAGTATGCCTTTTGCCTCTTCTTTGCAGCGTAGATGCCTGCTGCCGCTCGTAGCCTCGTTTCACCCAAGCGTTCGAGATCAAAGATCCTAGAGGACAATTCATGCCCATTCCACTCATACTCTTGTGCTACTTTTAAGGCAGGGATTAAGAAATCTAATGGTAGCACAGCGTTCTGTCCGAAGACCATCTGAAATGGGGTGGCGTTGAGTACCGTTTTGTAGGCAACTCGATAAGCCCAAACAGCATGATGAAGTTGTTTGTCCCAATCAGAGCGTTTATTATTTACCAATTTTGTCAATACGTTACAGAGGATCTTATTGGTACTCTCGGCTTGTCCGTTGGCTTGTGGATGATAGGGGGCGGATTTCTTATGTATCACCAAGAATTCTTGGAGAAGATTTTCAATGACTTCATTCAAGAAGTGTGTGCCTCTATCGCTCACCAACTCTATTGGTAGTCCATATCTCGTGAACACATTCTCGAATAAGAACTTAGCCGTAGTCTGAGCATCATTCTTTGTTGTGGCTTTGACTTCTACCCACTTTGTAAGGTAATCTGTGGCTACAATGATGTACTCTGCATGGGAGTTTCTAGCTGGGGGGTTAATAGGACCTATGAAGTCTATGCCCCACTTCGAAAATGCACGTCCTCCCATCATTGGCCTCAAGGGCATCTCGTCTTTTCTCACTGGATATTGTGCACATTGGCAAGTGTCACATTTCTTCACATAGGTATGTGCATCCATATGAAGAGTGGGCCACCAAAGTCCTGAGAATAGAATGGTTTTAATCACTCGGTCAGGGCCAAAATGTCCACCTGCAACACCACTGTGTGCAGTCTCTAAGACCCTTAAATAGTCTGATTCATGAACGCACAGTCTTAAGTAACCATCTTTACCTCTTCGGTATAGGTTTTCTCCTACTAAGGCATAGCCTTGAGCCTCTTGCTCCATATTTCGTCTTCTTGCTAGACTGGCCTCTTTGGGTAATCTTCCCGATCTCATAAACTCTACCAATGGAGTACTCCAATCTGGAATTAATGATACTTGATAAAGGGTCGCATGCTCCACTGGTGGTTTCTCTCTACACATTGGACAATTCTTGATCCACTCATGTATTTCTTTGTCCATGCTAGGCCAATACACTCCTAAACGTTTCAAATTCTGCAATGTTCGTTGTTTAGAATAGTGATTTCCTAGCAATCCCTCATGAGCTTGCTGCAACCAACTACTATGTTCATCATCCTCGACACAACAAGCTAATACACCCTCAGTATCTTGTTTGTACATGCTTCCTGCCAATATGTGATATTTTTGTGATTTTACAATTTCTTCTTGTGATGTTTTCACATTCTTATTTGCAGGGCCGAAGGTTAGGACTGGTACCAACTTATTTGCCCATTTAGGAACAACTTCCAAATTGAACAGATAAGCATCAGGTAGTTCATCAGACACTCCTTGTGGTGACTCTCCTGAAGTAATGCGAGAAAGGTGATCTGCCCGAAGGTGGGTTCTACCTTTCCTGACAACAACTTCAAAGTCAAACTCCATTAGTAAGAGGAACCATCTTACTAAGCGTCCAGTATTGCAAGGTTTATTGACCAAATATAACAAAGCTTGATGATCAGTGAAGAACTTGAACTTGTTGGCCAATAAATAGTGTCTAAACTTCTTTACAGCATATACCATGCCTAACCCTTCTCGCTCGGTTGTGGTATAATTTCTTTCGGCTGGGTTTAGTTGTCTACTAGCATATGCTATGGGCAAATCTAAATTCCCTTCACCTGTGGGTTGTGCCAGCACACATCCTATGGCATGATTGGATGCATCCACATGGACATGGAATGGTTTATTCCAATCAGGAGTGGTCAGTATTGGTGCTGTGCACAAACGTTTCTTCAGTTCATTGAAAGAATTCTCGCATTCGTCGTTCCACTCAAAATTAGACAACAAGGCATAAAGGGGTCTAGCTATGATCGCGTACATGTGGATAAACCTACGGTAATATCCACAATGGCCCATAAAGGTTGTACCTCTTTAACATTCCTTGGCCTTGGCAGCTCCGCTATGGCTCGTACCTTATCTTCATCCGTTGAGATTCCATTCTTAGAAACAATATGACCGAGGATTTTACCTTGACGCACCATGAACACACACTTTTCTGGGTTCAGACACACTCGATATTCTCTACACTTGTTGAAGATTTGTCTGAGTTCAGGGATGTGAACCCGTCTTTCTTGGGAATGAGCACATAAATCATCCACATACACTTCTAAGCTCTTTCGCAAGAACTCTTTGAAGACATGACACATGAGCCTTTGGAATGTTGCAGGTGCATTGGTGAGCCCAAATGGCATCACCCGAAATGCAAAGATTCCCCACTCTGTAGCAAAAGCTGTTTTGTGTTGATCTTCTGGGGCAATGGCTACTTGATTGTAACCTGAAAATCCATCAAGGAAGCTATAAACTTCCTTGCCTGCAACACGCTCCAATAGGTGTTCTGTGATTGGAAGTGGATAACTATCTCTAATCGTAGCGGCATTAACTTTTTTAAGGTTAATACACACTCGCAACTTCCCGTTCTTCTTGGGTACCACAACAATGGGGGACACCCATTCGGTATGCTCAATCTCATAGATGAATCCAGCCTCAATCAACCTATCAATTTCTTCTTTGATTTTGGCTGCATAGGTATCATTATATGTGTAGGGCTTCTGTTTGGTGGGCTTAGCATCAGCAGTCATGGGGATAGTATGAGAACAAATTCTTGGATCTACCCCTTTCAAGTCTCTATAGTGCCATGCAAACACATCCCTATATTCCCTTAATAGAGCTATGAGCTCCATTTCTTCTCTTGCACTTAGGTCATCTCCTATATATGTGCATCTCTCTTCGTTCTCTTCAATGGTCACTACAATCTTCTTGGTCTTTTCTTTATTATCGTATGATTCTCCTATGATAGCCTCTCTCTTAGGCATTCGTACCAAAATTTTGCGGTCGTCAACTTCATATTTCTTGAAGTTTTCTGGTACTTCAAACACTGATTCCTCCTTTTCTTGTTTCACTACTTTTCTTTTCTTTTTCTTTTGACTACTCTCACTTCCATCCTTTGAGTTTACTGTTTTAATACTTGTGAGAGGTTCTTCTTCTTTCTGGGTGAACACTCCTATATCTTCTAGATAGTGCTGCTCTGAGTTAAAGCAACTATCCATCACAATAGACTCCAAATCATCGTCATTCTCTTCTTCTTCTATGACATCACTAGGGTCACATTCTTCTAGCAGGGGTTGACACATGAACACTGAGATATCATAACCCTCCTCATCACAATGAGGTGTCCACTGTTCCTCATTGACAGCAATGTCCATGGTGGCTAAGATTTCTGGCCAGCCATGAGGCTCAAACTCCTCATCTGGAAAGATCATCGGTGTGTAGGCTGGGTCCCTAACTGGTCTATCTCCTAGCGAAGTTCCTTCTTTTCTTGCCTTTAAACGTTTTTCCTCTTCCTTTGCGACCTTGCACATCCACAAATGAGTATCTTCATGCAGCCATGATGGATCAGGTGAACTTTCAGAATGCACAGAGATGGAATCTTCTTTCGCTTTGTGGATAGAATTCCACTGTAGGGGTGGTACATCTCTGAAGGTGTAATCCTTCAAATTGACCTTAGTGGTGACCCCTAAGTGCTGTAAGTACAAGGAGTTAGTTCCCCAATCCTGTACTATTTGCAATTGTCGTAGGAAGGGTCTTCCTAGGATCATCTCAAAGACATTATTTTTCTCAAAGTCACATATAGCAAATGTGTGCTCAAATTCTACACCACAAGTGGTTAGAGTGATCCCTTCTAGCAATCCTAGAGGTCTTTCAAAATGACCATCAGCCATTTGAAGCTTCATTCTAGTTGGTCTTAATGTGGGCTTGCCCCATTGCTTCCACAAGGAGGTGGTCGCAATAGCAACACCAGCACCTGAATCTATGATTGCTTTGGTTGTGTAACCTTGGTAGGTGATGGGAAGATAAGTATTACCTTCTTCACCCTCACACATGTCCCCTATTTTGTCTAGAGGTATCTCTGGTACCCTTTGCTTAGAGCCTACTTTTGGCATATTGGACTCAAGTTCTGGGACCTGATCCTTCACATGATTCCATAACTCAGGTTTTGCTTTGAGCAACTCTTCTACAGTGAGATGACACTGAACCTTAGTGTTCTTCACGACATCCGTGTTCCTTGGAACCACTGAGTCTTCATTTCTTACTAGTATTGTGGGAGCTCTAATCTGGAGTGATTCAGATTCCCATGGGCCTGGAAATTGAGGCAGTTCTTCTAAGGTATTAGATTCAAAATCTAATCTTTCGTCTTCTTGTTCTGCTTCATCTTCGTAAATAGATGGAATGTCTTGGGGAAATTGATCATGAAGATCATCAATCTCAGGAATAGGAGGGGAATTACCCTTCTCCTTGGCCCATTTCTCCTCTTGTATTTCCCGCAAGAACTCTTGAGAGTACTGTTGAATAGAAGGAGGTATTCCAGCATCCGTGGAATTAGGAACATAAGCTCCCCTTGGTGGTGAGCTTCCTCTTTCAATAACTGGTTGAGCCTGTGGAGGTAGAGAAACTTGTGGTTTGTTTACCAACTGCTCTAATCGTTCTAGTAAGCCCTGGAAATGCAAATCCGATTTGATAGAGTTTGTCTGATTGAACTTTTGACTAGTCTCAAGTATGGCTTGAGCTTGTTCTACCATTTTCATGCACATTTTCATCCGTTCAATCTCTAAATCTGCTCTAGGGTCACTCTTGTCTAGGTTTGCCGCTGTAGGCCCTTCTTGAAGTCGAGCCTGGTAGGCCTTGAACATCATGTCCAAGCCTTCTGGGGTTGGATCTGCAAGAACAGACCCTGGTTGCGGTCTATTTACAGTGGGTGGTGGGGTGGGATGAGGTGGAGTGGATGGAGTTTCGGCATGCGAGGGGCTTTGAGATGCAATGTCTTCTATTTTTGTTTTCGCTTCTTTTAAGCCTTCTTCTAGTTCCGATAACTTTTTATTCCACTTGCGATTGGCCTTCTCTCTGGTATCCTTCCATGTTCTTGTTTTCCTCTTACTAGGCTCTCCCGATTCACTCGGCTCTGATTGTTCTACTGGTTTATCCTGTTTTAAGGCTTGTGCTCTAGTGACAGCTTGTATAGGAGCCACATTGCTACTACTTGAACTTGGATCTGCCACTAAGCCTACCACATTAATGGGTGTAATCTTGGGTGCACTAGAGGGGTTTCTTGGACAATCTCTGGGGAGATGGTCTTTGCCACAATCAGGACAAAAAGCCTGTATTGTGATAGCCTGTCCTTGACTCGGAGATGGTGGATGGGGACAGTCACGAATGAAATGGTCACCATGACATCTGAAACAAGATCCTCTAGGGGCTTGTGGTCTCATTTGTCTCAACTGGGGCCTAGGGTTAGGATTTGTGTACATGACATTGGAGTATTCTGGCTCCCAATTTTGCTCCATAGGCGGTGCCTCATATTGATACGAGTAAATCTCACTATGTTCAGGTGACTCTGTGTAATAAGCATGTGGACTACCTTCATGGGAGTAGTCTGAACTATGAGCATGAGAGTCATTATCTGGTATCAATGGGGTTAGTGGCACCAAAGCTCTATTTGGATTTTCCTCTCCCACAGCATACTTGACTGGAATCACGTTGGCTGGAGCTGGTGGTTGGTTTACCAAGACAGGTTGTGGCCTATATGGTACCTGATATTGCTGTTGTGGTCTGTAATATGGCTGTTGGTATTGATTCTGATACCTACCTTGTGGGTAAGGTTGCTGATAATTTTGTCTAACAGCCTGCCTATTGTAGGGACAATCTTGAGCCGTGTGGTTTGTGTATTTTCTCTCAATAGTGCAATATGGAGCATTCCTTTCTCTAATGTTTTGGTTTTGCATTGGGCATACGTTAGCCATGTGGTCACCTCCGCAAGTATAGCACCGATTCAATGAAGTGACTCCCTGTGTTTGTTTATTTTGGACTCCCAGCTTCTTGGCAACTTGCTCAGCTATCTCTTCTATTTCTGTGGAGATCTTTGAAGTATGGCTAGTAGAACTATCCGAATCTTTGTAGAGTTTGGCCAATCCTAACTCCTCACCCAAGTTATCTTCTATGTCTATGCACGTCCGCACACACTCTTCTATGGATCTAGGATCTTTCAAGTATACATAGGATCTTAACTTTGTGCTCAATAAGCCATCTAAAAACAAAGCCACTTGTTTGGCTGGTGTGGGTAGCTCTGGAGCAGGGCATCTTTCTAGGTACTGTCTGAACCTTCTACCTGCTAGTCGCACTGTTTCTTGGGGTGTCTGCTTGAAACTATGGATCAGGGACGGTGTTATGCCTGATACCACTCTTGGAAAATTCTACAATGAATTCGTCTAGCAGTTGACCTATATCGCGATAGCTGCTTCTACTCAATGGTTGAAACCAAGCTAAGGCCGTGCCTTTAAGGGTCAAACCAAATGCCTCGTACTGGGTGAACCAGTCCTCAATTTGTTCGGCTCTCAGCACTTGTTTGTACTCGGCCACATGATCATAAGGATCCCCTGTCCCATCGAAATAGTTCTTCATTGCCTTGATCACGTGACTGGGTTTAAGGGCTCTTGGGTACTCCCGGGGTCTAGGCAATGGAAAATCCTGTTCATCTCTTTGTTGCCTATGTGCTTGATGTCTCTCTCTTTCAGGTCTTTCATTTCCAAATCCTGACCTATTCCTGCCCACGGTGTGTGCAAAACTTACCTCAGGTCTCTCTCTAGTTCTTTCTCTCTGGGCTTCATGAGCCTGGGATGATCCTACCCCTTGGAGGCCATGGGAAACATTGGATCTTGGTGGGGGGAAAATCATGTCATTCTTCCATGTATATGCATGTCTATCATGTTCCGTTACCAAGAAAATTTTCTCTGATGTGTTATCCAGGTAGACAACTTTGCCTGGTATCTCAGGATCTTTGAATTCATAGATGATAACTATGCCCAATTGGCTAGGTTGATCTGGCTTGAACCTCCAAAAGGCTTCCTCTGTTTCTCTATTCAAAAATAGTTCTATGCTTTTGTTGTCTTGAGGGATCCAGTCCGGAGTGATCACTCGGGTCAAAACTGACTTACCTCTAGGAGTCTGGGGTCCTTGTCCTACGTTTCCTTGTTCTAGGTCTCCTATCTCATTCTCATGAATGATATTTCCAAACTCATCGGTCCTATCTGGTTGGTTGGTAACCACATACATGGTTCCTTCCTTATCAATGTATGAACCCTCTTCGAACTTGACCACCGGGTGTTCAAGTCCAAAGGATTGATCTGGATTTTTGAGTTGGACCACTGATCGCCTCAGACCATCCTCATAGATGCGAGCACCTAATTGGTTGGTCCGAATATATTCCAACTGTGTCTTATAGGGACCTTCCGGTGTTTGTAGATGGGCAGTCCCTGAGCCACCTGCAGGTTTTCCCATGCTAAAAGACATTTCTGAATCACTTGTGTCTGAACTTAGTAGAAGATGACCACTTAGTTGTTGTGCCCAAGACTTGGATGTATGGTTGACACTAGCCTCAGAAGATCTAATGCTTTGTTTATCCTTGCCTAAGTGTCTACCAGATCTCAGGTTCATAAGCTTTAGTCAGGAGTCCAAAATTTCCCCTTGGTATGGTTCAAAATTCTTTGGAGTCCCCTTGGTTCCCTAGTCCCACCTGAGGGTCAACTTCAAATTATCCTATCTCAAAATCAACGCATTATTCTTGAAAAAAACAGTTGAGATCGTGTAGGATTTGAAACGAGCTTTCCAACAAGCTATAGAGCTCAAAAAATGGACTTTGGATGAGAAAGTTATGTCAAATCAGGCTCCTGGGGGTCAAAACAGGCAAACAGGACCTTTGGAGAAAATCGCGATTTTGTGAACTTTCTGAAAATCGCGATGCTGTGAAGTAAAAAAAATCGCGATGTTGAGCACAGAATCGTGTTTTTGAAAATCGCGATTTTGAGCAGAAAATCGTGATTTGAAAATCGCGATGTTGAGCAGAAAATCGTGATTTGAAAATCGCGATGTTGATCACAAACTCGTGTTTCAAAGAATCGCGATTTTGAGCAGAAAATCGTGATTTGAAAATCGCGATGTTGATCACAAACTCGTGTTTCAGAGAATCGCGATGTTGATCACAAAATCGTGTTTTTGAAAATCGCGATGTTGATCACAAAATCGTGTTTCTGAAAATCGCGATTTTGATCACAAAATCGTGTTTCAGAGAATCGCGATGTTGATCTCAAAATCGTGTTTCTGAAAATCGCGATTTTGACTCAGAGAATCGTGATTCACAAAGTCGTGTTTTTCACAAAATCGTGTTTTTGACTGAAAATCATGTTTTCTCAGAATCGTGTTTTTGACATGAAAATCGCGATTTTGAGCAAAAATTCGTGTTTTCTCAAAATCGTGTTTTTGACTTGAAAATCGCGATTTTGTCCCACAGAATCGTGTTTTTCTCAAAATCGTATTTTTGGCTGAAAATCGTGATTTGTGAGAATCGCGATTTTGAGCAGAAAGTCGTGTTTTTTCACAAAATCGTGTTTTTTTGCTGAAAATCGTGATTGGTGAGAATCGCGATTTTGAGCAGAGAATCGTGTTTTTCAGAGAATTTTGAATTTTCATAGAATCGCGATTTTCATCACAGAATCGCGTTTTTTGGCGGGAAATTCAAATTTCTGAGCGCCGGCTATGGCGAGCTCCGTATGAGCAGAAAATCATGGAAAAAATACAGCGCTTGCTCTCCCTTGCACCTCCTAACTCCTTCCCACACAATAATGCATGAAAAATGGTATGAAGATGGTGAAAATGCACTAAAAAACAAGAATTTTCTATGAAGAAGAAGATGGAAGAAGGTGGAGATGATGATGATGATGAAGATGAAGAGGAAAAAACAGAAAATGAACTGAAATGACAGTTTTTTTACCTTCCAACGTCGCAAATCTACGATCTTACCATCACAACGCTCGTCCTCGAAGCTCTCTCCCCGGCAACGGCGCCAAAATTTGGTGTAGCTCAAGCGTAAGCACCACCTCCTTTACTTGTCAATCCGTGGAGACGTGAGGACCGGTATGAAGACCACGAGCAAGTGAAGGCACAAGTGCGTGAGTGAAAGCACACAAACATGCACACACATACACACACACGTGCACACAGTAAGATCAAAGAGAGGAACAATGGAAAGCTTAGATTGCAAAAGAGTTCTCTTACAAAAGTTCTATTCTCTAACTAGCTAACCTCAAAAATGAGCTCTCTAGCTCTTTTTATAGTTTTTTGACTAGTTTTGGCCCTGTCTAGACCTAGTGTCCGGCCTAGTTAAAAATTAGGTTCCAGGGCTTATTTGAGGGCTCAAACGAAGTCTAAAAATTATGAAAATTGGTACGATGGTACTTCTAATACTCCTCAAGCTCGAGGACTCCTCGGCTTGAACAAAATGGAGTTACTAAAAATAGATAATGGTATTTACAATGGTTTCTAGTGATGAAAATCACTATTTTTGTAGGGGATTCTTCTGAAAATTTGACATACACTTCTTGGAGCTCCCTACTTGCTCTCTCTTCTTCTATGTCCACTTCTTTGATGTGCTTCCATGCTTTGTCCTTGACCTTGAGCTTCAACAATTGAGTTAAATAATGGAGCACTCAAGGAGCTAGAAAAGGCACGGACTCCTGGTCCCTCCAGGGGTACACATGAAGTTGACCATGCTGTTCTTGTCCAAGGCTATGTGATGCAGAAGAATGAAGATCTCAAAAAAGGAGTCAGAAGCACAATGGAACTCGCTTCTTTTCCAAAGGCCAGAAGGAGGCAGCAACTAAGGGCAGATCAATCACTGAAGACTCTCCAGGCGAGAGACCAAAAGAATGTGCGAAGCAGAATAACTCAGCCGATGAAACAAATGTGGGTGCGAAAGGGCGAGGTGCCGACTGTAACCAAGTCGCAACAACGGTCTCAACTTCCTATTAGTAATCCACGACTTGATACTAATAAGAAGACTCCTAAAACCTCTGTTGAGAAAGTGAAATCTATTTGGGTACCCAAGAAGTTGATGAAGGCTAGGCCACAATCAATCAAACTAGAATTACAATTGAGTTAAATAATGGAGCACTCAAGGAGCTAGAAAAGGCACGGACTCCTGGTCCCTCCAGGGGTACACATGAAGTTGACCATGCTGTTCTTGTCCAAGGCTATGTGATGCAGAAGAATGAAGATCTCAAAAAAGGAGTCAGAAGCACAATGGAACTCGCTTCTTTTCCAAAGGCCAGAAGGAGGCAGCAACTAAGGGCAGATCAATCACTGAAGACTCTCCAGGCGAGAGACCAAAAGAATGTGCGAAGCAGAATAACTCAGCCGATGAAACAAATGTGGGTGCGAAAGGGCGAGGTGCCGACTGTAACCAAGTCGCAACAACGGTCTCAACTTCCTATTAGTAATCCACGACTTGATACTAATAAGAAGACTCCTAAAACCTCTGTTGAGAAAGTGAAATCTATTTGGGTACCCAAGAAGTTGATGAAGGCTAGGCCACAATCAAGACAAATTTGGATGCCTAAGGCTTACTTGCGGGCTCAAATATCTATCCAGACACCACCCCCTGTACAACATGGTCCATCTCCTCTCACCTCTGATACTCATTCTTATACCTCACACACAAACACACATTCACCTGTAAGCACGAGAAGAATCATGTGGAAATGGATCCCTAAAAAGCTTCATTTCCAAGCCGATACCCTCACTGTGCTTTCAGGCCCTTCCACCAAACCACGACACAAAACCATACGTTGTGTCTAGCGTCCTAAGATGTGTGACAAACCCCCTGACCCTTCCTTGTAAATTCACGTCCAACTACTAACTACATCACTCAGACACCATAGCTTTCCATTTAAGCTCTTCTCTTCACTAACTGCACACACACTCATCGAGCACTTACTGACCCACTGACTCATCATCTACCTCATGTTAATGTTGTAACGGGGACAACAACGATTTTATTCTGTCCATTACAATGTTAACACATGGTTCTACATTCTCACAGAACCAACAAGCAAGCAGTGCCATGGCAGAAGCTGGAGGTTCCAGTTCTCACGCCGGATCTAGCGCATAGATTGTGGATATAGAAACACTCCTCCTCGAACCACATCTCACCAAAAGACCGCAAGAACTTCAAGCTGTGCATGTGCTCCCAGTTCAGGATCCTCCTCAGGGACACACCTCTCAAGTGGGCAAACACGCTCATTGGTTCAGTGATGTTGCAGGACCAGTGGGTGATGGAACCTATTTTTGGGAAGTTGAATTGGAGTTTAATGGTAAATGGGGACGCTACCATTTTTTCACGCGCGAATTTGAGAGCTATCAGAATGCCGAAGTAATGCGTTCGGTATGGACCAAAGCGGGCCTGGACAGTTATTTCAGGGCCCACTTACCGAAGCCAGATTTCTTACGTTGTTCTTATCTTATCAGTACCATCACTCCTAGCAGGGCCAAGGGAGGCGACAGCACTTTTGTGTTACCCTCACTGTTGCCGGGCCACGAACTTAAAAGATTCAAACTGACCCTCAATCTGGTACGAGAAGCATTGGACATGCATGGTATGCACATTCCTACTGAAAAGGAAACAATGGTTCCAGGCAGAATGAAACATAAAGATCTCAATAAGCTGAAGGATATGGTAGCAATGACACCGACCACCGCTCTTCACCTACGGACCGTCATGCAGCATTTTGCTTTTCCAGCCCAGGAAAGATTCACCATGCCACCAAAGAAGATATGGTTTAGCTTGTATTTGGCAGAGACAGAAAACCTCCCTATCAACGTACCACATTGGATCATAGATCAGATCCACCTAGCCCATCAACGGTGGAACAAGAAGCAGAAAAATGTGCTCCACGGGTGTTGTGCTCTGACCAAAATAATCTATCGATGTCTAGCCTATGATGTGCCTATTCAGCGGGCACTCGTATGGTCCCGGGCCTAGGAGTTCCAGAGAAGGCTATCAGCGGCAGGTCCTCCATCAAAGAAGATGAGAGGGGGAGATCCAATTACCCTGCGCTCAACCAAGGGGAGCCACCACTACACCAGAGATTACCCCTCCCCAGACACGACGCATTAGACCATTCACCATTCGACTACCAAGACCAAGTACAGAGGGACCCAATTTGGTGTTTCCACCCGTCCCATCAGACTTGGAATTTCCACAGGGCTTTACTCTCAATGATCTCACTGATGAAGAAGTGGCTAGACTGATCTACGACTCTAATCTCGAAACGGAAACAGAGCAAGCTCAGGAACCACAAACCCATACAACAACGTCAGCCCCCACCCGACCGCAAGTTGTAGAAGTCGACGTAGATGAACAAGAGACCGAACAAGAGGAAGAAGCCTACGAAGAACAAGAGTATGATGAACTTTTAGAGTTAGCAAGTGCCCCAGCGTATTCGGCACAAATAAAAAGACTATATCGAACCATGAAGCTAGTTCAAGAACAGCATAAAATGTCACTTGAAGCAGGCAAGAAACTCATGAACCAATTGCTGGCAGAGGAAGGTGTGGATGATATGTTCATCGAGTCCATCAACCCACATGCCGATGCAGTAGGATTGGATGAGGCCATTCATGAGGCAATGGCCTACATTCACCGATTTGAGAAAGGAGTTCCCGCCCGTCCCATGAGGCCCGGGAAACAAATTCATATCAACGTATGAGCACCAGGAAATACAACGCAAACAGACGAACATCAGGAAGCACCACTGTCACCACCCTCCCCACCTCTCACTACACAACTCACTCCACCACGTGACACTATCGCCACCACGTCCACTATCACCACAATCGTCATGGGAATTCCACTCTCTCCGGGAATCCAATTCGGGGGAGTCACATACCCACCTTCACCACTCTCTTCACTAACGTCACATCCACCCCACCCACGGTCCCCATCTACACGGTCACTCAAACATTTGACACTATGGAAACATCTCCTGCCACAGCACCACTCCCTTCCCCCATGCAACCTCCGTCCCCCATACCCCCTCCACCCACATCTCCACTTGACTCCACATCATTCACAACTCCCTTTCCCGTCCCCATTTCCCCTGCATCTTCATCTCTCCCTGCATCATTTAATGTAAATAGTATATTTCTAGCTTTAAATCTATGTGTCTATCAACTTCAGAATGAGTATCGAGCTCTCGACGATCGTTATCATCAAGTGATCACTACCAATGAGAAACTTTAGAGCCGCCTCACAGCGATCGAGGAAGAAAATGCAGAACTCAACCAACGTTACACCACGCTCGAACATGCCCACCAAACACTCCTAGAAACTCCCCAACCATCACAACAGCCGGGCACCAAACAACTTGAGGCCTTGCTGGACGTATACCAAGCTGATAATCTCAGAGTCCGGCGTAACTTGGCACTCCTCAGAAAACACATGGCAGCCGCCCTTGAAGAGAACAAGAGACTGCAGCAGCAAAATGAAGCAAATCTAGAAGCAGCAATGGAAGGCTCTCCCCACGAAATTGATCCAGAGCAGTTTAAAGACGTACCCTCAGAGACAATGAAGACCATCTTGGAAAGCTATGCAGATCTATTAGATGCTCATGATGAGTTGGAAAGGGAACGTGATGAGCTACGTGGCCAGCTCAAGGAACAGGAGGCTCCAACCAAGGTAATAGAACCGGCCTCGACTTCAGAGGAAGTGAAGGCATTGACAGAGCAGGTGGTTGAGCTCCAGAAAAAGTTACTAGAGTATGAAAGGCAACCCTCTCCAGTTATAGAACCTGAGCCAGAAGACTTGGTTCCCATTGAGGTAGATGATTCGTACGAGGAACCATACGTTCCTATGCCAATGCCAGGAGGGCAACAAACCTCAGAGGGAATGGATACCTTAGAAGTGGAAGCACCTGAATGGCTTCAGTCATTAGAGAAGACAGCGAACACCCACGATGAACGAGTAGCAATACAAATCCAATCATTAGCCAAATTAGAAGACACTGTCATCAAGTCCGAGTATTTCAGACGTATGTCCCATCACAGGTGGATAGGGACCAATGATGATCAGTATGTGCCATATTGCATATTATTGGCTGATTACAACGCAGAGATCCAACGACAATGTGGGAAGGCCCCCACCTTTGCCACCCAGTTTGGCCCCGTCGATATACCAGAGAGTGCAAAAAGAGGATCTATTCATCAACCCACTTGGAGGATCCGTCTCTTGGAGACTCATCCTGAAATGGTACAAACCTGGAATAACATGCCCCTCTTTATTAAGTACAATCCTTGTTATGCCCCAGTCCTACGAAGACGCACATGGCCCGAATTCACCATTGCTGTCAAGAACATCAAGGGTTGTGCCAAGTGGCTAAATTATGTTTATTTAGCACCTCCACGAGGACCTCCCACTGTAAATTACATGATTTCTACTATCAGACACTGGAGCACTCGACTACGCAATACACCCGATGTGATGGCACAAATGTGTATGAAAATATTTGAATTAATGCTTATTACATTCAAGACATTTAAAAACATTAAGGATCCCCACTTCTCAGGATCAAGATTCGTTACAGGCAACCAAGTCCTAGTTTACGACATGAGCACCACCCCATCAATAGAAGTAATATATGCTTGGCACGCCAGAATAAAGTACCTCCCCGCTTGTTTTAAACAGACTTTCGAGGAGATGTTCATAACGGGATTCTGGGAATATCACTCAGAAATTTTTGTACCCAGGCCTTCACATGTCCTCCACTTATTCGTTGTGGAGAGAACCATACATTCAGAACAACTGCGGGTGCCACACCCGGACGTACCAGGACCAGTGAATTGGGACTCATTATTAACAGATCTAGCACGGGGGCTCAGATTAGAAGAACATCACCTCGCTTCTGACGTCGTCCAATACTACGTTCAACGAACATCTAGACAAGGGTCTGTCAGGGGCGACAGACGCGAGAGTGGGGGGGGGTGTTGGCAGCAGTCAGGGAACCGAAGGAGCCACAAGACAAAGAGAGTCAGAGCGAAGGGACAGCACAAGCAGACATGGCAGTCAAAGAAGATCTGGCAAGTAGGCCATCTAAATTTTTCAGACATCAAGGAGTTGAGCACACAAGAAGAAAGAGCAAGTAGGGAGCTCAAAGGTATGTATGACAAATCAATAGAGAAAATCCCTACACAAATAGTGATTTTCATCACTAAAAACCATTGTAAATATCATTTCGTATTTTTGTAGCTCCATTTTGTGCAAGCCAAGGAGTCCTTGAGCTTGAGGAGCTTTAGAAGTATCTACCTGCCAATTTTCATATTTTTTAGATCTCGTTTGAGCCCTCTAATAAGCCCTAGAACCTAATTTTTAACTAAGCCGGACACTAGGTCTGAACAGGGCCAAAGCTAGTCAAAAACTATAAAAGGAGCTAGAGAGCTCATTTTTGAGGTTAGATTATAATTGAAATGAACTTGTAAGAGCTTTTTGAAAGTAAAGCTTCTCACTCTTTGTCTTGCCGTGTGTGCGTGTGTGCGTGTATGTGTGTGCATGCTTGTGTGCTTCTCACTCACACACTTGTGCCTCCACTTGCTCGAGGTCTTCATACCATCCTCACGTCTTCCCGGATTGACATTAAAGGAGGTGCTACTCATCACGGAGCTACACTCCTCATCACAATGAGGTTTCCACTGTTCTTCATTAACAGCAATGTCCATGGTAGCCAAGATTTGTGCCCAACCATGAGGCTCAAATTCCTCATCAGGAAAGATCATTGTTGTATAGGATGGGTCTTTAACTGCTCTATCTCCTTAAGAAGTTCCTTCTTCTCTTGCTTTTAGGCACTTTTGCTCTTCCTCTGTGACCTTGCATATCCACAAATGAGTATCTTCATGCATCCAAGATGGATCAGGTGAACTTTCCGAATGCATAGAGATAAAATCTTCTTTTGCTTTGTGGACAGGATTCCACTCTAGGGGTGGTACATTTTTGAAGGTATAATCCTTCAAATTGACCTTGGTTGTAACCCCTAAGTGTTGTAAGTACAAGGAGTTGGTTCCCCAATCTTGTACTATTTGCAGTTGTTGTAGGAAGGGTCTTCCTAGGATCATCTCATAGACATTATTTTTCTCAAAGTCACATATAACAAAGGTGTGCTCAAACTCTAACCACTTGTGCTCAAACTCTACCCCACAAGTGGTTAGAGTTATCCCTTCCAGCAATCCTAGAGGTCTTTCAACATGGCCATTAGCCATCTGAAGCTTCATTCTAGTTGGTGTTAATGCAAGCTTGCCCGATTGCTTCCACAAGGAGGTGGTTACAATTGCAACACCTGCACCTGAATCTGGATCCCTTTGGTTGTGTAACCTTGGTAGGTGATTGGAAGATAAGTGTTACCTTCTTCACCTTCACTCATGTTCCCTATTTTGTCTAAAGGTATCTCTGGGACCTTTTGTTTAGAGCCTACTTTTGGCATATTGGAATCGAGTTAAGGAACTTGATTTGCTACATGCTTCCATAGCTCTGATTTTACTTTGAGCAACTCTTCTACGGTGAGATGACACTGAACCTTAGTGTTCTTCATGACATCAATGTTCCTTGGAGCCCCTTTCTTGTATATCATAGTTTGTTGGAAAGCTCTACTCTTTTATTTTCATCTACCAAAAGATCTTGGAGAAATAATATTTGAGCTAAGAGAAATTAGCAAAATACTGAAGGTATGTCATTTTAGTGACTAGAAAGTTCTGAAGAAGTAAAGTTCTTGGTTTTGGCTATCATTTCTCAAAGTCTAGAGTGACAATGAGTTAATGGTGACCATAGAGGTTGTCTAGTGTCACATTAATTCATTTCTTGTGATGTTTCACACATCAACAAGTGGTATCAGAGTAGAAAAGGTCCTAAAAACCAAAAGGCGGCAAACATATGAGAAGTTTTGAAAAGCTTTTCATTAAAGGCTAAAAGGTGAAGCATTTGAAGACACAAGGCATCAAAAGGTTACTTCAAAAGTATCCTCATACACAAAGAACTCCAAACGGTATTATCCTTTATCCTTTAAGCTCACAAGTTGAAGCAGAAGGAAAGGAGTATGGCAGATCATATCTCCATTGACAAACTGGACAGAGATAATTATCCTACATGGGTAATGAGAATGGAAGCCTTACTTATGAGTAAGGATCTCATGATATATGTAACAGGTGAAGAAGAGAAGCCAGTATTTGAAGATGAAAACCAACCAAAGAAATAGGAACTTGATGCTTTAAAGCATTGGCAGAAGAAGGATGCAAGTGCAAAAGCTTACATCTACAATACAATCTCAGATCATTTGCTACCGCACATCAGAGGATTGGAATCATTTGAAGATATATGGAATGCATTGGAGTATCATTTCCAAAGCACTACTAAAGCACAGAAAGCAAGTCTATGGTCAAAGTTTATAACATTCAAGAAGAAGCCAAGTCAAAGTATTAATGATTATGTCACTAAGATGAAGGATCTTGCAGATAGTCTTGGATCCATAGATGAAGATGTTGAAGATCACATATTGATTGCTCAACTACTTGCAGGTTTGAGAGGAGATGAAAGGTGGAAACCTTTTGTGTTGTCTACAGAACTTTCTTTGAATCATTTTGTTCCAGACTTGAATCAATTACTTGGTTTGATGCTAACATTTGAGCAAGACTTGAAGGGAGATGGAGATAAAGGACAAAGTTCTGCAATGTACATGAAGAACAAGAAGAAAGGAGATAAAGGTAAAGCAAAGGATGAAGAAGAGTCGACTTCTAAAGTTTATTATGCAAGAGGTAAAGGCACTGGCAAAGGAAGAACAAGAGGTTTTGGAAGAGGAAGAGGTAATCAAAATAACAATAAGAAGGCTTGTTGGATCTATGGATTGAGTAATCATTTGGCTCATGATTGTTGGCACAATCAACAAGGATCAAATCAAAATCAAAATAACAATAGCAGAGGCAGAGGTGGAAGATATCAAAGTAATTTTCAAAGAGGTAGACAAAGTCAAAGAGGAGGCTATGGTAGAGGTGGAGGAAGAAGTTGGGGACAGAATCAATCCTACAACACCACCTACTACAATTATGCAAATGACACACAGAATGAAAGTCATACATCATTGATGATGAATTCAATCAGCGCATCAGATAAAGAAGATCTAAAGGTATTTTATATTGACTTTGGATGTTCTAATCATCTGTCGAGAAACATAGAATTGATGTCAGAATTGGAAAAAGGCATTTCTAGTCATAGTGTTCAAACAAGTGATAATACAAGAAATAGTGTACATTGAATTGGAAAAGTGAAATGCAAGAGTGGAGCAGATTTGCTAACCAATGTTTTGTATGTTCCCACAATACCTAAAAACTTGATTAGTGTGGGACAGATAGTTGAAAAAGGTTTTCAAGTCAGGTTTACAAATGAAGGAGTATTTTTTGAAGATCTCGAGAATGGATATAATCAGGTTGTTTGTGGTAAGAAAGAAGGTAGACTCTTTACTTTAAGAGTACAAGGGAACATTGGTCAAGCTTTGCTCACACATGGTTAAGGAGCGATTACAGAACTTGATCTCTGGCATAAGAGATTAGGTCATTTCAATTAAAGAGGAATTAAAGCTATGGTTGCTCATGAGCTTGTACTAGGATTACCAAATGTGCAAAGTCAACATATGGTTTATAAATGTGAAGCATGTCAAATGGGAAAAGCACACAGGTTACCATTTTCAGAAGAAAGGATTCAAACATGATGGAGTACTTGAGCTCATTCATACAGATGTATGGGGACCAACAAAAGAAGGATCTATCAGTGGCTCAAGGTACTATGTTATTTTCATTGATGATGCTACAAGATGAATAACTTTATTCATTTTGAAGGAAAGATCAGAAGTGTTTGGAGCCTTCAAGCATTTTCATGCATACGCAGAGAGAGTCACATGTCAAAAGCTTAAAAGACTGAGGTCTGATGGAGGGGGAGAATACTTCTCCCAAGAGTTCAATGATTATCTTTCGAATGCAGGTATGAAGAGAGAAATAACATGTAGGTACACACCACAACAAAATGGTGTAGCAGAAAGAAGGAACAAGACTTTGGTTGATTTTGTTAGAGCTATGCTGAAGGAGAAGAATTATCCAAATTATGTTTGGGTTGAGGCTATAAATACAGGTACATATCTTGTGAATAGATTACCATGTGCAGCTCTCAATGGAATGACTCCATATGAAGCTTGGTGGGGTAAGAGACCAACACTAGATCATTGTAAACTGTTTGGATCAATTGCATATGCTTATGTTCCATCACAACTTAGACATAAACATGAACCAAAGGCAGAAAAATATATGTTCATTGGTTATGATGAAATGCAGATGGGTTACAGATTGTGGAATCCTCTAACCAAACAATTTATTGTTTCTAGAGATGTTACATTTGATGAACAAAAAATTTGGTATGCAGATCAAAGTCATACAAATAAAGAATTGGAAGAAAAGGTAAGAAGATGTGAGAAAGCAAAATCAATTGTGCAGGTGAATAGAGATGAAGACTATATGCAAGCAAGTACATCCAAAAGTGGATTAACAAGAAGGAATGAAGAAGCTCCTATATTTGATGAAGAGGTGTATCCAGACACTTATGAAGAATTTGAACCAAGAAGATCAAGCAGGACTAGAAGACAACTAGAAAGGTATTCTTATGATACTTCTTCAATAACTCAAAAGAACTATGCATATATGGTCAAAGATGATGAAGAACCTCAAAACTATGATGAAGCTAAAGGTAAGAAGCAATGGGAAGAAGCAATGAAGTAAGAGTTCAATGCTTTAGAGGAGAACAAGACATGGGAACTTGTTCCTAAACCAAATGGTAAGAAATTAATTGGAAATAAATGGGTTTATAAAGTGAAGAAGCTTGCAAATGGAAGTATAGCCAGATACAAAGCTAGACTGGTGGTGAAAGGCTATGCCCAAACCTATGGCATAGATTATGATGAGACATTCAGTCTTGTAGCTAAGATGTCAATTATAAGGACAATCATTGCTATTGCAGCTTCAAAAGGATGGACCCTAAGTCAATTGGATGTAAAGAGTGCATTCTTGAATGGATACATATCAGATGAGGTATACATGGAACAACCTCAAGGGTTTATAGATTCGAGGTATCCAAATTTTGTTTGCAGGTTGAGAAGAGCACTCTATGGATTGAAGCAAGCTCGAAGAGCATGGAACTATAGACTGGTGAAGTATCTGAATGAACTTGGATATCAAATTTCAAAAGCAGATCCAAGTCTACTCATCAAAAGAGCAGAGGAAGGTACAATCTACATTTGTATTTATGTAGATGACATTATAATAACAAGTACTTCAGATGAAGGAATCAAGGAGGTAAAGAGATTACTTGAGAAAGAGTTCAAGATCAGTGACCTAGGAAAGTTGTCATACTTTCTTGGAATGGAAGTCACTTATACAGATCATGGCATATATGTATCACAAGAAAGGTATCTTCTGAATCTATTGAAGAAGTTTGATATGGAAAATTGCAGAGAAGCTTCAACTTCACTTTAAGTTAATCACAAGCTCAGTAAATATGATGGTGCAGAATACAAAGATATGAGGAAGTATCAATCTCTTGTGGGTAGTTTGATTTATACTACACTAACAAGACCTGATCTTAGTTATGCACTGGGAGTTTTGTCACAATTCATGCATTGTCCGAAGGACCCACATTGGATTGTAGGTCAAAGAGTTCTTAGATATATCAAAGGAACTATAAAGGAAGGATTATATTATCCTTTTACATCAGATTTGAAGTTGAGAGCCTACAGTGACTCAAACTGGGCATGTAACCAAGATGACAGAAGATCAACTCATGGATACATGATATACATTGGTGATAAGCTTGTAAGTTGGTGTTCAAAGAAACAACATACAGTAGCATTATCATCAACTGAAGTTGAGTACAAAGGACTTGTGGAAGCAGCTAAGGAGGTCATATGGATGCAAACACTGTTCAAAAGCTTGGGCATTGATCAAGGTATACCTGCAATACATGGAGATAATATGAGTTCACTTTATCTTGCAGCAAATCCAGTATTTCATGCAAGAACAAAACATATAGAGATACATTATCATTTCCTGAGAGAAATGTAATGGAGAAAGAAATTGAAGTGGAGTACATTTCTACAAAAGATCAGATAGCAGACACAATGACAAAGAGCTTGGATGGTGTGAGGACCAGCAGATTCAAAAGCATGGCAGGAGTAAAAGAAAGAAGATGATATGAAGAAATAGAGAATGTCAATTAGTGATTCAGGGGGAGCTGTTGGAGAAACACTCACTTATTGGACATATATTTGAAGGTCAAAGCTTTAGAAGAAAATCACATGCTTGTGTGAAGGGATAAATTCACAAGTGTATTATATTTGTAAAGCTAGTTCACTTTAGTTCTAGAAGTTTTTTAAAATCATGATAATGAGAAAATCTATATAAGTTAGTTTGTATCAACTGACACGATGAGAGAAGAAGTGGAAGAGAGTGAGAGAATGTCGATAGGAGTTCATTTTGTATGACTGAGTATAGTCGGGTTTCTCTGAGTGAGAAAGCACCTGTGAGCTTCTGAGTTTTCATAGCTATGATAAGGACTAGTTAAAGTTCTGTGTATAAGTTTTATTCTTCCATCTCCAAAGTTTATCTTGTGTGAAATGATTTCAAAAGTTGAAGTTTTCCAAGCAAGTCGATGCCTGGCATCGAGTTTGTGATGATAAGTCATTGTTTTCATTCTCAGAGTGTTACCTATTGTTGAATCTTCTAAAAATATGAAGTTTGTGGAGCAAATCGATGCCTGGCATCGAGTTTCAGCATAAAGTCGATGCCTCGCATCGACTTCCCACATAAAAGTGGTCTTCTTCATACTTATGGTTTACACGCCTATTTTAGGAACAAAAAGTAGCTTCAGATTTACTCAAACAAGCAAAATTTCTACTTTTGGAAGTCATACAGGGTCATCTTGTGAAGGCTATATCTTGAGTTCTAGAGATCCGTTTCTTGTATGTGATAGCTTCTTGGAAAGCTCTACTCTTCTATTTTCATCACCAAAAGATCTTGGGGAAATAATATTTGAGCTAAGAGAAATTAGCAAAATACTGAAGGTATGTCATTTTAGTGACTAGAAAGTTCTGAAGAAGTAAAGTTCTTAGTTTTGGCTATCATTTCTCAAAGTTTGGAGTGACAATGAGTTAATGGTGACCATAGAAACACTAACTGGCGGCCAAGGTTTAGCACTTTTTGCGGAATCCTCAGCCCAACCAGCGTGCTTGGAAGAAAGATTTCGGATATTGGACATCCAGAAGGAAGGAAAGCTATTCGAAGCCGTGATCCGAAGTATCCTACGCAAAAACAGCACACCGGAAGGCACGCCATCCGGCGATCCAAGTTCTGATAGTTCAACCAATCAACCTCAAGATACAGAAGAAAGGCCGAATACACTCACAATGAACGGACAACAATAGCAACAACAGTTATGTCAACCAAGACCGCCTCCAACAGGAGTAACATACACGAAATTTGGTGGATTCCCAGGAGATGATCCGGATGCTCACGTACGCACTTTCGAGATCAGCTATGCAGTCCTTAACCATCCACCGGATCAGGCATATAAGGCCATTGTAATTCAATCTACACTGGTCAATGAAGCAGCTAGATGGCTTACGGAATACGACATTAATCATTTCGGTACCTATGATGCAGTACGAGATGCTTTTCTGCAACGATTCAGGCTAAAGAAGAATCCCGCCGAAATCTTTGATTATTTACAGAACAACCGACAGAAGGCAAATCAGACTGTCCAGGAATATGCTACACTTTTTAGAACACACTTGCGACAAATACCACAGGCCCACGCTAACTTACCGGATGATGTCATCACTCAGTGGTTTATCAATGGTTTAACCCCGCAATTGAAGCAGATCATGATCATAAGATGTGTCGGAGCAATGACGTTGGATGCAGTCATTGCCATGGCTCTGCAACTGGAATCCAAAGTCGGTGGATTTACAGAAGATCTAGAGTGGTTAAAAACAAACAAAACTATGACTGAAGATATAACCAGACAAGTGTACTGTATCACATGCAAAAATTCAGGTCATACTAGTGCCAATTGTGCGCTAAATCAAACGTTCTGCGCTATGTGCAACACTGCCGGACACACCACCGGAAATTGTGTCTACAATGCCAGAATACAGGGAACAGCAACAGTCAATGCGGTTATCCAAGAACATGGACAACCATCGAATCACTATGTACCTCCGCAACTGAGAAACAATCAACCGCAGGGATATCGAAACTACCGAGGACAGAGGAACAACAACTATAATGCAAACCGCTGGCAGAACGAACCACCACCAGAAAATCCCAATTTACCACCGCCACGCTGTCATTTTTGTGGTGAATTCGGACACATTAGAAGATTTTGCAAGGATGCAGCTGAGTATGATCAAAGGAAGGAGCGGCAAAACCCAATGGCCAACATGGTACAAATTACACCGGTAGAAACACAAACTGCTACAGTCCAGACCCGATCAGGTAAACAGCTACAGTCAGCAGCAGAAATATTCGAACCAGGGATACGAGAACAACATAGGATGTATAACAAGGCTAGTCACTGGACCACAACAGAACCACCAGTGTTCCCAGAACCTATTCCGGTGACTCAGACCTCGTCGACAAAGGAAGGAACACAACAAAAGGAAGCAGCAGCGGAGCCATCATCGACAGTAGACATAACAGCAGATACTTCTGCATCAGCAGAGACCTCAAGTTCAACAGAGCAGGAATGATCTTCTCAACAACATACACACTCACACAATACGTTTACAATCCCCAAAACGGGACTCACTCAAACAATACACTGCAATTCCCAAAAATGGGGCGCGCTCGGCCACTCTTTTCTCATTGCCTTATATAGAGGATTTTTTTACAAGGGTGCACGAATCTTTAGTTACCTGCGCGTTTCCCGAAGGGTTCTTTTACATTTAAGACACCTGTCCTAGTACATTTGTCCTTGTTCGGCGGCCGTCTAACAAAGCTCCACGTGCATGGACCAACGAGTCTTCTTCAAAAACAACAGATGAGGTATTATTAGGTAAGGGAGTTCCATTTTTATTTACATTTCAAGAAAAAAAATGATGTTTCTACTTTTGTAGCATATAGTAGTGAATGCATGCAAGCATTCCTTAGCGAGTCAAAATCTCCGAAGTAAAAGGTCAAGAAACAAAAGATATAGATGTAATCTCGATAATAATGAGATTACAGATATATCTTCTGTCACGGGTTGGCTATATAGTCATTTGCAACACACCAACACAAATAATGAAGAAATCTCAGATTATCAGAGAGAGTTAATGATATTTTGTGAACGAAAGGTAATTTTATTTTAATAATAATTTATTTTTTTGTATATGTATATTAGTTTCTATTTACTAATTTAATTTCTTTTGTAGGCTCGAATGTTCACTAATATGTGGGCTTTTGAACAACATGTTAGAATCAAAGCCATTGATTCTTTATGTAAAATAGAGGATTCTAGTATTGTTGCTTCTTTCAAGCAACTATCACATGTTGTTGGAGATAGACGTCTGTGGAAGCACGCGAACAGCACAAGGAAGAAGAAGAAGCTTGGAGTACAAACACACAATACTGAATGTATTACTAGAGAATGTACAAAGATAAGTAGCCCATTAGGGCAATAGGCATATATACAAGCCGGGGGAAAAAAACCTCCTAAAGAGGGAAAAAAAACCTCCTAAAAAAACCACAATCCTTTCGCAACCAATAGATGTCGCATCATATAAGCCCATAATGGGTAGTTGGTACCATCCAACTTATCCTCAACAACCAACATACGGAATATATCACTGCTTTCAGCCATGGCCAGTGACTAAAATACCTTAATGTAGAAAATTGACTGCATCTCAAAAAGTTGAACAGAACTGCCCAGACAAATTCTGCTAGACCTGTAGTAGACTTCGAGATGCTTATAGTGGCAAATAGAAACTGGTATATGCCTTTGGCACAAAAAGACAAAATAGCCTGCATAAGCACTATGATAGTGCGTTCGGAGGCCGAAACAAGCTCAGATTGCGATTTTGACACCACAAAGCGAAGATGTTTTGATCTTTGAAACACCCTGAGTATGCTCACCAAATTTCGTGCGAATCTAAGACTGCAAACGAAGGAGTGTCGATGGCACCCCAGATGAAGCGACGACCTACTCTGATACCAATTGTTGGAGATAGACGTCTACGGAAGCACGCAAACAGCACAAGGAAGAAGAAGAAGCTTGGAGCACAAACACAGAATACTGAATGTATTACTAGAGAATGTACAAAGATAAGTAGCCCATTAGGGCAATAGGCGTATATACAAGCCGGGGGAAAAAAACCTCCTAAAGAGGGGAAAAATTACCCCGGCGGTCCTAGTGTGTTCACACACATCACTACCTAAATATATCAATACATGCTAGCTCAAAAGACATGAACTTTATAGATGATGAACTTGGTTACATAGGAATTATTGTTGGTATCTACGAAATTTCATTTCGTACATTCAAACAGGTAGAAAAAAGTTTATATTTTTTATAATAGAGTTAGTTATTTTTTTAAGCACCTAATAATGGGTTTTTGTTTTTATATATTTTGATAGGTCATTTTGAAGGTTGAGTGGTTTTGAGCCAAGTATAAAGGTAGTAATTCCACATTAAGAAAGGAATTATCTAGGTTTTGGGCAATTGATTCTTCAAAGGTAATGTGATCTACTAAAGAACCATATATTCTTCCTAGGCATATTGAAGAAGCAATTTTTTTATAAAAACCTAGATGCTTACCCTTGGTGGCAAGTCATTCATGTTCAACCTAGAGGTAGGTCATTGTTTGAACAGTTTATTGTTAGAGAGACAAAGAAACTCCTCTTGATGATTCAGCATCAAATACTGATACATCAGCATCTGAAAGAGAAATTAGAATCATTATACATGATAATGATACTAATCTTTTTGATGAAGAGGATAATACTCTACATGCTGATTCTATTGATGAGCAAGAGGAATTACCAAAAATCAATATTAATCCATCAATAGATGATGTGACTCATGAGAACACAGATTTAACAATAGAAGAAATAAATGAAATCAATAAGGATAATGAAGATGAGACTATATTTATGTCTTACCAAAATGATGGCAATAATGAAAACATATGAGCAGATTAGATAGTAAATTTTGTTGTGTTTGCAAACTTTTAAAAATCAAATTATACAATGAAACATGATGAGACCTCTCAAGATCTTCAAAACACCAACCAAAAATTTTCAAACTTCAAAAACAAACTTTCCACCAAACTTACAAAAAAACAGAAATAGGTCACTATAGCAAAATAACTACCAAAAACTATCTAAACACTTGCATATGTGATTTACCATTTTCATTTCTTCTTACCTCTTCTTCAAATGTTTCATCATTATGCTCTTTATTTGCATACCAACTCTTTCCTTCATCAAATGTCACATCTCTGGAAACAATAAACTGTTTGGTTAAAGGACTCCATAGTCTATAACCCATCTGCTTTTCATCATATCCTATGAACACATATTTTTCAACTTTTGGTTCAAGCTTATGTCTAAGTTGTGATAGTACATAAGCATAAGCAACTAATCCGAACACTTTACAATGATCAATTGTTGGTTTCTTACCCCACAAAGCTTCATAAGGGGTCGTTCCATTTAAAACTGCACATGGTAATCTGTTTACAAGATATGTGGCTGTATTTACAGCCTCATGCCAAAGATAATTTGGACAATTCTTCTCCTTTAACATTGCTCTGGCAAACTCAACTAGAGTTTGGTTTTTCCTTTTTGCTACTCCATTTTGTTGCGGTGTATACCTGCAAGTTATTTCTCTTTTGATTCCTGAATTCCACAGATAATCATTGAATTCTTGAGAAAAATATTCTCCTCCTCCATCAAACCTTAGTCTTTTGAGTTTTTGTCTTGTAAGTCTTTCAGTATATGCATGAAAATGCCTGAAAGCTCCAAATACTTCTGACTTCTCTTTTAAAACATAAAGTGTTATCCATCTTGTTGCATCATCAATAAAAAGAACGTAATACCTTGAGCCACTGATAGATCCTTCTTTTGTTGGCCCCCATACATCTGTATGTATGAGTTCTAGCAAACCATCGTGTTTGTAACCCTTCTTCTGAAATGGTAACCTGTGTGCTTTTCCCATCTGACAGGCTTCACATTTGTGAATCATATGTTGATTCTTCATATTTGGTAATCCTCTGAAAGATTGTTTCTCCACCATCATTTTGATTCCTTTTTCATTAAAGTGTCCTAACCTCTTATGCCACAGGTCTAACTCTGTAAAAACTTCATCACCATGTGTGATCAATGTTTGACCAACATTCCCTTGTACTTTGAGAGTAAAAAGTCTACCTTCCTTTTTACCATAGACAATTTGATTGTGTCCGTTCTCTAGATCTTCAACAAATACTCCATTTGTAAACCTGACTTGAAAACCTTTTTCTACTATCTGTCCCACACTGATCAGATTCTTCGGGATTGTTGGAACATACAGAACATTTGTTAGCAGGTCAGCTCCATTCTTACACTTTACTTTTCCAATTGACCTCATGTTATCACCTCTTTGTACTGTATGATTCAAAATACCTCCTTCCAGTTCTGATAACAATTCTATATTTCCTGACAAATGATTTGAACAACCAGAGTCAATATAGAATAACTTGAGATCTTCATTCTCTGACACACTTATCGAATTCATCATCAATGTTGTATGATTGTCATTCTGTGTATCATTTGCATAGTTGTAGTAGGTAGTGTTGTGAGATTGATTTTGTCCCCAACTTCTTGCTCCACCTCTACCATATCCGCCTCTTTGGCTTTGTCTACCTCTTTGATATCTTCCGCTTATGCCCCTGCTATTGTTATTCTGATTCTGACTTGATCCTTGAGAATTATGCGAGCAATCATGAGCCAAATGATTGCTTAATCCACAGATCCAACAAGACTTCTTGTTGTTATTCTGATTAGCTCTTCCTTTTGTATTACCTCTACTTTTACTTTTAACATTACCACTTCCTCTTGCATAATTTGCTTGAGTAGTCATCTCTTCTTTATCTTTTTCTTTACCTTTATCACCTTTCTTCTTATTCTTTGCGTACATAACAGAACTTTGTCCTTTATCTCCATCTGTCTTCAAATCTTGCTCAAATGTTAGCATTAGTCCAAGCAACTGATTTAAATCTCGTACAAAATGATTTAATGAAAGTTCAGTTGAGAGTACGAAAGGTTTCCACCTTTCATCTCCTCTCAATCCTGCAAGCACTTGTGCTATCAACCTTTGATCTTCAATATCTTCGTCAATAGATCCAAGACTGTCTGCCAAGTCCATCTTAGTGACATAATCACTAATGCTTTGACTTTGCTTTTTCTTGAACGTTGTAAACTCTGACCATAAGCTAGCCTTCCTAGCATTGGTAGTGTTTTGGAAGTGATCTTCCAATTCACTCCATATGTCTTCCGCTTTCTCCAGACCTCTAATATGTGGTAGTAGATGATGTGTAATGGTATTGTAGATATAGGCTCTTGCCATTGCATCTTTCTTCTGCCACAACTTCAAGGCTTCTAACTCTTCTTTCTTTGGTTGACTATCATCTCCAAAAGTAGGCTTCTTTTCTTCTCCTGTCACATATATCATTAAGTCCTTACTCATAAGTAAGGCTTCCATTCGCATTACCCATGCGGGATAGTAATCTCTGTCCAATTTGTTAATAGAAATATGATCCGCCATGATCTTCTTGTTTTTATTGTTGTCTGTGAGTATAACTTTAAAAGACTTTTACCTTTTATAAACCTTTACCCTTGAGAATGACTTCGGAATACTTCTTTGATTCCGTTTGTTGTTGATCTCCTCAGCTTTCACCTTTTCAACAAAGAATTCTTCAATTTCTCTTGTATCTTCACTTCCGTTTACTCTCGAGGACCTTTTTGCTCTTCAGAACCTTTCTGCTCTGATACCACTTGTTGATGCGAAAAAACGCATTACAAGAAACTAGGCTAGAGTGATATTAGAACACCTCTATAAAAGTTTCCATACTCTTTGAAAGCTTTGCATCTTGACTAGAGATGCAGTCATGGAATCTAGCATCTGACTATTGAACACTAAAGTTCAAGTGATGCTAAAGTTTATTCATCTTTTTGAGGTTCATCACTGGTCAAGATGAAATCAAAGAACAAACTTCAAAAGTTCCATAAATTGTTTTTTCAAATTTGGAACATATCAACTATCCTTTGAACTTGAAAGTATTCAACTTCTTAACAAACAATCATGCATATGTGAATGCTTGTTTCTTGTATGCAAATGCATGTGAGTGTATGCACCTGTTGGAATTCTCCTTTCATGCACCAAACTTAAATCAAGCAATTCTAGAGCTTGAAAATGCATGTTCCGAATCATCCACGCACAAACATTCTACTTGCTAGCGTTTAAAAAGATATAATTGTTCATATGCATAAACTTGAGAATTAGCTATCTTTTCAAGCAAGAAGAAAACATGTTTTGTGCATAAAAACATTCTTTTGAAAAGAGAAAATGCACCAACATTCTTTTACTCCCATACAGTGACATATAGATGTCTGCTTGTGCTTAATGAGTGTTTCAATACATTTATGCTCTTTCATTTAGCTTTCAGTAATTTGCATCAAGATTATCAAAAATGAAGTTTACTACTATACTTCAATATGATAAAATGCATCCTACACGAAAGCATAGAGCAAAAACAAATATTGAAACCAATCAATAACTTGGAAAATACTTATCTTCCAATTAGCTATGTCCTTCCATTGATCCTCAAGAAGAGTCATTGTCCATCGTTTGGTCCATGAGAAAAAGTACATACTCCTTCTTGAAGACAGTTGTTTCCTCTTGTCCTCTTCTTTGAAGAAATTAAGACTTCATGCTTATCTTAGCCCATCCTATACGGATGTTGGATGATGCTTCACTTAAACTACACTTTGGATGAAGCAACGAGCTCACAAGGGAAAAACTTCTTTTAGAACCAAATCAACGAAGAATAATCGGCTTTCTCAAAAATAGAGATCCAATGAAGGCTTTAGCAAATATGATATGCTAGAATTGCATACTCCATAAAAAAGGATGTGGAATAATCCACATGCCCTTACTAGCATAGCGGCTGAGGCACTATCATCATTGATTTGGGATTCCAAGCTCAGTTCTTGGAGCTAACCCTCTCTGTAGTTTATTGTATTTCATGCCCATAAAAACAACGTATGTACTATGAAGATTAATCTCTTGGAGCTAACCCTCTCTGTAGTTTATTGTATTTCATGCCCATAAAAACAACGTATGTACTATGAAGATTAATCTCTTTGATAACGGGCTCTTTGTTTAGAAAAGGAGATATATTTTTACCCCATAGAATTTTATCCAAATAGGGTATCTTTTTTTTTTTAAATGGAGGTTCGGCCGAGGCCTACTCCCCCTGACTTTAACTTTGAAATGAACAACTGTACAAGGAAGGGCATAGTACCCATGGGACCCCCCTTATCCCACAAGAACAGGGGCAGACGAGGTAGACGGCCCGAAGGCACATACAACGAGGTAGACGGCCCGAAGGCACAGCGGAGTTAACGCCCGAAGGCTGGTTTCAACGCCCGAGGGCGGTTTACATATCCCGCAGCGCTGGGGGGTTGAACCCTCGCCCCCGCCTCAAGAGGCGAGGGACCCAACCACTAGACCAGGCATCTTGGGATAAATAGGGTATCTTGGGTTACAGCAGAGCACTTGCATTCAACGCGCACGAGATCAAATCGCATACTCATCATCTGGTCATGTTCTATTTCAGTAATTTTAATGTTTTTTTTGCTGTATAAAAAGGTTTATGCAAGTAGCAGAATTGAATAGCTCAGAACCTTTAATGCTGCAGATTCCGAGTTCGATTCCTCTGCATTACAATTTTGCTAGCGTCGATAGCATAAACTACTCCATCAGCGTCATGAGTTGTAGTCTTTGCCCATGACCTCGATGGTACTGATCGTCTTTATTATGTTCTCCATCATTGGAGTTTTGAATAGTGCCACTAAATCATAAAACTGATCAAACTAATCAGACAGCCTTCTTTCTCTCGCGGGTAAAGGAGAGATTTGCTCATGATATCGTGAGCTCAAGTCCAGGCTATCGTCATCTGTAGGAGGCTTTGGTTCTTTCTTGCTTTTAGTGGAGCGGCTCCGGAGCACCACAAAATAAATTACATCATAGTTTTTCTACAACACGAGCTTGAACATCAATCGCTAATGAGCCTCCGATTCCTTCCTTCGTGGTTAAGGCACGAGCTGTTAGAGCATCTGGTCACGGGTTTGAGATTGATGGATAAAGCAAAATCTTCATGTTTGCGAAATCCCGAGCTCATATCCCGCTTGTGCTCAACTGTAAATGATGCATCTTCTTTTGCTTATGGGGTGAAGAAGATAAAGCTTCTAGATGGCAATCACGAATGTAGCTTGCTTCCTTAGATACGAAGAAATAGAAGGAAAACCTGGTCACGGGTTCCTCCCCCCCCAGCAAAGCCTAGCACATTACTCCAGCTGATTATAACGAAAATATTTTCCAAGGGGGGAAGAATGTAATAAAGTAAGTCTATCATCCAAGGGTCCGACCAGTTCACATGCAGTTACATGCAGTTATTGATTGGGACACTTGGCGCACATGCAGTTACATGGCCGACACATGGCTAGCTAGTATCCACCTACCCAAGAAGGCAGTCCCCTCAAGAGAGCTATATATAGAGGCATTTGGTTGGGAGGAGAGTCATCTCTCTAGCATGTGGTGGTCATAATTTCTAGTTCTCTTGTAGAAGTCTTTTAACTTCTTTCAAAAAGATGGATATCTTTGGCAATATGCTACAAGAAAGGTGAAAACCCCACAAAGACTATTAGGATTAAGAAGTCTATGAGTGCAAGCTATGAGAGACATGCACGAAAGCTTATGGGCAGGTCATAAGGGTTTCATAGCAATGTATGAAAAATTTTCAGAAAGTTATTGGTGGCCAAGGATGTATGTAATTGTGAAGGATTTTGTGAGCACATGTGCCACATGTCAATTAGATTCCTCGGTCAAACATTGAGATCTGTTACAAACAACTTACACAGCTTGTATTCATTACAAGTGGATATTAGACCTTGTGACTATGCCTAAAAGCAGTGATGGAATGAGATATATAGTACTTGCACATGAAGACTTGACAAATCACATGGAATATCATGCACTTCAGTCTAAAACTACTTATAATGATTGCCTATTCCTTTTAGAAGAAGTTATATCCATATTTGGATATGTGGAGAAAGTAGTAGCAGATGGAGGTGAGTTAGATGTTTTAAAAGCAAGAGAATTATTTCATCATCATGGAATTTGCTTGTCTCTCAAAACATGTTATAATCCACAAGCAAATGGAAAAATTGAGCGACGTCATCCTTCCATAGTGAAGGCAATCTCAAAGCTATGTGACTGAGATATCGGGTGATGGCCAAGATATCTACCATTTGCTTTATGGGCCGATTAGATTACATATATAAGATCAAATGGATTCATGCCAGCTAATGATTGCATGAAAAAGAATTAAGCTATTCAAACAAAGGACAAGCAATGACTACAAAATAGATGAAGAATTCTTGGAGGAGGAGGATGCAGATGAAGAACGACAAAAATAATAACAAGATGAAACAATTCCAACCTAAATATATATATATATATATATATATATATGTATATATATATATATATATATATATATATATATATATATATATATATATATATATATATATATATATATATATATATGTGTGTGTGTGTGTGTGTGTGTGTGTGTGTGTGTGTGTGTGTAAATGAGCATATGCATTGCATTTTTGTATAGATGTATTAAGATTTGTACAGATTTAAGAAAATTAAGTAGGATCAAGATTCTTGGGGCTTCACTCACTAATTAGACATGAATATATGAAGATATATGAAGGGAGAAGAAAGACAAAGAGAAGTGAAGGCAAAGCACTAAGAAAATTAAGCCTAAGTGAAGGGACAAATTCACTCTTGTAATTTAGTGAAAAATCAAAGTCTAGTCGTGAAATAAAATCTTAAATATTATGAGGTTGAGTCTAGCAGTATATAGACCATATGTATATAAGTTAATTTGAGTTGAAAAACAATATAGAGAACTCATTTTTGTATTTTTTCTTCAGTGAATAGAGAAAAGTCGGGTTTCTCTAAGAGAGATGTTGAGGAATAACTACTCAGTGTAGGAGAGTTTTCCATGGCTATGAGCACAATAAGGCCAAGCCATTTTGTACACATCTTCTCTGATATACAACACATGTTTGTGTAGAAGGATTTGATCTAAATCCTCTTGTGCATTGAGTTATAAGTGATTTCATATCAGTGTGTAAGTTAATTGACAGTTACGAGTTTTCTGGCGCACTTTTCCCTGATCTTCTTAAGGTCAGATTTGACAGTATAGTGTAAAATTTTTAATGAGTGATAGCTCATTTTAAAGCTACTACCTTCAACTACAATTGATCAAAAGATCTTTACAAAACGGGATGCGTACTCAGAGAAATGAGTCTAACAGTGAAGGTATGTCAAATCGATGAAGTCATTTTTCAGATTTCAGACATAGTGCAAATGATTGAAGTGAATTCAAAAGATTTTGAAGTTGTTACATGAAAGTTTTGTTCGATATATGTTTCTTAACATTAGCAAGAACTTCTGTTAGCAAATGATCAAAAGAATTTGTACAAATCAAGTTAGTACAGATCAAATTCGGAGCTAGAAGGAAAGGCACAGATTTCCAAGAAGTAAATTTTGGAATTTCATTAAGTTCAGTGATGGAAGTTTTAAATTCAGAGTATTGCTAAGCTAATGATGGTTATGGAGGTATTCGAATATCACTTTAGCTTAGTTCTTGTGGTGTTTCATACATCAACAAGTGGTATCAGAGCAGAAAGGTCCTCAAGAGTGAAAAGAGGAGCAGTTACAAGAGGAATTGAAGAGTTCTTCATTAAAGAAGGTGAAAGCTGAGGTGTTCAACAACAAAAGACATCAGAGGAGTACTTCGAAGTTATTCTCAAGGGTAAAGATCTACAAAAGGTACCATACTTTAACTTTATACTCACAGGTTGAAGCAGAAGCAAGAAGTCTATGGCAGATCATGTATCTATTGACAAATTGGACAGAGATAATTATCCTGCTTGGGTAATGAGAATGGAAGCCTTACTTATGAGTAAGGACCTAATGGTATATGTGACAGGTGAAGAAGAAAAACGTAAATTTGAAGATGAGAGTCAACCAAGGAAGGAAGAACTAGAAGCTTTGAAGCTATGGCAGAAGAGAGATGCAAGTGCAAGGGCTTATATATATAACACTATCACAGATCATTTGTTACCACATATCAGAGGATTAGAAACAGCTGAAGATATATGGAATGCTTTGGAAGATCACTTCCAAAACACTACTAAAGCTAGGGAGGCTAGCTTATGGTCCGAGTTCACCACATTTAAGAAAAAGCAAAGTCAGAGCATTAGTGATTATGTCACTAAGATGAAGGACTTGGTAGATAGCCTTGGATCTATTGATGAGGATATTGAAGATCATAGGTTGATAGCACAATTGCTTGCAAGTTTGAGAGGAGATGAAAGGTGGAAACCTTTTGTATTTTCAACTGAACTTTCATTAAATCATTATGTGCCAGAATTGAATCAATTGCTTGGATTGATGCTTACATTTGAGCAAGACTTGAAGTCAGATGGAGATAAAGGATATAGTTCTGTTATGTATGCAAAGAATAAGAAGAAAAATGAGAAAGGTAAAGCAAAGGATGAAGAAGAGGTTACTACTCAAGCAAATTATGCAAGAGGAAGAGGTATTGGAAGAGGTCAAGGTCGAGGAAATGGAAGAGGTAAGGTAATCAGAACAATAACAAGAAGACATGCTGGATTTGTGGATTGAGCAATCATCTAGCATATGATTGTTGGCATAACCAACAAGGATCAAATCAAAATCAAAGCAATAATGGCAGAGGAAGAGGTGGAAGGTTTTAGAATCAATTTCAAAGAGGAAGACAGAATTCAAGAGGAAGTTTTGGTAGAGGTGGTGGAAGAAATTGGACTCAGAATCAGTCTTATAATACTACCTACTACAACTATGCAAATGATACACAGAATGACAACCATACAACATTGATTATGAATTCAATAAGTACATCAGAGAAGGAGGATCTCAAGGTATTCTATATTGACTCTGGTTGTTCAAATCATTTGTCAGGTAATATAGAATTGTTATCAGAATTGGAAGAAGGTAATTCAAGTCATACAGTACAAACAGGTGACAATACAAAACATAATGTGCATTCAATTGGAAAAGTGAAGTGCAGGAGTGGAGCTGATTTGCTAACAAATGTTTTGTATGTTCCAACAATACCAAAGAATTTGATTAGTGTGGAACAAATAGTGGAGAAAGGTTTTCAAGCTAGATTTACAAATGAAGGGGTATTTGTTGAAGATCCAAGGGATGGATACAATCAAATTGTTTGTGGTAAAAAGGAAGGTAGACTTTTTACTCTCAAAGTGCAAGGGAATGTTGGTCAAGCCTTGATCACACATGGTGATGGAGTACTTACAGAATTAGACCTCTGGCATAAGAGGTTAGGACACTTCAATGAAAGAGGAATTAAAACCATGGTGGAGAATCAATCTGTAATAGGGCTACCAAATGTAAAAGGTCAACATATGAGCTACAAATGTGAAGCTTGTCAGATGGGAAAGGCACACAGATTATCATTTCAGAAGAAAGGTTTCAAGCATGATGGTTTGCTAGAACTCATACATACAGATGTATGGGGACCAACAAAAGAAGGATCAATAAATGGGTCTAGGTATTATGTTCTTTTCATTGATGATGCTACAAGATGGATAACTATTTATGTTCTAAAGGAAAGATCAGAAGTATTTGGAGCTTTCAAACATTTTCATGCTTATGCAGAAAAGAGTTACAGGTCAAAAGCTCAAGAGGTTAAGGTCTGATGGAGGGGGAAAATACTTCTCTCAAGAATTCAATGATTATCTTTGGAATGCAGGTATCAAGAGAGAAATAACTTGCAGGTATACACCTCAACACAATGGGGTGGCAAAAAGGAGGAATGGAACATTGGTTGAGTTTGCAAGAGCAATGTTAAAAGAAAAGAATTGCCCTAATTATCTTTGAGTTGAGGCTGTAAATACAGCTACATATCTTGTGAATAGGTTACCATGTGCAGCTCTAAATGGGATGACCCTTATGAAGCATGGTGGGGTAAGAAACCAACAATTGATCACTGTAAGGTGTTTGGATCAATTGCCTATGCTTATGTACCATCACAACTCAGACATAAGCTTGAACCAAAGGCTGAAAAATATGTGTTTATTGGGTATGATGAAAAGCAGATGGGTTATAGGCTATGGAGTCCTCTAACTAAACAATTTATTGTTTCTAGAGATATGACATTTGATGAACAGAAGAGTTGGTATGCAGATAAAGATTGTAATCTTGAAACATTTGAAGAAGAGGTAAGAAGAAGTGAAAGAGGTAAATCACATATGCAGATAGATGGAGAAGGTAAGAGACAATGGGAAGAAGCAATGAAGGAAGAGTTTAATGCACTTGAAGAGAACAAAACTTGGGAACTTGTTCCAAAACCTAATGGTAAGAAAGTGATTGGAAATAAATGGGTTTACAAAATAAAGAAGCATGCAGATGGAACAATAGCTAGATACAAAGCCACATTGGTGGTTAAAGGCTATGCTCAAACTCATGGCATAGATTATGATGAGACATTCAGTCCTGTAGCAAAGATGTTGACCATAAGGACAATCATTGCTATTGCAGCATCAAAAGGATGGAAATTGAGTCAATTGGATATAAAGAATGCATTTTTAAATGGATATATATCAGATGAGGTTTACATGGAGCAAACTCAAGGGTTTGTAGATTACAAGTTTCCAAATTATGTGTGCAGGTTGAGAAGAGCACTTTATGGATTAAATCAAGCTCCAAGAGCTTGGAACTATAGACTTGTGAAGTATATTAATGATCTTGGATATCAAAGTTCAAAGGCAGATGCAAGTTTACTTATCAAAAGAACAGATGAAGGTATGATCTACATTTGTTTTTATGTAGATGATATTATAATCACATGTACTTCAAATGAAGGAATCAAGGAGGTGAAGAGACTACTTGAGAAGGAATTCAAGATAAGTGATCTAGGAAAATTGTCATATTTTCTTGGGATGGAAATCACTTATGCAGAACATGGCATATATGTATCACAAGAAAGGTATCTTTTGAATCTTTTAAAGAATTTTAACATGGAGAATTGTAGAGAGGCATCAACACCACTAGAGGTCAATCATAAACTTAGCAGATATGATGGTGCAGAGTTCAAAGATATGAGGAAGTATCAATCTTTAGTGGGAAGCTTGATTTATGCTACACTAACAAGACCTAATCTTAGTTATGCAGTGGGAGTTCTTTCTCAGTTCATGCATTGTCCAAAGGATCCACATTGGATTGCAGGTCAAAGAGTTCTTAGATATATCAAAGGAACTTTGAAGGAAGGATTATATTATCCTTTTACATCAGATATAAGGTTGAGAGCATATAGTGATTCAAATTGGGCAGGAAGTCAGGATGACAGAAGATCAACTCATGGCTACATGATATACATTGGTGATAAGCTTGTGAGTTGGTGTTCAAAGAAACAACATATAGTGGCTTTATCCTCAACTGAAGCTGAGTACAAAGGACTTGTGGAAGCAGCAAAAGAAGTGATATGGATGTAGACCTTGTTCAAAAGCTTGGATATTGATCAAGGTATACCTATCATACATGGAGATAATATGAGTTCATTATATCTTGCAGCAAATCTTGTTTTTCATGCAAGAACAAAGCATATAGAGATACAATATCATTTCTTGAGAGAAAAGGTAATGGAGAAGGAGGTTGAAGGTGTACACTTCTACAAAAGATCAGATTGCAGATACTATGACAAAAAGTTTGGATGGAGTAAAGACAAGTAGATTCAAAGAGATGGTAGGAATAAAAGAGAAGAAGATTACATGAAGAAATGAGAGGATGCTAATTAGTGATTGAGGGGGAGCTGTTGGGGCTTCACTCACTAATTAGACATGAATATATGAAGATATATGAAGGAAGAAGAAAGACAAAGAGAAGTGAAGGCAAAGCACTCAGAAAATTAAGCCTAAGTGAAGGGACTTTTTTTATAAAAAAAATAGATCGCTTTAGAAAGCGATGTTTTTATAAAAATAGTAGATCACGATTTTGTATATAAAGCAAATTTTTGTAAAAGCATCCTTTTTTAATGCTACCCTTATGTATCTTCTATTCAATACATAATGCAAAATACCTATAAATACACATGCTTTGATAAACTCGTCCATCAGAGTATGTGGGGGAAGATTGTACCCAATCTTGTGTCTAGTTTGTCTATTCTACGAGTACTTTTGTGAGATTTTCTTCCTATACTATCTCTGCATCCATACGTTGATGGGATCTGGTGAAGAAAATTGGAGTCAATAAGTGTTCAAATCTATTAGTATATACTTTCTCTTACTTAAGGTTTTCTATCACATTCCAAATTTTACATTCTCAAAAGTTTGTATTTTTCTAATTGATTCTATTCATATCATTTCTAGTCTTTCATGGTTCACACAAAACCATAATAGATTTTTGCCATCTTTGTTGATGTATGAAACACCACAATAACTAAGCTAAAGTGATATTAGAATACCTCCATAACCATCATTATCTTAGCAATACTCTGAATTTAAAACTTCCATCACTGAACTTAATGAAATTCCAAAATTTACTTCTTGGAAATCTGCACCTTACCTTCTAACTCCGAATTTGATCTGTACTAACTTGATTTGTACAAATTCTTTTGATCATTTGCTAACATAATTTCTTGCTAATGTTAAGCAACATATATCGAACAAAACTTTCAAGTAACAACTTCAAAATCTTCTGAATTCACTTCAATCATTTGCAATATGTCTCAAATCCGAAAAATGACTTCATTGATTTGACATACCTTCACTATTAGACTCATTTCTTTGAGTACGTGTCCCGTTTCGTAAAGATCTTTTGATCAATTGTAGTTGAAGGTAGTAGCATTAAAATGAGCTATCACTGTGTAAGTTAGTTGACAGTTACGAGTTTTCTGGCGCACTTTTCCCTGATCTTCTTAAGGTCAAATCTGACAGTTAGCATGCCTCCTAGTTGACGAGCAAATGATCTCAATTGATAAGAATAAAACAGACATAGATTGCTAGTCACATGTCCCATCACTGAACAATCATAAGCATGTTCCATGTAAAAACACATGCATAAAATTGGAAAATTGGAATTTAATGTGATTATGAATGATAAGTAGAAATCAAGTGGTCATAATGTGAAGTTAATGATGTCTTATGAATCCATTGAGATTCTTCAAGTGAGTGATTTTTATATTTAGCTAAATATCTATGATATCGGTTACCTATGCATGTAGTAGTAACATCATAATAGAGTATTTTCTTTGAAACTAAAATTTCAGCATCATCTTCCAATAAAGGAGGATCATCTAAAACAGGGGTGAGAGGTAATGTTTCTTTAAATCGTTTCAATAAACCAATATGAAAAGAATTATGTATATTCCAATAATAAGGTATGTCTAATCTAAAACCATTCTCATCATTTTTTTTAATAATATGGAAAGGTCCATACTAACATGGTGCAAATTTAACCTTAGGATGTTGTAAAATATTTTTCACACATCATTTAATTATTCGTAACCATACCAAGCCATTCTCATTAAATTATTTAGCTACTCGTTTCTTATTAACATTACACATGTAATATTCTTGACTCTTTTAATGTGTTCATGAACCTCATAAAGTGTAGAAATATGATCTTGTGCAAAAGAATCAGCCACAACTATGTTAGTTTGAGTGATAGATATGGGAGTGGGAAGGCCTTTACCATAAACAATTTCATATTGTGCACGTCGAGTAGTGGTAACTATTGTGTTATTATATGGAAATTGTAGTAAAGGAACTTTCTCATCCCAATTACTTGGATTACCTAAAGAGTAATAATGTAATAAATCCAAAATAGTACTATTCATAGCTTCACTTTGTGCATTACTTTCAGGATGAAATGCAGAGCTAAAGTGTATTTTAGAACCTGAATTTTGAAATAATGCAACCCAAAAGTGATTACAAAAACAAACATCTCAATGTGAAAGAATAACTTTTGGAGAACCATGATGCGGAAGAATACATTTAATAAATAACTTAGCAACTTGAGGTGGAGAATTTTCACAAGAAATAAAATACGCTTGTCCAAATCATATCATTATGAGATGAAGTTGTAGGAAGACCAGTAATAAAATCCATAGTGATTTGTTCCCATGGTCCATTAGGTATGGGAAGTGGCATTAATAATCCAAATGCTTTATCATGATGTTGTTTCATATGTGTATACACAATGCAATTGGAAACATAGTGTGCAATATCCTTTTCCATATATGGCCCAAAGAAAAATTATTTACGTATAGAAATAGTACTTTGTATGCCCCTATGACCCATATATGGTGGTTCATGCATTTCGTTCATAACTTATTCTTTAAAACCTTGTGTGATGCATAATGTATGTTGGAAATACAAAAATCAATTATCAAAAGTGTAGTGATCCTTAACAAATGTTGTAGAATTATTGAAAGCATCCCATGTTTGTGAGAAATACAAATCAGATGCATAAGTAGGAATCATGTCATGAAATGAATGAATATGAATAGCAAAAATTGTATTGAATGAAACAATATTTGTTTGTGGGATGGGAAATGACTAAAGGTATCATCTACAACATTAGTTTTGCCAGGTTGAAATTGAATCATAGATTGAAAACTTTGTATGAATGAAGCCCATTTAATGTGTCTATCAAAAATCATTCGTTGATTTAATAAATGCTTAATAGCCTATTGGTCTATTTTTATACAAACTTTAGAACCCATAAGGTAATGTTTCCAAAATATTAAAGCATGCATAACAACTAAAAGCTGCTTATTGTATGTACTATAGTGCTTTTTAGAAGGTTTCAGTTTCTTATTTTCAAATGCAATGGGAGGATCATTTTGCATTAGTACAACACCTATACCTGAATCATTAGCATCTGTAACTACATGGAAAGGTTGTGCAAACTCTAGTAACTCTAAAATAGGTGAATGAGATAGTACATGTTTGCAATTTTCAAAAGATTGTTGTTGTGCTAATCCCCATGCAAATTTTAACTTTTTCTTCAAAAATAAAGTGAGGGGAAGTGCTAAATAAGAAAAACCTTTTTACAAACTTTCCATAAAAACTAGCTAACCTGACAAGAACGCATACATCATTCACAGATTGAGGTACAAGCCATTATTCAATTACTTTAATTTTCTTTGAATGTACATGAACACCTTGACTAGAAATAATATGTCCTAAATACTCTAATTCTCTTTTAAAAGATTAGCTCTTTTTAGGATTGGCATAAAGTTAGTTTTTGTGTAACAAATTAAAGACTATTGCTAAATGATTTTCATGGTCATTTTCATTCTTACTATAAACAAGTATATCATGAAAGAAAACAAGAACAAAAGCTTGGTAATCATGAAAAATATTATTCATCATGTGTGCAAATGTAGCAGGTGCATTGGTGAGTCCAAAAGGCATTACCATGAATTCAAAGTGACCAGTCTGAGTTCTAAAGGCAGTCTTATAAATGTCATTTTGTGTCATTTATGTCTGATGATACCGAGAATTAAGATCAATTTTCCTAAAAACACATGCTCCATGAAGTTTATCTAGCAAATCATCTATCCTTGGAATAGCATAAATGTTTTTAATTGTGATCTTATTGAGTGCTCTATAGTCAATGCACATCCTATAAGTCTTGTTTTTTTTTTCTACTAAGAGAGCATGTGCTCTAAAGGGAGAAGAGCTAGGTCTTATAACCCCTTTGTGAAGTAGATCCTTAACTTGATTAGCTATTTTTTTATGTAAAGGTCAATGCCTATAAGGTGCTTTATGTGGAGAAGAATTACCAGGAAGTAAGTCTATACTATGATCAAGAGATCCCCTAGAAGGCGATAGCTTAGAAGGAAAATTAGCCATAAAGCAATCCTTATAGGATGCCATAAATGATTTATGTGCATCACATAGTGTATGTGTGTAATCGTCTATGTTATTGACAAAAATAATACATGAATTATAGCCTTTCCTAAATGCACGTTTTACTTGAGTATGACTAATTATGGAAAGGGTTGGAATTCATGCATTATAGACAAAGAAATATCTTCATTGTTAAACTTAAAACTCATGGTGTGTGTATAATAATATATTCATGGATTATAAGGATGACAAAAAGGCATACCAAGTATAACATCATAGGATAACAAAGGAGCAATCAAGAATGTGTGTTCATCTACTTATGAACCTATTCAAATCCAAACATTATGCACTTCTCTTGTAAGATTATATCTATTTCCTTGAAATGTAGCCTTAACTTTATACATAGAAGGAAGTGGATTTAATTGAAGATCTTGCACTAGTGTATAAGAAATAAAATCATGCGAACTACCATCATCCTGTAAAATATTAACAACTTTACCATTAATAGTACCTTGCATGCAAAGTAAAGAATGAATAGAAATTGTGTTACCCAAGATACTTAGATCCTTTTCCAATGCTTCTTTGGTCCAATAAGGTTGAATGTCATCAAGAACCACCTCCATGTTGTGTACTTGAGCTTGAATAGGCTTCATGTTGTCAATCTACAACCTACATTTCGATTTATTTAGTATGATCAAACTTACCACAATGCCAGCAAGTAATACGGGGCCGTTTTTGTTGAGCATCCATTGTCGTAGTCAGAGGGGGGTTTGGTGGGTTGTAAAGGAGTTGACTTCTAGATGGGTTAGAAATTGGATTGACAAGGGCATGGAAAAGTAGGGGGTGTGGAAAATTAGTGAAATTATGCTTGAAAGGAAAGTTAGGCTTGATTGTTGGTTGTCATTCACGTGCTTGTTGTAAGCGAATGGACTTGGTAATGGACGAAACTCTTTCTCAGCATCATGTGCAAAAGAAATAGCTTCATAGAGAGTTGTAGGAGGTAGACTATTGACCTTGGCTTGTATTACTATCTCCAAACCATCTTCATACTTTCTTTGCAAGGTATCATGAGGAATTATTTCAAGTGAATGAGTAAGTAGTAGTTGTTGCAAAAAGCATTCATTGTAGGTAGACACAGTATCTCCATCTTTCCATCCAAAAGTTGTCCATGCTCGATGAGCATGTAAGTGGAACTGGGACCAAATAATTAGTAACAAATTTCACTTTTTCACTTTCATAATATGATTTATTAGAATAAAAATCATCAAATAGGGATAGCCATGAAAGAACAAATTGGCCATCGTTTCGCCCATCGAATCATGAAAATTGGAAATTTTTAGCACCAATCTTGGACTGTGTGCCTTGTTCTTGAGCGCTGATAATGACCTTCACCACCCTACCTAGGTTATTGTCATAAGTTTGCAATTGCTAGAGTGCAGCATCATGTTTGTTCTAAGCATTTTGGAATTCTTGTCACAAAATTTCCAACTGTTTCTCGAGCATTACCCTAGGTAGGGGTGATGTACCAAAATCCTTGGTGTTATGGGTAGGGTCCATGGCCGTATATAGAATCTGAACCTAGGAATAAGCATGTGAATGAATTTTAGCAAAGTGAACAAAAGTGAACCAAAGGGAGCCAAAGTGAACCAAGAGAACCATGAGTGCTATACAAGCCAAAGATGCTTGATAAATGAACTTGATAAACAAACTTAATTTGAAAAAGCAAACCGGTGAACCAAAAACTAACGAACTTGATAAATGAAAACCTCGACCAGACGATTGAGATGGTTGTTGATTCACGAGCAGACACCACAAATTATGATCGGATGTCGATACATACATGTCTACAGATGTAACTTTGGCTCTAATACCAGCGTTGACCGAATCCCATGGATGCACGGACACAGAGATAGTACAGAAAGAAAACGTCAAAAAAGTACTCATAAAATAGACAGAGATAAGAGACTGGACACATGATTAATCATGCCCATACACTCTAATGGACGAGTCTGTCAGAGCATGTGTATTATAGGTATTTTTCATTAAGTCTTGAATAGAAGATACATGAGAGTGACACTTTAAAAAGCATGCTTTTATGAGATACTACTTTATTTACAAAATCATGATCTACTATTTTTACAAAAATATCACTTCCAAAAGCAATCTGTTATTTTTTTACAAAGAATAACTAAAATACTATCTTCTAAATATTCTTCTAGATATCTCCAAAAATATTTGAATAAGTCCACACGCGTTCAAACCCTCATGACTCTTCACTTGATAAATCAAAATAGAAATCACATTAAAAACCTCAAGACATTAAAATCTATGTAACATTCCATTATTCTATAAAGTGTAGCAGATTCCCTAGATCCTACTATCTATTTCTTGTGAGATCCTACCTCTAGATAGATTATGATTCACGCAAACCTTCATACTCAAGCCAACAATATATGTATGTGCATGTGTTGTCAGTGTGCCATGATGGGCTAGTAGGTGGGTGGTGATGGAGAGTGTTAATCTCCAAAAGAACAAGTTGACCTTGAATTTAGAGCACCTCTATATCAAGAACAACTTCAGACTCCACCAAATTTAGAGAACATTCATCAACTTATTAGAAAATTGATTATTCTGAAAAATTCAACTTCTTAGAAAAGTCTGTTGCAGATTAATCCTTGATTGACTAATCATTTGTGTAAAGTTTTTGATAAAACTTTGTAGGTTTCTTTGCCTTAAGGTTGCGCACCTTCTCCAACTTAAATCTCTGCAAATGATTCAGTATACTCTGAGAAATCACACAAACAATTTACCTATGTGTAAATCACCTTCTCTGTAGTAGCGACTTTGACACCTGCAACTTCTTAGCTATAGTTCTCCTAATGTCGAGCCCGTTTGGTCAAATGCTTTTAGATGTAGATAGCTTATCTCTCAACTTAAATTTTGAGCTGTCATATGTGTAAAACTTTACACTGTGCACTGAGCACTGAGCACTGTCCATTTCTCTGAACTCAAAATCTGCGCCTGTTTCAGAAGACTGTGAACATTCTTTACATATGAATGTTCCTACACACAATTCTCTTAGCCTGATTAAAATTAGACTCTCAAATTCTAGCCATAGATTGATTAACTATGGACTTAGACATCTGCAAAAGGAATTCACAAAAGATCTACCACACGAGGAGAAAACACAGAAACTTCGGGCGCAAAAATTCTGTCATTTCTGAAGAAGACTACAACTGAATGAGAGAGAAACTTCAACTAACTTCTCATGTGTCTAATGACACTTACAACCATTAATTTCTCTATTCCTATGCTCATACATAGTCTCTCCTTGTCTTCTCTCTATGCCCCGACATTTTTCCAAAGTATTTATAGGCAAAAATGTACAGACTTATGTCAAAGCATAAGTATAAGTAACCTATGTCTTAACTAATGTACATATGTGTACATTTCTTTCAACCTGTGAATGTAACCATCTTCTAAGCTTCAAGAATTGTTCTTATCTCCATTCTTTGTCTTTCAAATCTTCAATTGGTGATTGGTCTGCACCAACAGCTCCCCCTCAATCATCAATTGAGGTTTCTCTTATCTTCTTTATACCTGCCATGTCTTTGAACTTCTGTAACTTTGGTCCATCCAAGCTCTTTGTAAGCATATCAGCTATCTGATCTTTTGTTGAAGTATGTATGACTTCAATCTCCTTATCCATCACCTTCTCTCTTAGAAAGTGATACTGTATCTCAATGTGTTTGGTCTTGGCATGAAAAATAGGATTAGCAGCTAGATATAATGAACTCATGTTATCACCATAAATGATAGGTATGCTCTGTATAGTGTCAAAACTCTTCATGAGAGTCTTAAGCCATATCACTTCTTTTGCAGCTTCAACCATGCCTTTGTACTCTGCTTCTGTAGATGACAAAGCAACTGTATGTTGCTTCTTTGAGCACCAAGAGATTAACTTATCTCCCACATAGCACATGTATCCATAGGTTGACCTTCTATCATCTGGATTACCTGCCCAATCTGCATCACTATAGATCTTGATATTTGTATCTGATGTAAAACCATAATACAAACCTTCTTTGAGTGTACCCTTAATGTACCTCAACACTCTTTGACCTGCAATCCAATGCTCTTTCCTAGGACAATGCATAAATTGAGACAAAACCCCAACTGCATATGATAAATCAGGTCTAGTTAATGTAGCATAGATAAGACTACCAACCAAACTCTGATATTGCTTCATGTCCTTGAACTCTTCACCTCCAAATCTGCTTAATTTGTGATTCACCTCCATTGGAGTAGGTGGTACCCTGCAATCATCCATTTTAAACTTGATTAACAAGTTCCTCAAATACCTTTCTTGAGTCACATACACTCCATGTTGAGTGTATGAAATCTCCATGCCCAAGAAGTATGACAAATCTCCCAAATCACTGATTTTGAACTCTTTCTCCATTTGCTTCTTTAAGCTTTGAATGCCTTTCTCATCTGTACCTTTAAGAATGATATCATCAACATATATGCACATGTAAATAAACCCATCATCACTTGCTTTGAGAAGCAAGCTACTATCTGCTTTTGATACTTGAAATCCAAGTTCTTTTAGGAACTTTACAAGTCTATAGTTCCATGCCCTTGGGGCCTGCTTCAAGCCATATAAAGCTCTCTTGAGCTTACACACATGATCTGGATATCTTCCATCTCTGAATCCTTGAGGTTGCTCCATGAAAACTTCATCTGAAATGTAACCATTCAAAAAAGCATTCTTCACATCTAATTGACACAATTTCCAACCTTTACATGCAGCAATTGCTATAAGTGTCCTGATGGTTGTCATCTTTGCCACAGGACTATAAGTCTCATCATAATCAATACCAAATGTCTGAGCAAACCCTTTGACAACAAGTCTAGCTTTGTACCTAGACACACTTCCATCCGCAAATCTTTTTGTCTTATAGACCCATTTGCATCCAATGATCTTCTGGCTATTTGGCTTTGGAACCAAATCCCATGTTTGATTCTCCATCAATGCATCATATTCTTCCTGCATAGCTTTCTCCCAATTTTCTTTACCTTTTGCCTCTTCATATGTAGAAGGATCTTCATCTACTTTTACCATGTAAACATAATCTTTGGTAGGCCAAAAAGAAGTATCATAGCTATACCTTGTAGGTTGCCATTTGTTCCTTGTAGACCTCCTAAGTTCTCCACTTCTTGAGGTTTCTGGTTCTTCACATTCAGGATCAAATCTTGGTGTTTCTTCCACTTCAACCTGCACTTCATGATTCTCTTGCTCATCAAATATCTGAATCTTTGATTTACCTTTCCTTTGGCTCACAATTTCTTCATCATCTGTATTAATATTGATAGTACCTGCATACCAAGTACCTTGCTCATCAAATGTAACATCTTTTGATACAAGGAAATGTTTTGTGGATGGATTCCACAACCTTATCCCATCTGCTTATCATCATAACCAATAAACACATATTTTTCAGCTTTAGGTTCCAATTTGTGCCTTAATTGTGATGGCACATATGCATAGGCCAAACATCCAAATACTCTGCAATGGTCTAGTGTAGGTCTCTTACCCCACCATGCCTCATAAGGTGTCATACCCTGCAAAGCTTTACAAGGTAGCCTATTGACCAAATAAGTAGCTGTATTTACAGCCTCAGCCCACAAATAATTGTTGGAGCAAGACAATCAACAAATTGTGATTATACAAAGGGTAGAAGTAAAGACATGAAGAGAAGATTGAAGATCAATGTCATGAATTGAAGGAAAGAATCAGATAGTAAAGTTCTTTAATCAAATGTACATTAATTCTTTAAGATACTTCAATATACTTGAAGTAGTTACGAGTTAGGACTTGTATATATATATATTATATATAAGTACATGCTTGTAGTCATATATGAGATATAGAGAAGAGAGTTGAGATGAGTTAGTTGATGTACATTGTACAGATCATCCATCAGATGTATGAAGAAAACAGATAAGTAAAAAATTTCAGATTTGGCGCGTCGATCTTCTCTCCCATTCTCCTTCTGTGCTTAATCTTTTGAGAAATCATTTTGCACGTATCAAAGTCCATAGCTAATCTATCTATAACTAGAATTTGAGAGGTTAATTGCAATCAGGTTGAGAGAATTCAGTTTAGGAACATTCATATGTGAAGATGTTCTGAGAGTCGTCAAAACTGGCGTAGATTTCATGTTCAGAGAAATGAACATTGCTCAGTGCACGGTGTAAAGTTTTACACAAGTGAGGGCTCAAAATCTAAGTTGAAAGGTAAGCCATCTATGGCTAAAAGATCTTGATCAAATGGGATTTACTTTGGGAGAATCAGTGTTAAGAAATTACATGTGTTAAGGTCGCCATTGCAAAGAAGCTGTTTTAGACATAGGTAAAGTGTTTCACACATTTCTCACAATATACTCAATCATTTTGAGAAATTTAACTTGGAGAAGTTGCGCAACCTTAAGGGGAAGCATTGTGCAAAGTTTTATTAAAAACTTTACAGGATTGATTAGTCAATCAGTAATTAATCTGTGGCAGACTTTCCAGGAAATTTCAGTTTTCAACAGTTAGTCAAAATTCTGATAATTTGGTGATTGTTTTCTAAAATTAAGTGGAGTCTGAAGTTGTTCTTGATATAGAGGAGTTCTAAGTTCAAGTACAACTTGTTCTTTTGGAGATTAACACTCTCCATCAGTGGTATCAGAGCAGGATGTGTCAAAATTGAAGTGAAGAAGACTCCGACTACTGCAGAAATACAAATCTTTACATCTCAAAGGTGCAAAAGGATAAAGGTTGAAGAAAACTTGAAGGTAGACACATTGAAGTTATCAAAAGGATCAGAAGGAGTAAGATTCAAAGTCAAGGTACATTTATTTCTCATAAAGATTAAAGAATTGGCAATACAGGTAAAGAAACAATGGGAGATAGTCTCCAAATTGAGAAGCTGGATAGAGAGAACTATCCTGCATGGTCAATGAGGATGGAAGCTCATCTTATGAGCAAAGATCTGATGGGATACATCACAGGAGAGGAAGAAAAGCCAGAATTTAGAGACTCTAGTGTTCCAACTAGAGAGGATCTTGCAGACATGAAGAATTGGATGAAGAAGGATGCTCAAGCAAGGAGCATAATCTACATTGCAGTCAATGACTATTTGCTTCCTCACATTAGAGGACTTGAAAGTGCATGTGACATTTGGAATGCTTTGGAAGAGCATTTCCAAAACACAACCAAATCAAGGAAGGCTTCACTATGGGCAGAATTTACTACTTTCAAGAAGAAGGCTTCACAATCAATCTCTGATTATGTGACAAAGATGAAGGACATTGCAGATTCTTTAGGTGCAGTGGATGAAGATATTGAAGAAGATAAATTGGTAAGACAAATTCTCACAGGGCTAAGAGGAGATGAGAAGTGGAAGCCTTTTATTTTGTCTACAAAACTTTCATTAGATCACTTCACTCCTGATTTGGATCAATTGTTAGGTCATATGCTAACTTTTGAGAATGATATCAAAGGAGATGTTGATAAGAGTGCAGGTCATGCAATGTACTCTAAAGACAAGAAGAAAGCTAACAAAGGAAAGCAACAATCAGGTGAAGAAGAAGGTACTTCAATCCAAGCAAATTTCATAAGAGGAAGAGGAAATGGCAGAAGTAGAGGAAGAGGCAGAAACAACAAAGATAATGCAAGAGCTTGTTGGATATGTGGTAAGACCAATCATCTATCTCATGATTGTTGGCACAATAATCAGAACAATGGTAATTATCGGAACTTTAATCAAAGACCAAGAGGTGGTAGATTTCAGAGAGGAAACTTCAGAGGTAGAGGTGGTAGGAATTCTTTTGGAAGAGGTGGAGGAAGAAGCTTCCAAAATCAATCCTATAATAACACCTACTACAACTATGCATCAAAGAAGGAAGGGAGGCTTTTCCCATTGAAGGTACAAGGAAATATTGGACATGCTATGTTCACATATGGAGAGCAGAAGGTATCTGAATTGGATCTTTGGCATAAAAGACTTGGACATTTCAATGAGAGAGGTATTAAAGAAATGATTAACAATGATTCAGTGCTTGGGTTGCCTAACATTGCAGGTCAACACATGACATACAGATGTGAGGCATGTCAATTAGGTAAGGCCCATAAGCAACTTTATTCCAAACATGGGTTTATGTATTCAGAAAGACTTGAGTTGGTGCATACAGATGTGTGGGGTCCTTCAAAGGACTTTAGTATAAATGGTTCAAGATATTATGTCATATATGTTGATGATGCTACCAGATGGATCACAATTTATGTGATTAAAGAAAAGTCAGAAGTGTTTAATACATTTAAACACTATCATGCTTATGCATAAAGGATTACAGGTCAAAAATTGAAGAGACTAAGGTCAGATGGAGGGGGAGAGTATTTTTCAAATGAGTTCAATGATTACTTATGGAATGTAGGTATAAAGAGAGAAGTTACTTGCAGGTACTCTCCTCAACAAAATGGGGTAGCAGAAAGAAGAAACAAGACACTTGTTGAATTTGCAAGGTCCATGATGAAAGAGAAGAATTGCCCAAATTATTTGTGGGTTGAAGCTGTTAATACAGCTACATATTTGGTTAATAGATTGCCTTGTAAAGCTTTGCAAGGTATGACACCATATGAAGCTTGGTGGGGTAAGAGACCTACCTTGGATCATTGCAGAATATTTGGATGCTTGGCATATGCATATGTGCCATCTCAATTGAGGCATAAGTTGGAGCCTAAGGCAGAAAAGTATGTATTCATTGGTTATGATGATAAGCAAATGGGATACAGGTTGTGGAGTCTATCCACAAAGCAATTCCTTGTATCTAAGGATGTTACATTTGATGAGCAAGGTACTTGGTATGCAGGTAAATATAATATACATGCAGATGTTGAAGAAGTAGTGGATCAAAGGAAAGGTAAAGCAAAGATTCAATTACTTGATGAAAATGAGAATAATGAAGTACAGGTTGAAGTTGAAGAGAGGCCAAGGTTTGATCCAAAATGTGATGAACCAGAGACTTCAAAAAGTGCAGAAGTTAGGAGGTCATCTAGGCACAAATGGCAACCCACAAGGTATAGCTATGACACCTCATTCTTGACTACTAAAGATTATGCTTATTTGGTAAAAGAAGATGAAGATCCATCTACATACGATGAAGCCAAAGGCAAGAGAAATTGGGAAGAAGCCATGCAAGAGGAGTATGATGCATTGATAGAGAATCAGACTTGGGATCTGGTTCCTAAACCTAATAGCCAGAAAATTATTGGATGTAAGTGGGTTTACAAAACAAAAAGATTTGTAGATGGAAGTGTGTCTAGGTACAAAGCCAGACTTGTTGTGAAAGGGTATGCACAGACATATGGAGTGGACTATGATGAGACCTATAGTCCTGTGGCAAAAATGACAACCATCAGAACTCTCATAGCAATTGCTGCTTGCAAAGGTTGGAAGTTATCTCAATTAGATGTTAAAAATGCTTTTTTGAATGGTTACATTTCATATGAAGTTTACATGGAGCAACCAGATGGGTTCAAAGATCAAGTGAGTCCAAATTATGTGTGTAAGCTCAAGAGAGCTTTGTATGGATTAAAGCATGCCCCAAGGGCATGGAATTATAGGCTTGTAAAGTTCTTGAAGGAACTTGGATTTCAAGCATCAAAGGCAGATAGTAGCTTGCTAGTCAAAGCAAGTGAAGATGGATTCATTTATGTTTGTATTTATGTTGATGACATAATACTTACAGGAACAGATGATAAAGGAATACAAATGATCAAGAAGCAGATGGAGAAAGAGTTCAAAATCAGTGATTTGGGGAACTTGTCATTCTTCTTGGGAATGGAGATTTTAAATACTCAACATGGAGTATATGTGACCCAAGAAAGGTATCTTAAAAATTTGCTAACCAAATTTAAAATGGAAGATTGCAGGGTTGCACCTACACCATTGGAAGTGAACCATAAATTGTCTAGAATTGGAGGAGAAGAATTCAGAGACATGAAGCTCTATCAAAGTTTGGTTGGTAGCTTGATTTATGCTACATTAACAAGGCCTGATTTGTCATATGCAGTTGGTGTGCTTTCACAATTCATGCATTGTCCCAGAAAGGAACATTGGATTGCAGGACAAAGAGTACTTAGGTACATCAAGGGTACACTCAGAGAAGGACTATACTATGGATTTACTTCTGATACAAGAGTGAAGATATATAGTGATGCAGATTGGGCAGGTAATGTGGATGATAGAAGATCAACACATGGATATTTGTGCTATGTAGGAGACAAATTGATTTCATGGTGTTCTAAGAAGCAACATACAGTTGCTTTGTCATTTACAGAAGCAGAATATAAAGGTATGGTGGAAGCTGCAAAGGAGGTAATATGGCTAAAGACACTTATGAAGGTTTTTGATGTGATTCAAAGTACTCCTATTATTTGTGGAGACAATATGAGTTCTCTATACTTGGAAGCTAATCCTGTGTTTCATGCTAGAACTAAACATATTGAAATACAGTATCATTTTCTGAGACAGAAGGTCATTGATAAGGAAATTGAAGTTATGCATACTCCTACAAAAGATCAACTTGCAGATATGATGACAAAAAGTTTAGATGGACCAAAGTTACAGAAGTTCAAAGACATGGCAGGAATAAAAAGGATGCAGATAATCACAATTGATGATTGAGGGGGAGCTGTTGGAGCAAGAAAATCAACAAATTGTGATTATACAAAGTGTAGAAGTAAAGACATGAAGAGAAGATTGAAGATCAATGTCATGAATTGAAGGAAAGAATCAGATAGTAAAGTTCTTTAATCAAATGTACATTAATTCTTTAAGATACTTCAATATACTTGAAGTAGTTACGAGTTAGGACTTGTATATATATATATTATATATAAGTACATGCTTGTAGTCATATATGAGATATAGAGAAGAGAGTTGAGATGAGTTAGTTGATGTACATTGTACAGATCATCCATCAGATGTATGAAGAAAACAGATAAGTAAAAAATTTCAGATATGGCGCGTCGATCTTCTCTCCCATTCTCCTTCTGTGCTTTTTGAGAAATCCTTTTGCACGTATCTAAGTCCATAGCTAATATATCTATGACTAGAATTTGAGAGGTTAATTACAATCAGGTTGAGAGAATTCAGTTTAGGAACATTCATATGTGAAGATGTTCTGAGAGTCGTCAAAACTGGCGCAGATTTCATGTTCAGAGAAATGAACATTGCTCAGTGCACGGTGTAAAGTTTTACACAAATGAGGGCTCAAAATCTAAGTTGAAAGGTAAGCCATCTATGGCTAAGAGATCTTGATCAAACGGGATTTACTTTGGGAGAACCAGTGTTAAGAAATTACAGGTGTTAAGGCCGCCATTGCAAAGAAGCTGTTTTAGACATAGGTAAAGTGTTTCACACATTTCTCACAGTATACTCAATCATTTTGAGAAATTTAACTTGGAGAAGTTGCGCAACCTTAAGACGAAGCATTGTGCAAAGTTTTATTAAAAACTTTACAGGATTGATTAGTCAATCAGTAATTAATCTGTGGCAGACTTTCCAGGAAATTTCAGTTTTCAACAGTTAGTCAAAATTCTGATAATTTGGTGATTGTTTTCTAAAATTAAGTGGAGTCTGAAGTTGTTCTTGATATAGAGGAGTTCTAAGTTCAAGTACAACTTGTTCTTTTGGAGATTAACACTCTCCATCAATAATTTGGGCAATTTTTCTCCTTCATCATGGACCTTGCAAACTCAACAAGAGTCCTATTCCTCCTTTCTGCTACACCATTTTGTTGAGGAGAGTACCTGCATGTAACCTCTCTTTTTATACCTGCATTCCACAAGTAATCAGTGAACTCATTAGAGAAATACTCTCCCCCTCCATCTGACCTTAGTCTCTTCAACTTATGTCCTGTAATTCTCTTTGCATACATATGATAATGTTTGAAAGTATTGAATACTTCTGACTTATCTTTGATCACATAGATAGTGATCCATCTGGTAGCATCATCAACATAAATCACATAATACCTTGAACCATTGATACTGAAGTCCTTTGATGGTCCCCACACATCTGTGTGTACCAACTCAAGTTTCTCTAAATACATAAACCCATGCTTGGAATAGGGTTGCTTATGAGCCTTACCTAATTGACATGCCTCACATCTGTATGTCATATGTTGACCTGCAACATTAGGCAATCCAAGCACTGAACCATTATTAATCATGTCTTTAATACCTCTTTCATTGAAATGTCCAAGTCTCTTGTGCCAAAGATCTAACTCAGATATCTTATGTCCTCCATAAGTGAACAAGGCATGACCAACATTACCTTGAATCTTCAGTGTGAACAATCTTCCTTCTTTCTTCCCTGAAACAATTTGTTTATACCCATTGCTAGGGTCTTCCACAAACACTCCTTCATTAGTGAACCTTACTTCATAACCTTTTTCCACAATTTGTCCTACACTTATCAAATTCTTAGGAATTGTAGGAACATACAAGACCTTACTCAATAAGGTGCTTCCATCCTTGGCCTTCACTGATCCAATTGACTTCACATTGTGCTTTGTATTGTCACCTGTTTGAACAACATGATTAGATACTTTATTCTCCAAATCAGTCATCAAGGCTATATTACCACTCAGGTGATTGCTACACCCTGAGTCAATGTAGAAGACTCTTTGATCTTCATTCTACCTTTCACAAGTTGCATTCATTATCAATGTTGAATCTTCCTTCTGATCTGAAGCATAATTGTAGTAGGTATTGTTATATTGTTGACTTTGGAAACCTCTACCTGCATTTCTTCCAAAGTAACCCCTACTACCTCTGCCTCTGAAATTACCTCTTTGATTTCTGCCACCTCTTCCTCTTGAATTATAGTTCTGATTGTATCCTCCATTACTTTGATTATTATGCCAACAATCATTAGCTAAATGATTTGTCTTACCACAAATCCAGCATGCTTTGGCTCCATCTTTGTTGTTCCTGCCTCTTCCTCTACCTTTGCCACCTCCTCTTCCTCTTAGGAAGTTGGCTTGACTAGTTGTGCCTTCATCTTCACCTGATTGTTGCTTTCCTTTGTTAGCTTTCTTCTTGTCCTTTGAGTACATTGCATGACCTGTACTTTTGTCACCATCTCCTTTAACATCCTGCTCAAATGTTAGCATATGACCTAGCAACTGATTTAAATCAGGAGTGAAATGATCAAGTGATAATTTTGTAGACAAAATGAATGGCTTCCATTTGTCATCACCTCTCAAACCTGTAAGGATTTGCCTTACCAATTTATCCTCCTCAATATCTTCATCAACAGCTCCTAATGCATCTGCAATGTCTTTCATCCTTGTTACATAATCTGAAATGGATTGAGAGGCCTTCTTCTTGAAAGTTGTAAATTCTTCCCATAAAGATGCCTTCCTTGACTTTGTGGTGTTTTGGAAATGCTCTTCCAAAGCATTCCATATATCACTTGCACTTTCAAGACCTCTAATGTGAGGTAGCAAGTAATCATTGACTGCCATATAGATAATGCTCCTAGCTTGAGCATCTTTCTTCATCCAATTCTTCAAATCTGTTAATTCCTCCCTAGTTGGAACACTAGGATCTCTAAATTGTGGCTTTTCTTCTTCACCTGTAATGTAAGCTATCAAATCTTTGCTCATTAGATGAGCTTCCTGTTAGTATATGATCAATGTCTACCCCTCATGATTGTATGCACATTTTGTAAGGCCCCCTTTATGAGGAGAAGCCAAGCGTGCATTACCCAATTGATGGGAATCCCAACTTGAATGTTGGATGAAGGTCATATTGGACCATGTAAGACATTATAAGGAAAGGGAGTTACCAGGGTCCCCAATTGTGGGGTCCGGGGCAGCGGTGAGCAGCCCCGGCTGGGGGGTCCAAGGGGGCCAGCGGGCCCCCTGGTGGGGGTCCGGGGGCAGCGCGCCCGGCGCGACGGTAAAGGGAATATTCCATGGAATATTCCCTGTCGGAGTCAGAAAACATTTATATTTGTTAGGTCGGTTCAACCAGTCTAAGCCGTGTATGGCAATTACGCGGGCGGTGGCCGCCCACGCTCTGCCGCCCATGTATTGCCGTCCATGGCAGGCCACCCATGATCCTATATATACATGACTTCTGCACTACCTAAGACACCGAGTTGAGCCAGCATACCTCTACCTTGTATCTCCCTATCTAGAGTTGTCTAGATCACCATTTAAGCTCTACCTTGAGAGCGCACGGGTGGACAACGCCATCATCTTTGTACTTGCTGCTAGTAGAAAATTGTTGAGATTCTCCTATATCTGTTATCTTCTCTGCTATTGCTCCTGTGTTATATTGCGTAACTATTGTCTTACATGGTATCAGAGCTGTAAGGTTCGAATAGCTTGAGAAGTATCATTATTTTAGCCTACTAGCAGACTAGAATATCAGTAGATTATTCGAGTGATTACATGATGGCTTCATCGTCGAACACTAGTCTTGGTGCTTCTGCTAATGTTAATGCTACACCTATTCGAATTCGTCCACCTGCATTCACTGAAGGGAAGCTGGATGGAACCAACTATACACTCTGGAAGTTCAAAATTTCTGCAATTTTGGACTCCTATGAATTACTTGACACTGTCATGGGACCGATGGGATTGGATCCAAAGCCTATACCAGTTGAAGATCCAGCAAATTCAAGATTGATGATTCAGCCAGATCCAGATCTTCTACGAGCTTGGAAGAGGCGGAATGCTGATGCATTATGTGCGATTGTCACTAGTGTAAGTGATTCTGTGCTTACTTTAGTTCAACATACTACTAAAGCACATGAGGCTTGGGGCATATTGGCTCGACAATATGAGACCAAGAACCACACTAGGATACAGAATTTAGAAAATCAGTTGGCAAATGAAAAGCATTCTGATTCTGAAAAGGCTGAAGATTTTATCAAACAGATAAAGCATCTTCAAGATCAATTGGCTGCAGTTGGTGTTGTTATAACACCAGAAGAGCTGGCTCGAAGATCTGTACGTGTTCTTCCAGCAAAGTATGATGGATTAGTAACAGCCCTTAACACTCAGGTAAGGCCAACTCCTCTTACATTTGAAGAGTTTTGTGCGATGCTTTTAGAAGAAGAGATGCGGCTGAAGAATCGGCAAAGTACAACTGATGCTGCATTCTTAGCAAATGCAAAAGGTAAAGGCTCTTCTGAGGGATCAAAGAAGAAGCCAAAGAAGAAAAAGTTCACAGGAAGTTGCTTCTATTGTGAAAAGAAAGGCCATGCCATCAAGGATTGCAGAAAGAAGCAAGCTGATGAACGGAATGGGACTGTAAAATCATCATGGAAGAACAAAGAGTCTGCAAACAACACAGAGCTGGAACTTTGGGTAGCTATTGAAGAGGTATGTTCATCTGCTCAAGCTCGTGTTGATGAGCCATGGATTTTAGATAGTGGAGCTTCTCGCCATATGACCAGTAAAAAGGATTGGTATAGTTCCCTAGTGCCTCTGCGGGAATCCATCAATGTAGTGGTGGGAAATGACTCCAAGTGTCCAGCCGAAGGAACTGGAACCATCTCTTTTATCACTTCTCCAGGTGTTGAGAAAAAGTTATCCGATGTTCTCTATGTACCTACACTCAAAAGAAATTTGTTGTCAGTTTCTGCAATAACAGATCGTGGACTTGAAGTTCACTTCAATAAGAGTGGTGCAGAAATCATGGATTCATCAGGTAATGTTGTAGGTAAAGGGATACGACGGGATAACTTGTATGAGTTAAGTGCTTTAACTGCTACAGAAGATAAAGATGTAAGCAGGTTATGGCACCAAAGATTTGGGCATCTCGGATTTGCAGTTTTGAAGGAGATGCAAGGAACAGGGATGGTTGCTCATTTGCCTGCATTTTCAGATTTGCAGGAACCTTGTGAAGCTTGTATGATGGGCAAGCAACAACGAAAGGCATTTCCAAGAGAGACCAGTAATCGATCTCAAGCTCCTCTAGAGTTGGTACATGCTAATCTCTGCGGTAAAATGTCTACACCTGCTTTAGGAGGATCTTTCTACTTTTTGCTGTTAGTCGACGATTATAGTAGAAAGATGTGGGTTTATTTCATTCGAGAGAAGGCTGATGCTTTTGAAAAATTTAAAACGTGGCATAAGTATGTAGAAAATGAATCAGGAAGGAAACTGAAGAAATTTAGAACAGATAGAGGAGGTGAATTCTTGTCAACAGAATTCAACAATTACTGTAAGGATCATGGTGTGAAAAGGCAACTTACCACAGCTCATACACCTCAACAAAATGGCGTTGTTGAGCGCAGGAACAGGACAGTAGTTGAAATGGCTCGTTGTATGTTGAAGGCTCAAGACATGCCTGATTCATTCTGGGAAGAAGCAGTCAATACAGCAGTGTACATCCTCAATCGAAGCTACACAAAAGCACTGAAGGGGATGACTCCTCAAGAAGCATATTCTGGTAAAAAGCCTTCAGTTTTGCATTTCAGAATTTTTGGTTGTTTCTGTTATGCACATATTCCTGATTCAACAAGATCAAAGTTGGATTCAAAAAGCAAAAAGTGTGTCTTCCTAGGATATAGTGAAGAGTCTAAAGCATACAGGTTATGGGATCCTGAGGCAAGGAAGATTTTTGTCAGCCGAGATGTGGTGTTTGATGAACGACCACACTTAGTAGAAGATAAAGGTAAATCTACTATCTCATCAAACGGAGAAATATCTCACCTTGTGCCTATCAAAAGACAGGTTAAAGTTGAGGAGGAGGAAACATCTGATGGAGAAATTTCCTCAATAAAAAGCCAACCAGTTGTAGCTGCACAGCGTAAGCCACTACCAAAGTGGGCACAACAGCTCTTTGATGATCACAATCCACATGTAGATGTACCAGAATCATCATCGGATGGATTACGAAGATCAAAGAGAATAGAGGAGCAAAGAAGAGCCTCAGAACACATTGTTAACATGGCTCTAATGGCAGATATCATGGGTTCGATAAAGGAACCTACCACCATTGAAGAAGCCATTGATGATCCAGATTGGAGAGCGGCAATGCAGTCTGAGTATGATAGTATACTCAAAAATGATACATGGGATCTAGTCGACTTGCCGCCAAAGAAGAAGGTAATAGGTACTAAATGGATTTGGAAAGCTAAGTATAAAGCTGATGGAACATTAGAAAAGTATAAGGCACGATTAGTTGCACAGGGTTTTTCACAGATTGAAGGATTTGATGTTCAAGAAACTTTTGCACCAACAGCACGCATGACAACTATTCGGACGGTACTTGCAGTAGCTGCACAAAAGTCTTGGCCTATTTTCCAGATGGATGTCAAATCTGCATTTTTGAATGGTCACCTCAAGGAGGAGGTATATGTATCTCAACCACCAGGTTTTGAGGTGCCCAATTCAGAAAATAAAGTTTGCAGGTTGAAGAAAGCTTTGTATGGACTTAAGCAAGCTCCACGGGCTTGGTACCAACGAATAGATCATTTTTTCAAAAATATGGGTTTTGAAAGAAGTACTTCTGATGCTAACTTGTATGTAACGAAAAGGGATAGCAAGCTAGTTGTTGTCATTGTATATGTAGATGATTTGATCATTACAGGAGATCATCAAGAACTCATCAATCAAACTCGAATCAGCTTGGGAACTGAGTTTGAAATGACAGACTTAGGTCTACTCCATTTTTGTCTGGGAATTGAAGTATGGCAAAGGAAGGATGGCATTTTCATCTCACAACAAAAATATTCCAAAGAAATTCTCAAGGCATTTGGAATGATGGACTGCAAACCAACTAGCACACCTATGGAGGTAAATCATAAGCTATCTATGGATGATAACATGCCTGATGTAGATGCTAAGAAGTATAGGAAGCTCGTTGGAAGTCTTATTTTTCTGTGCAACACTAGACCAGACATTTGCTATGCTGTTGGAGTGTTAAGCAGGTTTTCCAACAAACCTAAGGAGAGTCACTCGAATGCTGGAATGCGAATTCTAAGGTACATTGCAGGAACCTTGGATTTTGGTATTTTGTATACCACAGGTGATACACTCCAAGGATATTGTGATTCAGATTGGGCTGGAGATTGTGATTCTAGAAAATCAGTTTCTGGATATTGTTTCTCACTTGGTTCAGGAATATTTTCTTGGGTAAGTAGGAAGCAACCAACTCTCGCACTCTCCTCCACTGAAGCAGAGTACAAAGCAGCTTGTTTTGCTTCTTGTGAGGCAGTCTGGTTAAGGAGAATTCTTGCAGATCTAGGCTTTCCATCAAATATGCCAACTGTACTCAAGTGTGATAATCAAAGTTGTATGGCTATTGCAAAGAACCCAGTATTTCATGCTCGCACCAAGCACATAGAAGTACAGTACCATTACATTCGTGAGCTAATTGAAGATGAAATTTTGGAGCTAGAATATTGCCCAACAGAGGCAAATTGTGCTGACATATTCACTAAAGCACTTGGAAGAGAGCAGCTCAATAAGCATCTTCAACAGATGGGCATAGGACCGAGACCTACTTGACTTATCATCGGTAAACATTGAGGGGGGGTGTTAGTATATGATCAATGTCTACCCCTCATGATTGTATGCACATTTTGTAAGGCCCCCTTTATGAGGAGAAGCCAAGCGTGCATTACCCAATTGATGGGAATCCCAACTTGAATGTTGGATGAAGGTCATATTGGACCATGTAAGACATTATAAGGAAAGGGAGTTACCAGGGTCCCCAATTGTGGGGTCCGGGGCAGCGGTGAGCAGCCCCGGCTGGGGGGTCCAAGGGGGCCAGCGGGCCCCCTGGTGGGGGTCCGGGGGCAGCGCCCCCGGCGTGACGGTAAAGGGAATATTCCATGGAATATTCCCTGTCGGAGTCAGAAAACATTTATATTTGTTAGGTCGGTTCAACCAGTCTAAGCCGTGTATGGCAATTACGCGGGCGGTGGCCGCCCACGCTCTGCCGCCCATGTATTGCCGTCCATGGCAGGCCACCCATGATCCTATATATACATGACTTCTGCACTACCTAAGACACCGAGTTGAGCCAGCATACCTCTACCTTGTATCTCCCTATCTAGAGTTGTCTAGATCACCATTTAAGCTCTACCTTGAGAGCGCACGGGTGGACAACGCCATCATCTTTGTACTTGCTGCTAGTAGAAAATTGTTGAGATTCTCCTATATCTGTTATCTTCTCTGCTATTGCTCCTGTGTTATATTGCGTAACTATTGTCTTACACTTCCATCCTCATTGACCATGCAGGATAGTTCTCTCTATCCAACTTCTCTATTTGAAGAGAATCTCCCATCCTTCCTTCACCTGTATATTGACTTCTTCAACCTTTATGAAGAATAAAATTACCTTTACTTCCAATGATACTCCTTTTGACTTCCTTGATGTTGTATGATCTCCTTCTCAAGCTTTCCTTGCAAGCTTTCACCCTTTGAATCTTCAGATGTCAAATTCTTTGTAACTGCAGCAGTCGGGATCCTCCTTTTCTTTAATTCTGATGCTTCCTGCTCTGATACCACTGATGGAGAGTGTTAATCTCCAAAAGAACAAGTTGACCTTGAATTTAGAGCACCTCTATATCAAGAACAACTTCAGACTCCACCAAATTTAGAGAACATTCATCAACTTATCAGAAAATTGATTATTCTGAAAAATTCAACTTCTCAGAAAAGTCTGCTGCAGATTAATCCTTGATTGACTAATCATTTGTGTAAAGTTTTTGATAAAACTTTGTAGGTTGCTTTGCCTTAAGTTTGCGCACCTTCTCCAACTTAAATCTCTACAAATGATTCAGTATACTCTGAGAAATCACACAAACAATTTACCTATGTGTAAATCACCTTCTCTGCAGTAGCGACTTTGACACCTGCAACTTCTTAGCTATAGTTCTCCTAATGTCGAACCCGTTTGGTCAAATGCTTTTAGATGTAGATAGCTTATCTCTCAACTTAAATTTTGAGCTATCATATGTGTAAAACTTTACACTGTGCACTGAGCACTGTCCATTTCTCTGAACTCAAAATCTGCGCCTGTTTCAGAAGACTGTGAACATTCTTTACATATGAATGTTCCTACACACAATTCTCTTAGCCTGATTAAAATTAGACTCTCAAATTCTAGCCATAGATTGATTAACTATGGACTTAGACATCTGCAAAAGGAATTCACAAAAGATCTACCACACGAGGAGAAAACACAAAAACTTCGGGCGCAAAAATTCTGTCATTTCTGAAGAAGACTACAACTGAATGAGAGAGAAACTTCAACTAACTTCTCATGTGTCTAATGACACTTACAACCATTCATTTCTCTATTCCTATGCTCATACATAGTCTCTCCTTGTCTTCTCTCTATGCCCCGACATTTTTCCAAAGTATTTATAGGCAAAAATGTACAGACTTATGTCAAAGCATAAGTATAAGTAACCTATGTCTTAACTAATGTACATATGTGTACATTTCTTTCAACCTGTGAATGTAACCATCTTCTAAGCTTCAAGAATTGTTCTTATCTCCATTCTTTGTCTTTCAAATCTTCAATTGGTGATTGGTCTGCACCAACAGGTGGAACAACCTTTATCGAGCGATCAAGTCCACAAGCTAATGCTAGTTTAGTCCTAGGCCTCACCTATATATGGTCATGCACCTATATGGTTGGGTCGGTGGGTGGAGTCACTATGTTTGGGGTGGTGAGAGCTGTGAGCTAACAACAATTTTTTATAGGGTTGATGTTATGTGTCGTGCACTATGTCAGGTCGGCATATAGATGGAGTAAACTTGGCTGGGCAGAGAAGTCCACGAGTTGCACCCGATTTTGGCATAGGTTGACTTGTGAAAATAAAAATAAAAAGAAAAAGAGATGATCTAGGATGAAGCACAAAAGAAAAGGAAGAGGCAAAATAAAAATGTAAAGAAAAGAATAAGATTTGATGATGAGTTTGGACAATAAGGAACAAATGGAGGAAACAAAACATAATTCCTTAAACTGAGTTAGTAGATCTTAGTATATGCTAGTGCTTAGGATAACTTGCTAGATCTGAATAGGTTGAATGAACGAAAGAAGTACGAAGCCTACAATTTATTCATATGATTGCTCGTCTGACTATGAAAACTAAAACATAATGGAATATGAGCAAAACTTACGTTTACTTTATTCTCTAAATTTGTACTATTTTCCATAAATTTGCATCATATATATATATGTGTGTGTGTGTATTATATATATATATATATATATATATATATATATATATATATATATATATATATATATATATATATATATATATATATATATATATATATATATATATATATATGTGTGTGTGTGTGTGTGTGTGTGTGTGTGTGTGTTTGTGTATGTGTGTGTGTGTGTTAAAATTGATTAGCATCTATCCATGACTATTTGATACTTGTGTATATTTCTTGAATTGATGTGCAGATTTAGTGGGGGCAGATGTTGGAAGGATTTCATCACTCTGAATGGCATTTAAGATAATTAAAAATTTCTTTCAAAAGTGGTGATCTTTAATTTCTTAAAGATATTTTGAATATGAAATGTTGAATTGACTAACCTCTCTCTTTAGTACCTGTAGGCTGTAAAAGATGGAGATGTGTTATGATCCACATAAGAAGAGATATTTGACTTTTCATTTGAACCTTATATATATAACCTTGAGTCATTAGGGGGAAAAATGGACCTTGCATGGGCCTTGTAAGGATCCCTAAGTTTTAGGGATCGAAGAGCTTGATCTCTCAACTTAAGGATGCATATGAAACCACCAATGGTTTTGTGAAATAAAATAATATTTGATGAAGCACTTCATTTGAATTCGTAGACGTGAGGATCTTGAACCATTCGATCATCTTAAATCAATGGCTAATGTTTGAACTCGTGCAAAGTTAGAGAGACAAGGATGTCACTTTTTGTGGGACTGGGACTCAGCTTTTGGGAACTCTCTACAAGATCTTGAGCCGTCGGATCTTGAAGCATTCAACACTAGAGCGTGAATGGGGTTGAGCTACCTTCATAGATGGATGTCGACCATTAGATCTACTGCCTCATCTAATGGTTGGAGATAAAAGGCACCTTTGGATTCTGAGCAAGAAATATGGGTCATGGGATCAAGGCCAGATCTAAGGGCATACAATGAAAGTGCCAAAAAATCCTTGAATTCAAAGTCATCCATCCAATGAAAGGCTTGATCCAATGATACACTCTGATTCATGCAAATTGTAATGATTGCTCTCATCCTAGCCACTTGTTGTCAAGAAAATCTAAGGGTCACTGATTAAAGATGCCTTGACTTTTGTCATTTCACCTTAGCCATTGGATCTTTCAAGAAATCAAGGGCTCCAAATGATATTCAAGATTTTCAAAACCATTCTCAAGAGGAAACCCACCATTTCTAGGTGGTTTTTGCATATTTGACCACACAAAACTAGGGAAGCCTATGTCTACCCTATGTGATTAAGGGACTAGACCGTGGCCACCATCCTCCTCTCATTGGTCCATCCCTAATCACTCCTTAATCTAAAAGGCCCATGCAAGGTTCATTTTTTCCCCTAATGTATAAGTATATGTAGACATTAAATGAAATATGTGTTAGTGTTTCACACCATCTATGCAACCTAAGTGAAAGTATGCAACCTTGAGTATATATGTGATACCCTATGCATTTACCCTATGTAACTATTCATGTGCAGGGTACCTTATAATATTGCAAGGACTATGATATGAACTTGTATGTTTAACCTTATGTTTATGTGCTTATGTATATGTGTGCATAAGTATGAATATGTATATGCCTATGTGTATGCATGTACATTAATGTAAACGATTAAAGTGCACATCTATAGGTATGTGTGGGTACCTTTAAGTGTCCTACGTCTAGGAGATTTTGTATACATGTATCCATGTAACTTCAATTTCAATGGACTTGAACAGAATGAGATCTGTTGGATTGATGCTCGGTCTGTTTTCACAGTTTAAATAGCTTTGTATTCCATGATCAAATACATTCGAGTCTTGTTGTTTGGCCAAAATTTATACTTCAAAGACCAAATATGTGATGTTTTCATTGGAGTGTGTGTTTTTATTTTTGTTCTCACCTTAAAAATATTAAAAGTGTGTGATATGTGTATGGTTATACATACACACACATACATACACACACACACACACACACATATATATATATATATATATATATATATATATATATATATATATATATATATATTAATTTTTATTTTTTTTACATATATATTTCTCTTTGTTTTAATATATGTTAATATATAATTAATAATTGATAATATATATATATATATATTTGACTTAATATTTATTAATATGAATGACTAATATAAAATCTAACAATTAATATATTTAATTTAATGTATGTAAATTTAGGATAATATGTGATTTAATATATATAACTAATATATTTTATTTATTGTGTATATAATTTACTAGAATGTAACTAATTAATTAGTTGACTAAGTGAATGCGTGGGTGCGTGTGATTTAGAATCCACGTCAATGTGTGTCTTTAGTATATTGAGCATGTGTATGGTTTCTAAAAAGACAATGCATGCGTGTGTATGTATGTTTGTATATTTATATATATGTTATGTATCTGTGCAATGATTTTTCCAGTGTTTTTGTGCAATTGGGTACGAGAGCAAGGGGGAGAGAGAGAGAGAGAGGAACTTCTCCCCCCTCCTCCTTCCTCCCCCTCTAACACAGCACAAGCAAAGAGAGAGAGAGTGTGTGTGTGCTTTTGTGCAATTGGGTACGAGAGCAAGGGGGAGAGAGAGAGAGAGAGAGGAACTTCTCCCCCCTCTTCCTTCCTCCCCCTCTAACACAGCACAAGCAAAGAGAGAGAGAGAGAGAGAGTGTGTGTTTTTGTGCAATTGGGTACGAGAGCAAGGGGGAGAGAGAGAGAGAGAGGAACTTCTCCCCCCTCCTCCTTCCTCCCCCTCTAACACAGCACAAGCAAAGAGAGAGAGAGAGAGTACTTGAGTTTTGCCCTTCTTTTTTTTGGGGTGTTGCACATATCAGACGCAATGGGAGAGAGAGAGAGAGAGAGAGAGCATTAGACAATGGATCCGACTGCTGCTATTTGATTCACACAGAGAGAAATAAGTCACCGACTATAGATGTTCGATGTTGAAATGTGTCAAGAGAGAGAGAGGAACCTTCTCCCCCCTCCTTCCTCCAGCTGTGGCAAAGCATAGGCAAAGAGAGAGAGAGAGAGCATTAGACAATGGATCCGATTGTTGTTGTTTGATTTGCAGAAAGAGAAATTAGTCACCGATTGTAGATGGGCTATGTCGAAATATGCCAAAAGAGAGAGAGACATAGAGAGATCCATGACTTCTAGAATCGATAATGCCCACACTCCAGGTTTGATTTTGTGATCACGTATCACCCAGGAAGCCAACAACATGAGTTGAGTGAAGAGACTTTTGATTAACAGGAGAGTATTGCTCAAGCCTATGTTGGAATCAATGTCCAATAGTTTTTATTCCATGCGAAGCTGAAACTTCATAGTGTGAAACCATCTTTTAGAAAGTTAAAAGAAAACAAAATCAAAAGCAAAGCACTTACGTTTTAAGATCGCATACAAAAGCGAAGGAAGGAGTTTTACGTTTTTTTTATGATGAAAGCTTTTATGGATTACGATATGAGTTTTTTAACGTGATTAGATCGCAAGAGCTTTATGGACGATCGCAGTTTTTTATTAAGCTTTTCAAAGAGTTACAAAAACTATTTAAGAGGCCCTTGGCTCATTGGTCAAGTATCACTCAAGGATCACTCACTCAAGCTCTCGAGGAGGTCAAGGAGGAAGAGTCTCACACTCTTGCAGAGGTGGAGATTTGGTGAAGGAGAGACTACTCTCATTGGAGCAAGAAGTCTTCTACGAGGTGGTGGTAACTATTTTTTGTGAGTTAACCTTGTTGGTTGATTTACAATTTTGTTACACTATTTTGTGAGAATAAGGTTAGCTTCGTTGCTTCGTTCACTTCACACACACTTAGATTATTTCGGCATAATCAAAATTTTGTATCATCATCTTCTTAGATATTCTTCCATTAGTGAGTGCACCACTTTATATGGTTGAGTAGTACTCCCATGTTGTAATTTGGACATCTATTATTTTTTAGTGAGTAAGCATCCAGCTTACGTTCTCTATCCTTGTCTCAAGATCTCTTTCTTTCTCTATCTCACTTCTCATCTTGTCAATTAAGTTGTGTATGCTCAAAAGGTTTTAGTATTGGAACGATCCTAGGGCCCCAAATTCCAACTCTTGGTATCAGAGCATAATTGCTTGGTATCAAAGCTACATAATTGACATACACACTTAAGATAAGATGAGTGAGATTAGAATTGAGATTGAAGACAAGTTAGATGGATCTTCTAATTATCCCATGTGGAGTGTCATGATGATGAATTTGTTAGTGACAAAGGATTTATGGAGTATCGTCAATGGATCCTTAACCAGCCAAGACAAGAAGGCGAAGAAGGAGCTACAGCAACTTCAAGAGGTACTAGAATTACTATTATAGAACCAACTGAAGAAGAGGTAACCACTTCTATATCCACGGTCACTGCTAGGTCTTTACCTAGAGTTCCTCCTACTGAAGATTAGGCAAGATGGGATGCTAGAGATGCTTTAGCACTCTCATTCATAGCAATGAGTGTCAAAAAGCATATTCTATCACAAATCAGATCTTGCAGAAGTTCTAGTCAAGCTTGGTTAAAGCTTGAGAATCTCTTTCAGAGCAGAAATCCTGCTACAAAAGCTCACTTGAGGAGACAACTAGCAAATACAAGGATGAAGGCTGGTGAGTCAATTCAAACCCACATTACAAAACTCGTTGACTTGAGAGATCAACTTCTAAATGTAGGAGTTGAGATATCAGATGAAGAAATGGTAAATACGCTGATTAATTCACTTCCTATTTCATATCGGTCTTTTATAACCACTCTTACCCTTACCACAAGAGATAGAGAGGTTACATTTGAAGAGTTAGAATTCTTGTTGCTTCAAGATGAAGATCAGTTGAAGGGAATGGAAGAGAATGAAGAAGCACTTTCATCTTCATCAAAGGGTAAGAAGAAGAAGGAGAAGAAGGAAAAACAACCCAAGAAGGAAAGTAGGTCCCTCTCACCTTCTACTTCAGATTCTGTATCTACGACATCTAAAGAGAAATCTTCTAAGAAGAAGGAAGTAATATGTTCTTTTTTAAAATGCAAGAAACCTGGACATTTAAGGTCAGAATGTTATAAAAGGATTGCAATAGAAAAGAAAAAGGCATCACGTAATGTTGCAAAAGATGATAAAAAAGGAAAATCTCAAGGTGATTCTTATGCCTGTATCACCATTGAGGAAGTAGCTTTTGGTCAGGCAGCTTTACAAGTTCTTTCAGCAAGTCCTTGGATATTTGACTCAAGTGCTACAAAGCATATGACAGGTTGTAGAGATGTATTTTCTTCTCTTTCCTATTCTTCAGGTAGAAGAGTTACTATTGCAGATGGCAATGATTTGGATTTTGTGGGAATAGGTACAGTAACCCTAAAGTCAACAGAAGATGGTAATTTTCAGATTTCAGATGTCCTTTATGTACCTGAAATGAAGAAGAATCTGCTATCTATATCTTCATTTTTAAGAGATGGTTTTAAAGTTGTATTGAGAGAGATCTTTGTAAGATCTTATCACATCAAGATGACAAGTGTCTTTTACAAGGTGAGCGTAGAGGAGGGATCTTTGTTTTGTCAAAAATTAGTCAGGCATATGCAGTCAAATCTTCATCACCGGTGGAAGATATGAAGCTATGGCATGAAAGATTTGGACATATCAGTTTTGGAGCTCTCAAGAGCATCAAAGATAGAGGTATGGTTGAGAGTTTACCCTCATTCAAGCTACGAGATGATTCAGATATATGTGAAGGTTGTCTTGAAGGTAAGATGCATAAACTACCTTTCAAGAAACATGGTCATATTACAGCTACCAGGAAATTGCAAATTATTCATTGAGATGTGAATGGACCTATGAGAGCAGACTCTATTCAGGGTTTCAGGTATCTTGTTCTATTTGTTGATGATTATACAAGATACTCATGGATCTATGGTCTTAAGTCGAAGTCAAAAGTCTTTCCTATGTTCAAGAAGTTTGTAGCTATGGTTGAAAATGAAAGTAAGGAAACTATCCAGATTCTCCCTTGTAGGTTCCCAAGTGCGATCAGTGATGTCAGACCCTTTCCAATGAACAAGGAATTACAATCTTCCTCAAGATATTCTCAAATCTAGGACATGCTCGACTTCAAATTGTTCATGGTCACCGATCTCGATAGGTGGTGAAGGACTAGCTCTCTCCCTGCTCAATGGTGAAATCGGATATGATTCCACCATGGACACATGGAATTTGGATGTATTCTCATGGTACTTGGTAAGTAGAGCTTGAAGATGATTGGATTAATCTTGATTGTTGGTGCAAGACAATCACCAATTGATGATTTGGACAAATATTTGAAGTCAAAGGATGAAGCAGAGAACAACATATGTGGCTTGAAGTTTAGTGCGTGGTCAGAAGATAAAGACATGTATATACATGTATACTAATCTTGTAATTAGTTTATAAAAAAACTTTGCATCTATCATGAGTCGTGATGTAACCATTTATATATACTTGATGTAGATGTACTAAGAGTGGGGGGATGATGAGCGAAAAGTTTTAGAAGTCATTAGAGACTTTAGAAAGTGAGAAAAACTTGAAGTATCAATCAGATATAAGATTTCTTTAAATAGAAATAAAGTTGCACCTCAATCTTTTGCTCAGTTCTCCTTTTGTGTTTATCCTCTTGAGGAATGCTTCTGTATAAGTATAATTCTATAGTTGGGTGACCTCTGTACAATTTTTGAGAGTTTAATTGTAATGAGGCTGAGGGAATTTTAAGTACGAACATTTACATGTGTAAATGTGAAGAAGTGAAGACAAGAACATGCACAAGCTCGGTGGTCTATGTTTTGATCAAATCTCCCTCCATAGTGTAATTTTTTGAGAAAAATAAGCACTCATTGCTTTAGTTGAGAGGTAAGCTACGTATGGCTAAAAGCATTTGAATAAACAACGTCTAGTTTGGGAGAACCATGTATTAGAAGTTGTAGGTATCAAAGTCGACTACATAGAAGAATAGTTTCAGACATAGGTACATTGTTTGGAGTAAATCTCAAGATCTACTAAATCCTTTGGAGAGATTTAGATTGGAGAAGGTGTGGAAACTTTAGGAGACACCTTCTATAAAGCTTCATTGAAAAGTTTACACATTTGATCAGTCAATGAGTGAGCTAAGTGCAGTATACTTTTTTGAATAATCAGTTTTTTCACAGTTAGTTCAAAGTTTGATAATTTGGCAATGGTCTTCCAAAATTGGTTGTGGTTTGAGTCTTTTTTGATACAGAGTTGCTCTACCATCAAGGATAACTTCTTCTTTTGGAGATTAAGACTTTCCATCAGTGGTATCAGAGCAGGAGTCATCAGAATTGAAGAAAGGAGGAGCCTGATTGTTGTAGATATACAGAAATTAATCTTTCAAGATTTAAAAGGTGAAAGTTTGGAGTAAAAGCTAGAGAAGGAGGCTTGAAGCTATGAAGAAGATCAAAAGGAACTACATTTGAAGTAAAGGTACATTCATTATTCACAAAGCTTGAAGAATTTATTGCACAGGTGAAGAAAGGATGGGACATTCTCTTCAGCTAGAGAAATTAGAGAAAACTATCCTGCTTGGTCGATGAGGATGGAAGATCATCCTATGAGCAAAGACATGATAGGATTCATCAAAGGTGAAGAAGAGAAACCAGAATTTAGGGATCCTAGTGTTCCAACTAGGGAAGAGCTCTCATATTTGAAGACATGGATGAAGAAGGATGCTCAAACAAGGAGCATTATCTACATGGGAGTTAATGATTATTTGCTACCTCACATTAGAGGACCTGAAAGCACAAGTGATATATGGAACGCTTTGGAGGAGCATTTCCAAAACACTACAAAGTCAAGGAAGGCATCTTTGTGGGCAAAATTCACCACATTCAAAAAGAAGGCTTCTCAATCTATTTCTGATTATGTAGCAAGGATGAAGGACATTGCAGATGCATTAGGAGCAGTTGATGTAGATATTGAAGAGGAAAAATTGGTAAGACAAATTATCATAGGCTTGAGAGGAGATGAGAAGTGGAAGCCTTTCATTCTATCCACTGAATCATCACTAGATCATTTTATTCCTGATTTCAATCAATTGCTAGGACACATGCTAACCTTTGAGCAGGATGTCAAAGGCGATGTTGATAAAAGTACATGTCAAGCAATGTATTCAAAGGACAAGAAGAAGATAAACAAAAGCAAGGAAAAAATGAATGAAGATGAAGGCACTATGAGTCAAGCTAACTTCCTAAGAGGAACAAGAGGTGGCAAACCAAGAGGAAGAGGAAGAGACAGAAGTAATAAAGATGGTGTCAAAGCTTGTTGGATTTGTGGTAAGACTAATCATTTAGCTCATGAATGTTGGCATAATAATCATAATGGTGTAGGATATAATCCGAACTTTAATTCAAGAGGATGAGGTAATAGAAATTATAGAGGTAATTTCTGAGGTAGAGGTAGTAGAGGTTACTTTGGAAGAAATGCAGGTGGAGGATTTCAAAGTCAAGCCTACAATCATACCTACTACAACTATGCTTCAGATCAGAAAGAGGATTAACCTTAATTATGAATGCAACTTGTGAAAGACAAAGTGAAGATCAAAGAGACTTCTACATAGACTTAGGGTGTAGCAATCACTTGAGTGGCAACATAGCTTTTATGACTGATTTGGAGAATAAGGTGAGTAATCATGTAGTTCAAACAGGTGAGAATACAAAGCATAATGTGAAGTCCATTGGATCAGTAAAGGCAAGGGATGGAAGCACTCTTTTGAGTAAGGTTCTGTATGTTCCTACAATCCCAAAGAATCTGATCTGTAGGCCAAATTGTAGAGAAAGAATATGAAGTAAGGTTCACTAATGATGGAGTTTTTGTGGAAGACCCTAGCAATGGGTGTAAACAAATTCTTTCACGAAAGAAAGAAGGAAGGCTATTCACATTGAAGATTCAAGGCAATGTTGGTCATGCCTTGTTCACTTATGGAGGACATAAGATCTCTGAGTTAGATCTTTGGCATAAAAGGCGTGGACATTTCAATGAAACAGGTATTAAGGATATGATTAACAATGGTTTAGTGCTTGGATTACCTAATTTTGCAATTCAACACATGACATACAGATGTGAAGCATGTCAATTAGGTAAGGCTCATAAGCAATCATATAATAAGCATGGTTTCATGTATTCAGAGAAGCTTGAATTGGTACATACAGATGTGTGGGGACCATGAAAGGACTTTAGCATTAACGGTTCAAGATATTATGTGATTTATAATGATGATGCTACTAGGTGGATCACCATATATGTGATCAAAGATAAATCAGAGGTGTTCAATACATTTAAGCATTATCATGTGTATGTAGAAAGAGTTTCAGGACAAAAATTGGAGAGACTGAGGTCAGATGGAGGGGGAGAGTATTTCTCTAATGAGTTCATTTATTATTTGTGGAATGCAGGTATAGAAAGGGAAGTTACTTGTAGTTACTCTACTCAACAAAATGGTGTAGCAGAAAGGAGAAATAGAACTATTGTTGAGTTTGCAAGGTCAATGATGAAGGAGAAAAATTTCCCTAATTATTTGTGGGCTACGACTGTAAATACAACCACATACTTGGTTAATAGGCTACCACGTAAAGCTTTGCAGGGTATGACACCATATGAAGCTTGATGTGGTAAAAGACCTGCCTTAGATCATTGCAAAGTGTTTGGATGTTTGGCTTTTGCATATGTGCCATCTCAGTTGAGGCATAAACTGGAAACTAAAGCTGAAAAGTATGTGTTCATTGGTTATGATGATAAGCAGATAGGTTATAGGTTGTGGAGTGCATCAACAGAGCAATTCCTTGTGTCAAAGGATGTTACATTTGATGAGCAATATACTTAATATGTAGGTACAATTAATATTCATGTAGGTGATGAAGAAACATTGAACCAGAAGAAAGGTAAATCAAAGGTTGAAATATTTGATGAAGAAGAGAATAATGTACTAGTTGAAGTTGAAGAAATGCCAAGGGTTGATCCAGAATGTGATGAATCAGAAACCCCAAGAAGTGGAGAACTTTGAAGATCATCAAGGCACAAATGGCAACCTACAAGGTATAGCTATGATACTTCATTTTTTACTACTAAGGATTATGCTTACATGGTGAAAGCAGAGGAAGACCCTTCTACATATGAAGAGGCAAAAGGTAAGGAAAATTGGGAGAAAGCTATGCAGGAGGAGTATGATGCATTGATGGAGAATGAGACATGTGATTTGGTTCCTAAACCAGATAGTCAAAAGATCATTGGATGCAAATGGGTCTACAAGACAAAGAGGTTGTAGATGGAAGTGTTTCTAGATATAAAGCTAGAATTTTTGTGAAAGAATATGCTCACACATATGGTATAGATTATGATGAGACTTATAGTCCTATTGCAAAGATGAAAACTATAAGGACTCTCATAGCTATTGTTGCATGTAAAGGTTGGAAGTTATGTCAATTAGATGTGAAGAATGCTTTTCTAAATCATTACATTTCAGATGATGTTTTCATGGAGAAACCAGAAGTTTTCAAGGATAAAAGGTATCCAGAGTATGTATGTAAGCTCAAGAGAGCTTTGTAAGTTTGAAGCAGGCCTCAAGGGCATGGAACTATAGACTTGTGAAGTTCTTGAAGAAGATTGGTTTCCAAGTATCTAAGGCAGATAGTAGCTTGCTTGTTAAAGTAAGTGATGATGGGTTCATTTACATGTGCATATATATTGATGACATATTTCTTACACGTACAGATGAGAAGTGCATACATGCTCTTAAGAAGCAAATGGAGACAGAGTTCAAGATTAGTGACTTGTGAGACTTGTCATATTTCTTGGGCATGGAGATTTCATATACTCAACATGGAGTATATGTGACTCAAGAAAGGTATTTTAAGAACTTGTTAATCAAGTTTAAAATGGAAGATTGTAGGATAGCACCTACACCAATGGAGGTGAATCATAAATTGAGTAGATATGGAGGAGAAGAATTCAAGGACATGGAGCTATATCAAAGTTTGGTTGGTCCTGTTAAAGGTTACTTAATGTTAAAGGTTATTTCGTCGTTTACGATTATCGTAACTGTTAATTGCCTACCGCGGTCGTTAATTACTATTCCAACGCAACAACCCTTCGGAGACTCCAGAATCTGGTTCCACACTTGCGTACCAGATATTTCCGAGTCTCTCTTTCTCTGTATTCAATTTTACCGCAAAAATAGACTGACTCTAGCCACGTGGGTTCTTGGGAGTGGTAGGGGTCTGTTAGACAGAGGCCCTATACTATTTTCCCAACTTCTCACTCACTCGTTACTCGGTCAGCGCGTCTTAGCTCACTAGTTGTTTCTGATCAACCAAGGCTATCAACGTCTTAGAATCCCGTACTCCAAGATCTACCTGCTATAACAATTGAGCAGTAATCCGGACTGAGAATCAATACACAAAGCACACTGCTGGTAACTTAACACGAACACACCACAAAATCCTTCTGCACAATTTACGACTTTGCCGAGTACCACATTCAAATTGCAAGACCTACTGACTATAACTTGTCGCGCACTTTATCATCATTCTACTCGTATTCAGAACACTACTGGTACTAATCTGAACATAGATATACTACCTGCTCAGTCATTCACAGAGACTCATAACTCACAACCGAACCATGTTAGTTTTTTATGCGTTCATGCTCCACAGCAGAACGATCAGACAAACGTATTCCTGTCGACTAACGCTTAGGAAATACTTTAATCATTACCGGGTGAAATCTCTGCAACACCGTATCAATTCGTAACACTGCGTATAACACACATACGCACACAGCACATACACAGGAGAGGGAAGGGATCAGACGGAACAGAACAGAGTTACTCTTGTTCTACACATACAACACTTATACGTGCAATTCCCAAAACACAGGGGACTCTTTAACTCGTTACCGAACAGAATCTCACAATCGTAGTACCGACTCGTAACACACAGTGTATCACACATACACAGTCGAATGATTACACAGAGAAAGTGCACAGGCGGGACAGAACCAAGACACTCTACTCGTTGCACACAGTAGAAGCAGTAAAAGTAACCCCAAAAACGGGAATTCTCACAATATACTCGCAACTTCCCAAAAAACGGGGACTCTCTCCGATGCCCTCTCGTCCCTTTACATTGCTTTAAATAGAGTTTTGTTACAAGGCTTTACGCGAATCTTTCTTTACCGCGTACTTTCAGAAGGGTTCTTTCTACATTAAAAACCTCTGTCTAAGTACAATTGTCCTTTGTTCGGCGGCCGTCTAACACTGGCACGCACGGTGGACTCGAACCCGCAAGTGCAATACTGTAGGTGATATCCTTTTGCCTGGGGCTATGCAGCAGATAGATAGATAGGTAGATAGATAGATATGTTCTGCAACTATCTTCCAATCCCGAATATGTCGCTGTACGTGGTAGGTCGTCTCTTTCTCCAGAATTTCTTCAAACTCTTATAGCTGGTCTAGTTGCCTCAAGGACTCAAAACTTTAGATACTCGCAGTTCTTCCTTTAAATAGTTTTCTGAACATCTAAGCCCTTCTGAAAAACATGTCGACTTGTACATATAATAAGAATCTACTCTTGATTTCGTTGTTACCTGAGCCCTCTTTCTTGATCTTGTGCTTTAATCACTTCGTGTATGGAATCAAAGTACCCTCTGTGCTGTTGAATCGTCTTCTTCTTGAAAGTTTGTGCGTGTTTTACCATCATGGATATATTTGTGTCATACTTGTTGAAAATATCCATGTCTTCTGCAGAAGTCATGTAACCATACAGTATCCTATCACCACCTGGCTGAGATATCCATTTCTGTTGTCTGTCGGTCCGTGCCAGGAATTTAACTCCCCAATCCTTTCTGATCGCACTTGTTCTAGTGGCGGAACAGGTCCACTGTCCCCAGGGTGACTTAGCAAACTGTAGGAGTCCCATCCTCTGGTGATGTTGTCGAAGTTCTTTGATATTCTCCATCAAATCCTCGTCATTATCCTGTTCGTTTCGCCTGTCGTCTTCCGAATCGCTAACCATGATCACTTCTCCCGAGTCACTGGAAATGATCAATTCTTCCCCGCAGTCGTATTCGCACTTCGTCACTTCCTGTCTTGCTTTCGTCTTCATCGGCATCATCCTTGACGTTACCTTGCTTCATCACCCTTTCCGGCCACCATGAAGAGCGTTGTCTTTCAGTCTTGTTCCACGCTAAGGCACACAGCGTACGCCTAGTGTCTTGCCAGCTCGATCGAAGCCACTGTGATGTAGTGTCGGTTGTAGTCTGAACACCGGTTTGGTGTAAGTGTGCGTTCCCGGGTATTCGTATTTATAAGTGCGAGGCCTTAAGCTGCCAGTCGCTAGAATGATGGTATTCCATTCTGATATGACATTTTATGCTGCTTACCGAGATTCTCGAATCAAGAATCATCATTCTGGAGACTGGTGCTGGACTTGGAACGTCTTTTACATGTGTGAAAGTATTATGCTCAAAAAATCGTGACTTCTAATACTAACTTTCGGACTTAGTATTATCGGGTCCTCGGGACTCGTACCCGCAAGTATCTACGGTTCGGATACTATACCTTCTAAATACATACTTCTGGCAAGTCTAAATGTTCGGGTAATTTTCTTTTTAAGGGTTTCTAACATCTGGACTAAGGTGGTGGGTTCTAATAATTGTGCGTCGGTTCTAACTGCACTGAGGGCTATGGCTTGATTTAACAAAATGTCGGCTTGGGTTTGAAGGAAAGCCTCCTGTAGATAGAAGTCGTTGGCGAGCGCTGCATCTCGGGCGGTCGTAATTTCGGTTAATTTGTTCTGCAGTTCGTGGATACACTCCTTCTGGTTGCGTATTTGGTTGTCGTTGCGTTCAAATTGTTGGGTTTGGAATGCCAGACTTTTCTGCAGTGAGTCTCGTTCTCTGCGCGTCCTTGCAATATCCTTTTGATATTGGCCTTCCTTTATTAATTGTTTTTTGAGAATGCTGTTGACCGCGTCGGCGCATTCTTCGGCTCGGCGTAATTGTTCTTGAACTTCGGCAGCTTCTTTCTGTTGCTCCTGCATCGTGTGGGTGGTTTCTTGTAATTGACGCTTCGTGTCTGCGACCAAATCTTCGAGAGAGGCGTTGATGTCTTCTTGTTCCTGAAGGGCGGTCTTCAGGTTTTGAATTTCTTCATTGGCATCTTGGATGATCAGGTCTTTGGCAGCGAGCTGTTCCAGGGCTGCATCTCGTTGTTGTAGTAAGGTCTGCTCTGTTGAAAACCGTGCTTGGAATTCGGCTAGCAGTGTCTGCAGGTGATGATTCTCTGCCTTTACGGCGACGATCTCTTCCTGGAGGGGGGTGATGTCGGCTTCTATGGTGTCTACTTTGTGCTGGTATTCAGCCTTCAGGCTGTTTGTAGCGGCTGTAAATTGTGCGGGCAGCTGGTGTGATAGCTGAATGAGGAACTGCCCCATGGCGGCAAGTTCCGAGAATGCGTTCGGTGGTGGTGGTAGTTGAGAGGATGTATCGGAGCGTAGTTGCTGGGAGTTGGGTGGAGAGTAGTTAGGTGAGGAAGAAGAGGATGGTGCTGGTTCGGTGAAGGGTGGAAGGGGTGGTTCCGGTGGGGGGAGGGGTTTGGCAGGAGGTGATGTACGGAGGACGGTGTCTGAGGGGTTTACCTTGGCGAGTGTTTCTGTCTGGTTGATGGCGTCGATCAGTTGATCTAATGCTTTGGTGGCGGACTCCTGTTCATCTTGGTGGTGCGCAGATTCTTTTTCGGTGGATAGTATTTCTGTTTCGGCTTGCTCCTGCTGGTCTGGTTGCTCCGTCGAGGTTTCGTTATGTATGGAAGTGGCGGTGTCGTGATATGTTTCTTCGTGGTCGTCCGGCTTGGTGTCCTGATCTTTTTCGGCGGATCTCTGGACTTCACTTTCGGAGGAGCTGATTCGAATGCGCTTGGTGCGGAAGAGTTGATTAATTTCTTCGTCTTCGTCTTCGGTGTCTTCGATCGGTTGTGCTGATTCCTCGTGCCTAATTGCGGGGCCTGTGGGTGGGGGTTGTGCGGCGAGAATGGTGGGAAAGAGGAAGGAGATGATGTGGGGAAGGCGAGAGCGTGGGGTGGATCCCTTTTGAAGCTGTTTAACGATAGCTACGCACTCTCTATGGATTCTCAGGAAGAAGTAGGAGGCAAAGTTTACAGGTTCGTGGGCTGCTAATTCTAAGGCGGAGTAGAAAGGGCGAGAGATACCATATGTTCTCTTCTGCAGGTTGAGAATTGCTACAAGGAATTGGAGGGCGGATCGCTCGGGGTCTGGGCGGCATAGGATGGCGTATTCGTTGGATGAGGAGCGAGGAAAAAGTTCGGTCATACGAGCAACAGGGATGCTCGGGCCATTTTCGCGGCCTTGCAGGGTGAGGCGGTAGGCGTCAGCGAAAGCTTGGAGGGTGATGACGGATCGATGTGGGAGGGAAAGGAAGACCCATTGTCGGTCTGCGAGGGGGCTTTGGGCAATGGCTTGGATGATCTGTGCAGCGAAGGGATGGGCTTCCACTGAGTGCCAAGGCAACTCAGCGAAGTTGGCCAACCTTCTGCATCGCAGGTATTCACCTACGTCGGCAGGGATACCTTCACTGAAAGCGGTGTAGTTAGCTAGCGCCTCCATGGTGGTTACAGGCACATATACAGAAAACACAGAGTACTCGGATACACATACAATCACAAAAACACAATAGCGGTTCTGGCGCAACTGAGGGGTTTAAATATGTAGAACACGGTGTGGAGGTGAAGATCATTGTGTGGTGCGGGAACGATATGGGTTGCATGCTGGCGTGCGTACTGAGTGATCGATAGGGAGAGGCGGCTGGTGTCATAAAGATCTGTACAAAAGACGGCTAAAAGCAAAACGTATAATTTTGTACAAAAACGCGGTTCGTCGCCGAATAATTAAGGCGTACTGGTAGTGGGATAATACGGTCGCAACTTCGATCCATTGATTACCTTTGGAAGTGGAATTTCGGTCAACGTAGTCAACCGGAAAGTTGCCGGACCTACTTGTGCTGAGATCTTGAAAGGGCCGAACCATCGTAGTTTGAATTTTCCGGCTGCTCTGTCCGATTTTGCATTATAGAAGAGTACAAGCTGTCCTACCGAAAAGATTGGCGTCTTCAAATATCGATCGTGCGTCTTAGCCTGCCTTAGTTGAACTTCACGCATAGTTAAAAAACTGAGCCATCGGTGCTCATCGAGTGCTCTGAGTGCGTCCATTCGTTCTGTCAGTGAAGATTCTGGAAGCATCTTCTGAGTGATTACTACCCGCAAACTTGGGATGACTATTTCCATGGGAGCGATAGCTTCTAAGCCATAAGCTAACTTGAAAGGTGTCAGGCCTGTGGTTACTTTATATGTAGTTCGGTATGCCCATAATACTGCAGGTAGTAGTTGATCCCATCTTTCCGGTGTTTCCATGATCAATTTCCGGAGGATATTTAACAGTGCTTTATTTGTACTTTCCGCTAGTCCATTGGCACGTGGATAATAAGGAGAACTAAATTTATGTGTGACTTGGAAGGACTGTGTGAGAGCCTTCATTAAATTGTTTACAAAATGAGTACCTTGATCTGAGACAATTTCCAGTGGTAATCCAAATCGTGGAAAGACATCCGTGAGCAGGCATTTTGCTACCGTAACTGCTGTAGCAGATCGCAAAGCCCAAGCTTCTGCCCATCGAGTTGCGTAATCTGTGCAAGTCAGTATGTATCGATTGTTACTGGATACTGCTGGAGGTGTAATTGGCCCGATAAAGTCTAAACCCCATTTCTGAAAAGGTTCTAATGGTAAGATGGGTTGCAGGGGAAAAAGATGCCGTTGTAAGGGCTGACCAGTTCTTTGGCAAGCATCGCATTGTTTAACAAACTGTAAGATATCTCTGTACATAGTTGGCCACCAGAGTCCTCCTTGTAAAATTTTCCGGTGAGTTAAGTCTGCTGCAAAATGGCCACCGGAAGGAATTGAGTGAGCCAAAGTGATAACTGAGTTAACTTCATGTGGTGGAATACAGCGAAGTAGGATTCCGGTATGATCTGTATAATACAGTTCTCCAGCAACTAACCGAAATCGGCGGCTAACAACTGCGATTTTTCTTCGAACTGCCTTGGCAGTCTCGGCCGGAAGGCGTCCTTCGGTGAGGAAAGTTAGAATCTGATCATAGTATGTAGGTGGTGTTTCTAAGTTGGGTGACTCATCCGGTAGTGGTTCAGCATTATAAATCGCAGGAGTCGTGTCATCTATTCCTATCGGAGCTTCACCGGAATCTAGGCGTGATAAGAAATCTGCTAAGGCGTGTGCATTTCCGGGTCGGTGAATGACATCATAATCGAATTCTTGTAAAAGTAGCACCCATCGTGCCAATCGCCCTCCTAAGTGCTGCTGTCTTACTAGATAAACAAGGGCAGCATGATCCACATGGAAGGTAAATTTACGACCTAGTAGATAATGTCTGAACTTTTTGATTGAGTAGATTAGTCCTAGACATTCTCTTTCCGTGGTGGAGTAGTTCTTTTCTGCAGGCGCAAGTCTTCTACTGGCATAATAAACAGGGCGAAACCACTTGTCTGTTTGCTGCATCAGAATACTGCCTATTGCAATATCTGAAGCGTCAACAAAAACATGGAACGGATTGTCCCAGTCCGGTGGTTGTAAAATTGGAGCGTGCGTCAGGAGATACTTGAGTCGATCAAATGTAGTTTGACATTCTTCAGTCCATTCAAACTGTCGGGGAGTTTTTGTGATTAGCTTGTTCAGAGGTACTACTAGGTGAGCAATCCACCGTAAGTGTCTGCCATGCCATCGTATTTGACCCATAAAGCGCATTACTTCCTTCGGAGTTGTGGGTATCGGGGCTTCTAAAATCGCTGAAATCTTATCGGGGTCCACTTGAATACCTTGAGCAGATACGATATGCCCAAGTAGTTTGCCACACGAAACGGCAAACACGGATTTGCTAGGATTGAGGCAGAGTCTATATTCTCTACACTTCTGAAAGCAGCATCGTAAGTGAAACAAATGGGCTATCATCTTCCCAAAGATTGAGAAGTCGTCGAGGTAGACTTGCATGAATGAAGTGAGATAAGGAGAAAATATCTCTTGCATACACCTTTGAAATGTGCTTGGCGCATTTCTCAGTCCGAACCACATTACTGTACAGGCAAAAACACCCCAATTGGTAATGAAGGCAGTTTTTGGTATATCTTCTTCAGCCATTCTAACCTGGTTGTACCCGCTGTAGCCATCTAAAAATGAATACATTTCATGACCTGCGACTCTGTCGAGCATGGTATCCAAAAAGGGGATCGGGAAAGGATCTGGTACTGTTGCTGCATTTAGTTTCCGGTAATCCACACAGATTCGTAACTGCTTGTTTTTCTTTGGCACGATCACGATGGGTGAGATCCATTCAGCGTGTTCTACTGGTACAATGAATCCGACTTTTAATAGTCTATCAAGTTCAGCTTTTACTTGTGATGCATAATGGGGGTTCATTCTATAGTTGGGTTGTCTTTGCGGTTTCACTTCTGGTTTCAACATGACCCTGTGTTGATAGATGCGCGGATCTAATCCTTTCATGTCCTTGTAATCCCACGCAAAGACGTCTGCAAATTCTTGAAGAAGTTTAATCAAATCCGCCTTAAATGTTTCCGGTAGGTTCTGCCTTATCTTCACAGGTCGTGGGTGGTCTCTATCTCCTAGATTGTACGTGATCAGCTGGTCTTCTGGAATATAAAATTGTTGAGGTTTCTCTGTATCATCTGTTGGCTTGAACAGTGGTTGTAATTCGTCGTCATGGGTTGAGGAAGTATTTTCCTGGACCGAATTTCCGGTGATAGCTACTACTGTACATATTGACGTGTTCCAGTTATCTATGACGGATTGTAGGTCAACAGTTCCTAGGGTCATTAAATCGGCGTTACTCTTCAGAAATTGCTCTTCTTCATCATCTGACAGTCCATCTAACATGTGAACTGGTTCAGCAAAGTACGGTCGGGCGTGAGGTTCGCAAGATTGCATAGCATCTAGTTTTACCACATATTTACGATGGGCATCCTTGAACGTAAGCTCTTGTGCAGACCAGTCCTGTATTACCTTCGCATGCTTCAGCCAAGGTCGGTCGAAAAGAAGATTGTAATCCAAAGTGGATTCGGGTAGATCTAATATGACAAAAGTCATTTTGAAGGTTGTACCTTGTAGAGTGATTGGTACATTCCGCACAAGTCCTACAGGATGGACCCTCGATTGATCCGCCATTCGAACAAAAAATTGCACTGGTTCAATTTCGGTCCAGCCTAGCTTTTTGCATAACGCTGCGGTTGCAATGTTTACGCCTGAGCCTCCATCAATCAATACTTGCGTGATCTTTTGGTTCTTATACCATACTGTGATCAAGGGTACTGCGTGGTCAATCGCAGCATCAGGTTCCGGTTGAACGGCGGCTGTCGTAGGAAGGCAAGAAGGTACTGGACTGAATTGTTGCTGAAACTGTTTTCGGATCCCAGGCACTAAGGTCAGAAGTTGGCCTAAAGGTAGCGTGATGGATGCTTTGGACAAAATTTCCCAGGCCTGTTGAGCTTGATTGTCTTGTTCTTTTGGATTTGCAGTCTCTACTGACGCAGAAATGTCTGCTGTTGTTTCTGCTGATGATGATGGCCCTGCTGATGCATCCTTTTGTGTTGTGTCGTCCTTTGATGAAGAAGCCTGAGTCACCGGAATAGGTTCGGGGAACACTGGTGGTTCTGTTGTGGTCCAGTGACTGGCTTTGTTATACATCCTTCGTTGTTCTTGTATCCCTGGTTCAAAGATTTCTGCTGCCGACTGAAGTTGTTTACCAGAACGGGTCTGGATTGTAGCAGTCTGTGTCTCAAGCGGTGTAATTGTCACCATGTTGGCCATTGGATTTTGACGTTCCTTTTTCCGTTGATCATATTCCGCTGCATCTCTACAGAATCTTCTAATATGGCCCAACTGCCCACAGAAATGACATCGAGGTGGTGGTAAATTTTGATTTTCCGGTGGTGGTCCATTCTGCCAGCGCGGTGTGTTATAGTTGTTGTTCCTCTGTCCTCGATAGTTCCGATATCCTTGTTGTTGATTGTTTCTCTGTTGCGGAGGCACATAGCGATTTACTGGTTGGCCATGTTCTTGGATGACTGCATTGACGGTTGCTGTCCCTTGTATCCTAGCGTTGTAGATACAGTTTCCGGTGGTGTGTCCGGTAGTGTTGCAGATAGCGCAAAACACTTGGTTCAGTGCACAGTTGGCACTTGTATGCCCCGAATTTTTGCATGTGGTGCAATATACTTGCCTAGTGATATCTTCAGCCGTATTTTTGTTTGTTTTTAGCCATTCCAAGTCTTCCGAAAATCCACCAACCTTGGATTCTAGCTGTAGAGCCATTGCAATAACGGCATCCAAGGTCATAGCTCCGACACATCTTATGATCATGATCTGCTTCAGTTGTGGGGTTAATCCATTGATAAACCATTGAGAGATGACATCATCAGGTAGATTAGCGTGAGCCTGTGGTATCTGCCGTAAATGTGTTCGAAAGAGGGTAGCGTACTCCTGGACGGTCTGATTTACCTTCTGTCTGTTGTTCTGTAGATACTCAAAGATTTCAGCGGGATTCTTCTTCAGTCTGAATCGCTGTAAAAAGGCGTCTCGTACTGCATCGTAAGTACCGAAATGATTGATATCATATTCCGTGAGCCATCTCGCCGCTTCATTGATCAGTGTTGATTGAAAAACAATGGCCTTATACGCCTGATCTGGTGGGTGGTTAAGAACTGCATAACTTATCTCGAACGTCCGTACGTGGGCGTCTGGGTCGTCTCCTGGGAATCCACCGAATTTCGCGTAGGTTACTCCTGTTGGAGGTGGCCTTGGCGGTCCTAGTTGTTGTTGTTGATGGTGTTGTTGTTGGTGTTGCCCGCTCATTGTGAAGGGTTCAGGGTTTCCTTCTATATCTCGGGGTTGATCGGGTGAACTATCGGGACTTGTATCGCCGGATGGTGCGTTTTCCGGTATACTGTGTCGGCTTAAGATGCTTCGGATCTCTGTTTCAAACAGCTTTCCTTCCTTCTGGATGTCTAATATTCGAAATCTTTCTTCCAAACACGAAGGTCGAGTTGATGATTCCGCAAAAAAGGCTAAACCCTTGCCAGCGATCGGTGATTCTATTACCGGAATCTCACCGGAATGAACCGAAATTGGGCCAGAATGCCCTGTTTTACTACTTTTACCGAGTTTTTCTAACGTATTTCTGACCGTGGATAACTCTAACTCTTTATCTGATATTGTTAGACTAGGTTCCAACGGCGTTTTGATAGAGTCTGGTCTTGCTATATCTTCGATATGCTGGGTCGAAGTAGCATCAGAATGTATCAAAGGCGTTGACCGTTCTACCGGAATATGACCGGAATTACTTGTAACGTTTCTACTTTCCTTGACCACTTGGTCAGATTTAATTATGCCTACTTCTTCCGAGGCTATCTTTTGGGATTTTCGTGCTCCAGTCTGACGATTCTTAGGATATGTTTCGCCCGATCGAGTGACCGGCATGTATCATTGCCCAGTGATACTATTCGAGCAGTTCGCAACAATCTGGGTCTGTTGCTACTGTTAGTGAAGAAAATGTTGCTGGATGTTTGCTTCTTACAAACCGTTAGCACTCTAGTGCCACTGTCTCACAAGTGACTCGTAATCAAATGCTACTTTACCGTAGAGACTGGTAATCAGTTGCCATTTTCTCGCAGGCACCTGGGCCAGAGAGCTGGCAAGCGGATGCCACTTTCCCACAGACGGCGCCAAATGTTAAAGGTTACTTAATGTTAAAGGTTATTTCGTCGTTTATGATTATCGTAACTGTTAATTGCCTACCGCGGTCGTTAATTACTATTCCAACGCAACAACCCTTCGGAGACTCCAGAATCTGGTTCCACACTTGCGTACCAGATATTTCCGATGTCTCTCTTTCTCTGTATTCAATTTTACCGCAAAAATAGACTGACTCTAGCCACGTGGGTTCTTGGGAGTGGTAGGGGTCTGTTAGACAGAGGCCCTATACTATTTTCCCAACTTCTCACTCACTCGTTACTCGGTCAGCGCGTCTTAGCTCACTAGTTGTTTCTGATCAACCAAGGCTATCAACGTCTTAGAATCCCGTACTCCAAGATCTACCTACTATAACAGTTGAGCAGTAATCCGGACTGAGAATCAATACACAAAGCACACTGCTGGTAACTTAACACGAACACACCACAAAATCCTTCTGCACAATTTACGACTTTGCCGAGTACCACATTCAAATTGCAAGACCTACTGACTATAACTTGTCGCGCACTTTATCATCATTCTACTCGTATTCAGAACACTACTGGTACTAATCTGAACATAGATATACTACCTGCTCAGTCATTCACAGAGACTCATAACTCACAACCGAACCATGTTAGTTTTTTATGCGTTCATGCTCCACAGCAGAACGATCAGACAAACGTATTCCTGTCGACTAACGCTTAGGAAATACTTTAATCATTACCGGGTGAAATCTCTGCAACACCGTATCAATTCGTAACACTGCGTATAACACACATACGCACACAGCACATACACAGGAGAGGGAAGGGATCAGACGGAACAGAACAGAGTTACTCTTGTTCTACACATACAACACTTATACGTGCAATTCCCAAAACACAGGGGACTCTTTAACTCGTTACCGAACAGAATCTCACAATCGTAGTACCGACTCGTAACACACAGTGTATCACACATACACAGTCGAATGATTACACAGAGAAAGTGCACAGGCGGGACAGAACCAAGACACTCTACTCGTTGCACACAGTAGAAGCAGTAAAAGTAACCCCAAAAACGGGAATTCTCACAATATACTCGCAACTTCCCAAAAAACGGGGACTCTCTCCGATGCCCTCTCGTCCCTTTACATTGCTTTAAATAGAGTTTTGTTACAAGGCTTTACGCGAATCTTTCTTTACCGCGTACTTTCAGAAGGGTTCTTTCTACATTAAAAACCTCTGTCTAAGTACAATTGTCCTTTGTTCGGCGGCCGTCTAACAGTCCCAATGGTCAATGTTTTGATCAGATCTCCCTCCACACTGTAATGTTTTGAGCAAGTAAGCACTCATTCTTTAAGTTGAAAGGTAAGCTACTTGTGGCTAAAAGCATTTTAATAAACGGGGTCTAATTTGGGAGAACCATGCATTAGAAGTTGCAGGTGTCAAAGTCGACTACACAAAAGAATAGTTTCAGACATAGGTACACTGTTTGGAGTAAATCTCAAGATCTACTGAAGCTTTTTGGAGAGATTTAACTTGGAGAAGGTGCATAAACTTTAGGAAACACCTTATATAAAGTTTCACTAAAACCTTTACACTTTGGTCAGTCAATGAGTGAGCTAAGTGCAACAAAGTTTTTTGAATAATCAATTTTTTCACAGTTAATTCAAAGTTTGATAATTTGGCATTGGTCTTCCAAAATTGGTAGAGGTTTTGAGTTATTCTTGATATAGAGGTGCTCTAACATCAAGGATAACGTGTTATTTTGGAGATTAACACTCTCCATCAAAGATGGTGAATGGGCCAAGTCTTTGATGGTCTAAATTTGCACAAGGCCTTGAAGTTTGCAAATTATTTTTGAGTAACCACATGTTATCCCGAGTTTGATATGATGGATTCAGAACATGACACTGATCTGCATAGTACTTGTATTGTTCTTGAGCTCTATGGATCTCTTCCTTGATTTCTTTGTGAATGTTCATGAGGTATGAGGCCTTATCTTTGGCAGCTCCATTCTTTGCATGATTTGAGAGTCTTATATCCATCCTTGGATGTTGTTCATAATTTGCAAAGAAGGGAGTTTACTTGGTAGATGTATGAACATTGCTAGTATAGGCAATTTGTGCAAAGGCTAAAAGCTCAAACCCATTATTTTGATGATATTTTATGGTGCACTTGAGGTGCTATTCTAGGACTTGATTCATCCATTCTATTTTTCCATTAGCTTGTGGATGATTGATTGTAGAATTGTATGAGCCACACCTCTACCATGCTTCCCTCTAGACATGCTTTGTGATGAACAAACCCTTTTAGCGCCTTCATGAATCGCTCTAAGAAGAACATCAATGAATTGTGGAGAGTTCCGGCTACTGCAACTTTGTTAACCACATGAACCAGTAAATGAAGTTGAATGCTTGTGAAAAAGTACTTTTCAACCATACATACATCCTCTATAACATTGACTTTGGAATTGTATATGATATCTCTCCTTATCTCTTTAGATGAGATCCATCGTACCAAGGAATTGGTTTTGTAAATGGTTCTCTGCATATCCTCTCAAAGGCAATCTTTCACAGCTATAGGAAGCAAAAACTGCAAAAATATTTGCCCATCATGAGACTTGAGCCCTCCAAGTTAGTCATTCTATGTGAAAGTAGTCTTTAGACACCTCATGTACCTAGTAAGTGTCTAAAATTTTGAAATGACCTTCTCTTTGGCTTGGTAATTGCCCACAACTCTTGCATATGACCTCTCCCTTCCAAGCCATCCCTTTGTGCTTTGCTTTCCTTCTTTTCGAGCAATGTCTTCCAGAGAATCTCTCCCACATTCTTGAAAATATGCATTGTGTCCACCAAGTGATTCATCAATAATGCACTCAATAAGGGAGATGATGAAATATCAAGAGTTGTTTCATGCCAATGAGTGGTGTTCTTGCATTCCACAAATGCTTGCAATCACTTGCTTTCATTTCCATTGTGCTTTACTACCAATTTGTTCTTCATGTAAGACATGCCCATCAGGCATATATCTATGATGTCCTTTGTATAAAATTTTTGGAAGAGCATTGGAGTAGCATGCTTCAAATTGCGTTCTGCATATGGGATAGACATTGTAACTCAAAATCGATAAACTTAAACATTCACCATAACCAGGCCAATCATGCATCCTCCATACAAGAATGCCTTGCACTTGCACATCCCATTGTTGGCACTTGACATCAGGCATGAGGCTTTGATATGCATGGAAGTAGTGGACACATAAGAAGAGGGAGCATGTAGGGAGCTCCAAGAAGTATATGTCAAATTCTCAAAAGAAACCCCTATAAAAATAGTGATTTTGATCACTACAAAACCATTGTAAATATCATTTCATATTTTTGGGGCTCCATTTTGTGCTATCTTAGGAGTCCTTGAGCTTGAGGATCCTAGGTAGAACACATTTTTCTGATTTCATAATTTTTAGAGCTCATTTGAGCCCTCATATAGTATTAGGAACTTAATTTTTAAGTAGGCTAGTCATTAGGTCTGAAACTTGTCAAAACTAGTCAAAAAACTATAAAAAGAGCTAGAGAGCTCATTTTTGGGGTTAGCAAGTTAGAGAAAGAGCTTGTTGAAGAGTATAATTGAGTTATTGAGAATCAACGCTTCTTTTGTGCCTATCTTTATTATCTTGCTTTGTGTGCATATGTGTGTGTGTGCATGCATGTATGTGATTTGTCACTCATATTTTCTTGCCGCAATTGCTCACGATCTTCATATCCTCCTCATGTTTCCACAAATTGACAAGTAAAGGAGGTGGTGCTCACGTTGAGACTACAAAAAATTGTGGTGTCATTGCTAAGGACCGTTGCTCAAGGACGAGTGTTATGATAGTAAGATCGTAGATTTCCAACATTCCAAGGTAAAAAATAGTCAACTTATATTATTTTGTGATTTTATTTTTGTCCATCTTCATCATCATCATCACCATCTTCTCCCATCTTCATCTTCATAGAATTTTTTCTTTCCTTATTGTATATTTCCTAATTTAACCTCATTTCTCATTCATGGTTGTCCAAGAGAGAGTGAGAGAGAGAAAGTGTTTGTGCATGCAAGTACCTGTGATTTTTGTAAAGCTTTCCACCACCCTCACCATGACATAGAGCCCCGCAACACTTGATTTCAAAGTTCCTAGCAAAACTCTCAAACAATTGTGACTTTGTGGAAAATTCAAATTTTTAAGAGCATCGCAATCACCTTAATATTAGACCTCCCACCTAAAATCATTCACAAAATCACGATTCTTTGGTTGGCAACACATTGTGGTTGTCCCATGACATCATGAATCTCTGGTTGTCAGAACATCATGATTGTTTCATAACATCATGATTCTCTAATTTTCACAACCTCCTAATTATCTCACAGCATCACAATTGTCTAACTCTCACAAAGCTGTGTTAGACGGCTGCCGAACAAAGGACAATTGTACTTAGACAGAGGCTTTTAATGTAGAAAGAACCCTTCTGGAAGTACGCGGTAAAGAAAGATTCGCGCAAGCCTTGTAATAAAATTCTATTTAAAGTAATGAAAAGAACGGCAGAGGGACGAGAGAAGGAGCCCCCCGGTTTTGGGAGTTGCGAGTGTATTGTGAGAGCCCTGATTTGGGATTAACTCTTCTACTGTGTGTAGGTAGGTGTTAACGAGTAGAGTATCTTGGCTCTGTCCTGTTCTGCGCGCCTTATCTGTGTAATCGTTTGACTGCGTATGCGTGATACACTGCGGTGTTACGAGTCGGTACTGCGATTTTGGGATTTTGTTCGATAACGAGTTAAGATATCTTTGATTATGCGTAAGGTGTTAGTGTGTTGTCTATTTGCTATTTCTTCGGTGGAATAGGTAAGCGTGAAGAATGGACATGAGTTGCTATGATTCTCTGTAAGTGACTGAGTCGGTATTATAGTCTGTGTTCAAAGGCAATGCCGGTAATGTCTAAGTACGCGTAGAATGGTAATAATGTTGCGACACGTCTTGCGGACAGTAGATATTACGGGTTGAAGGTAGATACACGGTAAGTCTGTGAACTGACAAGAAGAATTGCGTGTTATGATCTTGTTAAGTTACTAAAAGTATTGGACTGTCATCTCGGACTACTGCTCAACTACTATGGCAGGAACAGTCTGGGAGCTCTGAGTCCAGCACATTGGTCTAGTTGAAGTTGTTCAGGAGCAAAACTGAGCTAAGACGTGAAAACCATAACTACAGTTGAGTGAGGAGTTGGGAAAATAGTACAGGGCCTCTGTCAACAGACCCCTACCACTCCCAAGGACCCACATGGTTAGAGTCAGTTTATTTTGTGGTAAGATTGAGTACAGAGAAAGAGAGACTCGGAAATATCTGGTACGCAGGTGTGGAACCAGATTCTGGAGTCTCTGAAGGATTGTTGTTTTAAGCTAGTAATTAATGGCTGCGGTAGGTAGTTAACAGTTAAGTTAATAGTAAACGATCTTACATTTAACATTTGGCGCCATCTGTGGGAAAGTGGCATCCGCTTGCCAGTTCTCTGGCCCGTTGTCTGTGGGAAAGTGGCATCTGCTTGCCAGTTCTCTGGCCCGTTGCCTGTGGGAAAGTGGCATCCGCTTGCGAGTTCTCTGGCCCGTTGCCTGTGGGAAAGTGGCAACTGATTACCAGTCTCTGCGGTAAAGTAGCATTTGATTACGAGTCACTTGTGAGACAGTGGCATTAGAGTGCTAACGGTTTGTAAGAAGCAAACATCCAGCAACATTTGCTTCACTGACAGTAGCGACAGATCCAGATTGTTGCAAACTGCTCAGATAGTATCACTGGGCAATGATACATGCCGGTCACTCGATCGGGCGAAACATATCCTAAGAATCGTCAGACCGAAGCACGAAAATCACAAAAGATAGCCTCGGGAGAAGCAGGCATAACTAGATCTGACCAAGTGGTCAAGAAAAGTAGAGACGTTACAACTGATTCCGGTCATATTCCGTTAGAACGGTCAACGCCTTCGATACATTCTGATGCTACTTCGACCCAGCCTATCGAAGATATAGCAAGTCCAGACTCTATCAAAACGCCGTTGGAACCTAGTTTAACAATATCAGATAAAGATTTAGAGTTATCCACGGTCAGAAATACGTTAGGAAAATTCGGCAAAAGTAGTAAAACAGGGCATTCTGGCCCAAGTTCGGTTCATTCCGGTGATAGAATCACCGATCGCTGGCAAAGGTTTAGCCTTTTTTGCGGAATCATCAGCTCAACCTTCGTGTTTGGAAGAAAGATTTTGAATATTAGACATCCAGAAGGAAGGAAAGCTGTTCGAAACAGAGATCCGAAGCATCCTAAGTCGAAACAGCACACCGGAAAACGCACCATCCGGCGATACAAGTCTCGATAGTTCACCCGATCAATCCCGAGATACAGAAGGAAACCCTGAACCCTTCACAATGAGCGGGCAACACCAACAACAACAACAGCTAGGACCGCCAAGACCGCCTCCAATAGGAGTAACCTACACGAAATTCGGTGGATTCCCAGGAGACGACCCAGACGCCCACGTACGAACGTTCGAGATAAGTTATGCAGTTCTTAACCATCCACCAGATCAGGCGTATAAGGCCATTGTTTTTCAATCTACACTGATCAATGAAGCGGCGAGATGGCTCACGGAATATGATATCAATCATTTCGGTACTTACGATGCAGTACGAGACGCCTTTTTACAGCGATTTAGACTAAAGAAGAATCCTGCTGAAATCTTTGAGTATCTACAGAACAACAGACAGAAGGTAAATCAGACCGTCCAGGAGTACGCTACCCTCTTTAGAACACATTTATGGCAGATACCACAGGCTCACGCTAATCTACCTGATGATGTCATCTCTCAATGGTTTATCAATGGATTAACCCCACAACTGAAGCAGATCATGATCATAAGATGTGTCGGAGCTATGACCTTGGATGCTGTCATTGCAATGGCTCTACAGCTAGAATCCAAGGTTGGTGGATTTTCAGAAGACTTGGAATGGTTAAAAACAAACAAAAATATGGCTGAAGATATCACCAGGCAAGTATACTGCACCACATGCAAAAATTCGGGGCATACGAGTGCCAACTGTGCACTGAACCAAGTGTTTTGCGCTATCTGCAACACTACCGGGCACACCACCGGAAACTGTGTCTACAACGCTAGAATACAAGGAACAGCAACCGTCAATGCAGTCATCCAAGAACATGGCCAACCAGTAAATCACTATGTGCCTCCGCAACTGAGAAACAATCAACAACAGGGATATCGGAACTACCGAGGACAGAGAAACAACACTTATAATGCCAATCGATGGCAGAATGGACCACCACCGGAAAACCCTGAGTTAGCACCTCCACGCTGTCATTTCTGTGGCGAATTCGGCCACATTAGAAGGTTTTGTAAAGACGCAATGGAGTATGATCAAAGAAAGAAGGAACGCCAAAATCCAATGGCCAACATGGTAAAAATTACACCGATCGAGACACAGACTGCTACAATCCAGACCCGTTCCGGTAAACAACTTCAGCCGGCAGCAGAAATCTTTGAACCAGGGATACAAGAACAACGAAGGATGTATAACAAAGCTAGTCACTGGACCACAACAGAACCACCAGTGTTCCCAGAACCTATTCCGGTGACTCAGGCTTCTTCATCAAAGGACGAAACAACACAAAAGGATGCATCAGTAGGGCCATCATCATCAGTAGAGACGACAGCAGACACTTCTGCGTCAGTAGAAACTTCAAGTCCAAAAGAACAAGACAATCAAGCTCAACAGGCCTGGGAAATTTTGTCCAAAGCATCCATCACGCTGCCTCTAGGCCAACTTCTGGCCTTAGTGCCCGGGATCCGGCAACAGTTTCAGCAACAATTCAGCCCAGTACCTTCTTGCATTCCGACGACAGCCGCAGTTCAACCGGGACCTGATGCTGCGATTGATCATGCAGTGCCCTTGATCACAGTATGGTATAAGAATCAGATGATCACGCAGGTATTAATTGATGGAGGCTCAGGCGTAAACATTGCGACCGCAGCGTTATGCAAAAAGCTAGGCTGGACCGAAATTGAACCAGTTCAATTCTTTGTTCGAATGGCGGATCAATCGAGAGTCCATCCTGTAGGACTTGTGCGGAATGTACCCATCACTCTACAAGGTACAACTTTCAAGATGACTTTTGTCATACTAGATCTACCCGAATCCACTTTGGATTACAATCTTCTTTTCGGCCGACCTTGGCTGAAGCATGCGAAGGTAATACAGGACTGGTCTGCACAAGAGCTTACATTCAAGGATGCCCATCGTAAATATGTGGTGAAACTAGATGCTATGCAATCTTGCGAACCTCACGCCAGACCGTACTTTGCTGAACCAGTTCATATGTTAGATGGACTGTCAGATGATGAAGAAGAGCAATTTCTGAAGAGTAATGCCGATTTAATGTCTCTAGGAACTGTTGACCTACAATCCGTCATAGATAACTGGAACACGTCAGTATGTACAGTAGCAGCTATCACCGGAAAGTCGGTCCAGGAAGATACTTCCTCAACCCATGACAACGAATTACAACCACTGTTCAAGCCAACAGATGATACAGAGAAACCTCAACAATTTTATGTCCCAGAAGACCAGCTGATCACGTACAATCTAGGAGATAGAGACCACCCACGACCTGTGAAGATGAGGCAGAACTTACCGGAAACATTTAAGGAGGATTTGATTAAACTTCTTCGCAAATTCGCAGACGTCTTTGCATGGGATTACAAAGACATGAAAGGATTAGATCCGCGCATCTATCAACACAGGGTCATGTTGAAACCGGAAGTGAAACCAAAAAGACAACCCAGCTACAGAATGAACCCCCATTATGCATCACAGGTAAAAGCCGAACTTGATAGACTATTAAAAGTCGGATTCATTGTACCAGTAGAACACGCTGAATGGATCTCACCCATCGTGATCGTGCCAAAGAAAAACCAGCAGTTACGAATCTGTGTGGATTACCGAAAATGAAATGCAGCAACAGTACCAGATCCTTTCCCGATCCCCTTTTTGGATACCATGCTTGATAGAGTCGCAGGTCATGAAATGTATTCATTTTTAGATGGATACAGCGGGTACAACCAGGTTAGAATGGCTGAAGAGGATATACCAAAAACTGCCTTCATTACCAATTGGGGTGTCTTTGCCTGCACAGTAATGTGGTTCGGATTGAGAAATGCACCAAGCACATTTCAAAGATGTATGCAGGAGATATTTTCTCCTTACCTCACCTCTTTCATGCAAGTATATCTCGACGACTTCTCAATCTTTGGGAAGATGATAGCACATTTGTTTCACTTACGATGCTATTTTCAGAAATGTCGAGAATATAGACTCTGCCTTAATCCCAACAAATCCGTGTTTGCGGTTTCATGTGGCAAACTACTTGGGCATATTGTATCTGCCCAAGGTATCCGAGTGGACCCAGATAAGATTTCGGCGATTTTAGAAGCCCCAATACCCACGACTCCGAAAGAAGTAATGCGCTTTATGGGACAAATACGGTGGCATGGCAGACACTTGCGGTGGCTTGCTCACCTAGCAGTACCACTGAACAGGCTAATCACAAAGACTCCCAGATAGTTTGAATGGACTGAAGAATGTCAAACTACATTTGATCGACTCAAGTATCTCCTGACGCACGCTCCAATTTTACAACCACCGGACTGGGACAATCCGTTCCACGTTTTTGTTGACGCTTCAGATATTGCAATCGGCAGTATTCTGATGCAGCAAACAGATAAGTGGTTTCGCCCTGTTTATTACGCCAGTAGAAGACTGGCACCGGCAGAAAAGAACTATTCCACCACTGAAAGAGAATGTCTAGGATTGATTTACTCAATCAAAAAGTTCAGACATTATCTACTAGGCCGGAAATTTACCTTTCATGTGGATCATGCTGCCCTTGTTTATCTAGTAAGACAGCAGCACTTAGGAGGACGATTAGCACGATGGGTGCTACTTTTACAAGAATTCGACTATGATGTCATTCACCGACCCGGAAATGCACATGCCTTAGCAGATTTCTTATCACGCCTAGATTCCGGTGAAGCTCCAGTAGGAATAGATGACACGACTCCTGCGATTTATAATGCTGAACCACTACCTGATGAGACGCCCAACTTACAAACACCACCTACATACTATGATCAGATTCTAACTTTTCTCACCGAAGGACGCTTTCCAGCTGAGACTGCCAAGGCGGTTCGAAGAAAAATCGCAGTTTTTAGCCGCCGATTTCGGTTAGTTGCTGGAGAACTATATTATACAGATCATACCGGAATCCTACTTCGCTGTATTCCACCACATGAAGTTAACTCAGTTATCACTTTGGCTCACTCAATTCCTCCCGGTGGCCATTTTGCAGCAGACTTAACTCACCGGAAAATTCTGCAAGGAGGACTCTGGTGGCCAACTATGTACAGAGATATCTCACAGTTTGTTAAACAATGCGATGCTTGCCAAAGAGCTGGTCAGCCTTTACAACGGCATCTTTTTCCCCTGCAACCCATCTTACCATTAGAACCTTTTCAGAAATGGGGTTTAGATTTTATCGGGCCAATTACACCTCCAGCAGTATCCAGTAACAATCGATACATACTGACTTGCACAGATTACGCCACTAGATGGGCAGAAGCTTGGGCTTTGCGGTCTGCTACAGCAGTTACGGTAGCAAAATTTCTACTCACGGATGTCTTCCCACGATTTGGTTTACCACTGGAAATTGTCTCAGATCAAGGCACTCATTTTGTAAACAATTTAATGAAGGCACTCACACAGTCCTTCCAAGTCACACATAAATTTAGCTCTCCTTATTATCCACGTGCCAATGGATTGGCTGAAAGTACAAACAAATCACTGTTAAACATCCTCCGGAAATTGATCATGGAAGCACCGGAAAGATGGGATCAACTACTACCTGCAGTATTATGGGCATACCGAACTACATATAAAGTAACAACAGGCTTGACACCTTTCAAGCTAGCTTATGGCTTAGAAGCAATCGCTCCCATGGAAGTAGTCATCCCAAGTTTGCCGGTAGCAATCACTCAGAAGATGCTACCGGAATCTTCACTGACAGCACGAATGGACGCACTCAGAGAACTTGATGAGCACCGATGGCTCAGTTTTTTAACTATGCGCGAAGTTCAACTAAGGCAAGCTAAGACACACGATCGATATTTAAAGACGCCAATCTTTTCGGTAGGACAGCTTGTACTCTTCTATAACGCAAAATCGGACAGAGCAGCAGGAAAATTCAAACTACGATGGTTCGGCCCTTTCAAGATCTCAGCACAAGTAGGTCCGGCAACTTTTCGGTTGACTACGTTGACCGAAATTCCACTTCCAAAAGTAATTAATGGATGGAAGCTGCGGCCGTATTATCCCACTACCAGTACGCCTTAATTATTCGGCGACGAGCCACGTTTTGTATAAATTTTTATGTTTTGCTTTTAGCCGTCTTTTGTACAAATCTTTATGTACCAGCCGCCCCTCCCTACCGGTCACTCAGTACGCACGCTAGCATGCAAACCGTATCATTCCCGCACCACACAATGATACTCACCCCCACACCGTGTTCTCCATATTTAACCCCCTCAGTTGCACCAAAAAACCGCTATTGTGTTTTCGTGATTGTGTGTGTTATCTCAGTATTCTGTGTTTTCTGTAAGTGTGCATTGTGAACGCCATGGAAGCGCTAGCCAACTACGCTTCTTTCCGCGAAGGTATCCCTACAGACGTAGGCGAATACCTGCGATGCAGAGGGTTGGCCAACTTCGCTGAGTTGCCTTGGCACTCAGTGGAAACCCATCCCTTCTCCGCACAGATCATCCAAGCCATTGCCCAAAGCCCCATCACCGAACGACAGTGGGTCTTCCTTTCCCTCCCACATAGATCCGTCATCACCTTCCAAGCCTTTGCCGACGCCTACCGCCTCACCCCGCAAGGCCGCGAAAATGGCCCTACCATCCCCTTCGCCCGTATGACCGAACTCTTTCCCCGCTCCTCATCAAACGAATACGCCATTCTATGCCGCCCAGAACTCGAGCGATCCGCCCTACAGTTCCTTGTAGCCATCCTCAACCTGCAAAAACGAACATATGGCATCTCTCGCCCCTTCTACTCCGCCTTAGATTTAGCCGCCCGCGAACCTGTAAATTTTGCCTCTTACTTTTTCCTTAGAATCCATAAAGAATGTGTAGCTATCGTAAAACAGCTCCAAAAGGGTTCTACCCCCCGCTCTCGCCTTCCACACATCATCTCCTTCCTCTTCCCAACCATTCTCGCCGCACAACCCCCACCCGCAGGCCCCACACTTCGACACGAAGAATCCGCACAACCAATCGAGGACACTGAAGAGGAAGACGAAGAGATTAATCAGCTCTTCCGTACCAAGCGAATTCGGATCAGCTCCTCGGAAAGTGAAGTCCAAGGATCCGCCGGAAAAGATCAGGAGACCAAGCCAGACGACCAAGAGGAAACATACCACGACACCGCCACACACAACGAAACATCGACGGAGCAACCAGACCAGCAGGATCAAGCAGAGACAGAAATAGTGTCCACAGAAAAAGAATCTGAGCAGCACCACGATGAACAGGAATCGGCCACCAAAGCACTGGATCAACTCATCGACGCCATCAACCAGACAGAAACCATACAACAAACACTCGCCAAGGTAAACCCCTCAGATACCATTCTCCCTACACCACCTCCTGCCAAACCCCTCCCCCCACAGGAACCACCCCTCCCACCCATCACTAAACCCGCAGCATCTTCCTCTTCCTCCCCCAACTACTCTCCGCCAAACTCCCAGCAACTACTCACCGACACATCCTCTCAACCTCGTCATCCTCCACCACCACCGCCACATAACGCATTCTCGGAACTTGCCGCCATTGGGCAGTTCCTCATCCAGTTATCACACCAGCTGCCCGCCCAGTTTACGGTAGCCACGGACCACCTGAAACTCGAATACCAGCACAAGGTAGACACCCTGGAAACCGACATCGCCCCCCCTCCAGGAAGAAGTTGATGCCGTAAAGACCGAGAATCATCAACTCCGGACACAGCTAGCAGAACTCCAAGCACGATTTTCGGCAGAACAGACGCTAGTACAACAACGAGATGCAGCCCTGGACCAGCTAGCTGCCGAAGACCAACTCATACACGACGCACATGAGGAAATTCGAACACTGAAGGCCGCCCTTCAAGAACAAGAAGATATCAACGTATCTCTCGAAGAATTGATCGCAGATACGAAGATTCAATTACAAGAAACCACCCAGAAGATGCAGGACCAAGAGAAAGAAGCCGACCAAGTTCAAGAGCAATTACGGCGAGCCGAAGAATGTGCCGACGCGGTCAACCGTATTCTCAAACAACAATTACTAAAGGAAGGCCAATACCAAAAAGATATCGCCAACGCCCGCAGAGAACGCGATGCGTATAAGAAAACTCTCAATTTCCAAACACAGCAATTTGAACGCCAAGACAACCAAATACGCAACCAGAAGGAGTGCATCAGAGAGATGCAGACCAAACTGACTGAAATAACGACAGCCCGAGATGCGGCATTAGCCAACGAATTTTATCTCCAGGAGGCTTTTCTTCAAACCCAAGCCAAAATTTTGTTAAATCAAGCCATAGCCCTCAGTGCAGTCAGAACCGACGCCCAATTATTAGAACCTACCACCTTAGTGCAAATGTTAGAAACCCTCAAAAAGAAAATTACCCGAACATTTAGGCTCGCCCGAAGTATGTACTTAGAAGGTCTAGTATCTGAACCATAGGAACTTGCGGGTTCGAGTCCACCGTGCGTGCCAGTGTTAGACGGCCGCCGAACAAAGGACAATTGTACTTAGACAGAGGCTTTTAATGTAGAAAGAACCCTTCTGGAAGTACGTGGTAAAGAAAGATTCGCGCAAGCCTTGTAATAAAATTCTATTTAAAGCAATGAAAAGAACGGCAGAGGGACGAGAGAAGGAGCCCCCCGGTTTTGGGAGTTGCGAGTGTATTGTGAGAGCCCTGATTTGGGATTAAGTCTTCTACTGTGTGTAGGTAGGTGTTAACGAGTAGAGTATCTTGGCTCTGTCCTGTTCTGCGCGCCTTATCTGTGTAATCGTTTGACTGCGTATGCGTGATACACTGCGGTGTTACGAGTCGGTACTGCGATTTTGGGATTCTGTTCGATAACGAGTTAAGATATCTTTGATTATGCGTAAGGTGTTAGTGTGTTGTCTATTTGCTATTTCTTCGGTGGAATAGGTAAGCGTGAAGAATGGACATGAGTTGCTATGATTCTCTGTAAGTGACTGAGTCGGTATTATAGTCTGTGTTCAAAGGCAATGCCGGTAATGTCTAAGTACGCGTAGAATGGTAATAATGTTGCGACACGTCTTGCGGACAGTAGATATTACGGGTTGAAGGTAGATACACGGTAAGTCTGTGAACTGACAAGAAGAATTGTGTGTTATGATCTTGTTAAGTTACTAAAAGTATTGGACTGTCATCTCGGACTACTGCTCAACTACTATGGCAGGAACAGTCTGGGAGCTCTGAGTCCAGCACATTGGTCTAGTTGAAGTTGTTCAGGAGCAAAACTGAGCTAAGACGTGAAAACCATAACTACGGTTGAGTGAGGAGTTGGGAAAATAGTATAGGGCCTCTGTCAACAGACCCCTACCACTCCCAAGGACCCACATGGTTAGAGTCAGTTTATTTTGCGGTAAGATTGAGTACAGAGAAAGAGAGACTCGGAAATATCTGGTACGCAGGTGTGGAACCAGATTCTGGAGTCTCTAAAGGATTGTTGTTTTAAGCTAGTAATTAACGGCTGCGGTAGGTAGTTAACAGTTAAGTTAATAGTAAACGATCTTACATTTAACAGCTGTGATTTTCTAGTTGCCATAACATCGTGATGGTCTCACAAGATTGCAATTTTCAGACTCTCACAAAATCACGATTCTTTGGTTGTCACAACATCAGCATTGTGATTCTTTACTTGTCACAACATCACGGTTGTCTCAAAACATCGTGATTTTCTTACACAATCGTGATATTTTCACACAACCATGGTTGCCTTAAATAAGTACATAAATACTTCGAGAGGTTTTGTTTGTGTGTTTGACCCCTATGAGCCTGAATTGACATAAATTTCTCATCCAAAGTCCTTTTCTAAGTTGTAGAGTCTGCCTCATAAGGTAATTTGAAGTTTATCTTCAAGTGGGATTAGGAAGCAAAGGGAGCTCCATAGGGTTTTCCAGCAACACAAGGGGGAAAATGGGTCTTTAAAAATGTCTGAATCAAAATTGTTTGTCAAATAAATTAAAGTTAAAGCTTGATCTAAACTTGGGACTTTTAAACATCCATTAAGAATGGTGTCCAAATCAAGGTAAAGTTCAGAACAAAGCAAGGTTTGGGGAGCACCCTTAGTGGACATCAGAGTGCTTTTTGAAGCACAAAATTCAAGGATTAAAGAACTATCAATCCCTTCAATCAATTTTTAGTATAGGCCAAGTGTGATTAGTGACAACGATTAATTAGGGTGATGCTAGGCATGAATCAAGTCCAAGAAACCCTAATTTCTCAAGTTCAAACATAGGTAGTTTATTGTTGTGAAAACCCTAAAGGAAAAGAACATGAATCGATCAATCACATGTCAAGAGGTGGTACAAACTCAAAGTGCTCCTAGCAAAGATATTGCACGAGATAAGAATACACAAGGGAAAATTATAAAGAACAAGTAACTATTGCAAAAGAATATTGCAATGTGGTTGTATTTGGGAAATCTTTGGCTCACAATCAAGGCTTATGAACTTTAGATCAAGCAGACACCTAGATAAAGCATCAAATCCTTTGAAGCTAGTGTCAATCCAATGGCTAGCTAGTGGGCCAAGCAACTTAGTGATTAACCCTATGTGCTATGTTCAGAAATAAGTGATTCGAAGATGTCATATAGTATGGAGAGACCCATAGGCAACTCAAGTGTTCCTTATTTAGAAAAGCTAGAAGGACCCTATAAGACTTAAATGGAGTATATCAGAACCATCTGACTAGGTGCTTGCATATATGAGGACGGTCTGAGAAGATTAGTTGTTCAAATTAGAAACCGAGATCATCCCATTAGACTTGAACATCTCGTAGTCAAATTTGAAGATGTCTCATACACTGATGAAGAGGGAACCATGTATGTAGTCACAAACCTACCACATAGAACAAGGACACATATGAGGAGATCCTAGGATCCCTAGATGAAAATCTGTTTTAACTAGAGTGATTACCCCAAAGTGGATCCCCTAGGACAACAAGAGCATAAGCTATTCTTGAACAAAGAGGCAGACAAGGCTTTTTTGATATATAAACACAATCAACAGAATGAAGTTGGAGCAGTCACTGTATATAAGTTGAAAGACCCATATATGCTAGGCAAGATGGTCTACGTAGACAACACATCTAAGAGAGTGTTTGTGGTGTTTGATGGTGGTATGCATGCCTACACTTGGAAGGGTGAATTTATCTTTCCCCAACCAATATCAATTATCTCTTATGGTAAACAAGAATTTGGAACATCCCAAGCTCACGAAACTCAAAGAGAGAGGAGTAGAGATGAACCTAAAGTACTGGAGCAACAAATAGAATGGATAATGTAAGGCCTAGAGGCCAAAGGAATCAAAGAGGCATGGATGATTTTCCCCTACAAAGGCCTAAGGTATTAAGAGCTGAACAATTTGATGACCTACTCACTCAATACAATGCCTTCACTCAAACTCTCAAGAACACTACCTTGATGTTGTTTTAACTGTTACATAAAAAAATAATTTAGGAACATTGACCAACTGTTATAAGCTTTCATCATTGAATTCTCTAAGAGTGTCATTGGGCACAACACCTCATCCTTGATCCATAGCTTCAAATAAACTCCTCAAGAGATGGTTAGACTGAGAGGAACAAGGTTTAGATAATACCTACAGAGATCCCTGATTCTAAAGTTGCCCACTCCATCCAAACAAGTAGCACTATTCTTAGATGCACTCTTAAGTGTTATATTGAGATCTTATATACATCTCAAAGAGCCTAGAACCATAGAGTAATGCATTCACATGTGTATAGATATTGAGGACAACCTAGATAACCAACTAGAAGTTTCAAAATCTATAAAGATTTAGATAGTTTTACCAGTTTCACTTTCAAGCCATCCACTTGCATTGATGAACTAGCAAAAAAAAAGTAGCTCAAAAATCAGGATTTTCAAGCAAGCATATGCCTAGAACGGTCTTAGTGAAGAGATGTTATACTTGCAAAGGTGACTATATAGCTAATGTATGCCCAATGCAAAACTAGAACATGAGAGAACTAAATGCTCCATATTGCACTATTGAGAGAAAATACACAAACCATACACCTCAAGATTGTGTATACAATAGATAGGCCATTAGAAAAACTTATCAACAACCTTACCAATAGGGTAGGTATTAGAACCAATACCAACAACCATATTATAGGCCATAACTACAATAGCAAGCACTATATAGGCTGAAACTCTCCCTAGGAAACCAACCCCCTCCTCTTTCCAATGTGATTCCAGTTAAGTATGTAGTAGTAGAGGAGAACCCTAATAGAGCATTGGTGCCAATGACCCCTTTGGTCTCACAAAATGACACTCATGCTTAGAGTTCTGATTGCACCCATGAAGATAGTCCATGAGCTTATTACAGAGAGTCATGTGAGCATAGTGAGACTCATCCATATCAATATGAGGCAGTACCCATGGCACCAAATTGGGAGTGAGAATACTCCAATGTCATGTATACAAATTCTAACCCTAGGCCCTAATTGAGATAAATGAGACCACAAGCCCCTAGAAGGCCATGTTTTAGATGTCTCAAAGACCATTTCATTCATGAATGTCCCCACCCATCAGGTTTGGGACAAGGACAAACGATAACAATACAAGGCTTTTGTTCTAAGTGTGGTAAAGGACATCTCCCGAGAGATTGTCGAAGGTACCCCTCTAGTGAGCCAAAGGTTACACCAATTAATATGGTAGGCTTAGTGTTGGATTCAAGTTCAAGTAGCACTAACTTGGCTCCTATACAGATAGTCACTATGGCAAATGCCTTATAACATGGTAAACTAGCTCAAGTGAATCAAAAGATATTAGTAAGAGGAAAACAAGAACCTCAAAGGAGACCAAAGAGAAGGCCAATTATAAGTGGGCTAGAAAGTTATCCAAACGAGAAGAAAACCTGAGAGACACAAAAATAAAAATAGAACACATTGCATCCCAAAACACCTCGCAGATTCATAACTCCATCCACTCCACTTCATCCCACCCCACCACTTATTATGAATAGAAGATAGCTAGAATTTGTTCTCATAGATCCAACCCCTGAAGGCTTGAACATGATGTTCATGGCATAGTAGGCTTGAGTTCAAGAATGGCCAACAAATGCAAACCTAGAAAAGAGTTACGCTAGAGTAGATTTGGAGATGAATAGAAAAAATTTGCATCAAATGGTAGAACTAGCTCAAGCTATGCTCAAGGCCAATCAATTGTTTAATCAACCAAATTCTATCAAACCAGGTTCGTATTTTGAGGGCTTACTAGAAAGACTAGAGTAGTTGGTTAACAAGTTGTAGGTTTCTTTACCTCTAAAGGTTCAACCAGTTGTTGATAGAGAAAGCTCACCACCAACAAAAGTTTATGTTCTCATTCCATGGATGTTGGAACACCGCTTTCAATTCAATGATACTCTCAAGAGTTCTTATGGGAAATACAAGAAGAGAAATGGGCCAATGAGAAGGGTAATTCCCTTCCTATTCTTCGAATTGATCATCTTCATGATCAATCTCCCCAAGACATTCACTCTACTTATGGAGACCAAGTAGATCAACCAAAAGATGAAAGATTGGATTTTGAATCTAATTCTTTACAAGAGTTGCACAATGCAAAGGCCCATGGGAATTTGAATCTCTTCAAATAAGAGCTCCCACAATACTGATAAGAAATGAAAACTGAGTGGTTCGTAGAAACATTGACGTCACAAAGAACACTAAGGTGTAGTGTCATGTCACCATTGAAGAGCTCCTCAAAGTCAAACCTAATCTGTGGAAACATGTAGTGAATCAAGTTCTAAAACTTGGTTCCAATATTTCAAATGCAGGCTTGAAGCAAAAGTTCCTAGAGGTACCTCTAGAAATAATAGGAGACATAAGTGAAGGCGAAGAAGACAATATTTATCTTCCAATCACCTACCAAGCTTACAGAAACAAAGCTATCTTAGGTTGCTAGTGTTGTGATTGTGACCACCTCTGTGTAGAAGCAATGGGGCAAACCTGCATTAAGACCAACTAGAATGAAGCTACAAATGATTGACATCCATATTAAAAGACCTTGAGGATTGTTAAAAGGGATAACTCTAACCACTTATGGTGTAGAGTTTGAACACACCTTTGCTATATGTGACTTTAGAAAAAATAACATCTATGAAATGATCCTAGGAAGACCTTTCCTACGACAACTACAAATAGTACAATATTGGAGAACCAACTCCTTGTACTTGCAGGACTTAGGGGTAACAACCAAGGTCAATCTAAAGGATTATATCTTCAGAGATGTACCACTCCTATAAGGGAATCCTATCCACAATGCACAAGAAGATTCAATATCTATGCATTGTATAAGCTATTTTGATCCATCTTGGATGCATGAAGATACTCACTTATGGATGTGCAAGTTCACAGAGGATGATGAAAGATGCCTAAAAGTGAGAGAAGAAGGAACTTCTCAAGGAGCAAGACCAATTAGAGACCCAGCCTACATACCAATGATCTTTCTAGATGAGGAATTTGAATCATGTGGTTGGGCAAAAATCTTGGCCACCATGTACATTGCTATCGATGAAGAACAATGGACACCTCATTGTGATGAGGAAGGTTAGGATATCTCTTTGATTACATGTGAACCCTTGCTAGAAGAGTGTGACTCTAATGAGTTCATAGAAGAAGAAGAGAAAGGCAATGATCTAGAGTCCATTGTGATGGATAAATGCTTTGACTTAGGGGAGCACTATCTAGAAAATGTAGGATTATTTACCCAAAAAGAAGAAGAACCTCTCACAAGCATTAAAACTATGAATTCAAGGAATGAAAGTGAAGGAAGTCAAAAGAAAAAGGAAAGAAAAGCTTTGAAACAAGCAAAGGAGGAACCATTGTTCAAAGTACTAGAGAATTTCAAGAAATATGAAGTTCAAGATCTGAAAATTTTGGTACGACTACCTAAGGGAAAGATCATCACAAGATGAGCATATGATAATAAAGAAAAGACAAAAAAAGATTGTAGTAACCATTGAAGAGAACGAAGAGTGATGTATGTACATAGGAGAAGACCTAAGTGCAGAAGAAAAAGTAGAGCTTGTAGCTTTAATAAGGGAATCTAGGGATGTGTTTGTATGGACCTTATATAGAGACCTGAAAGGAGTAGATCTAGAAATATGCTCTCAAACAATCCCCATGATGGTTGACACCAAGCCCACCAAATAGAAGCCCTGCACATAAAATAAAAATTATGTTGCCAAAATAAAAGAAAATATTGATGGACTGATTGAAGCTAGATTTATCTATGAGATTGAGCATATTCAATTTGTATCCTCCATTGTAGTGGTCCCCAAGTACATCAAAGAGTTTTGGGGTGGTTATTAACCTTAAAAAAGTTAATGTTGCTATGATCAAAGACAGCTATCCACTTCCAATCACCAAACATTTATTGGAGCATGTTGCATGAAAGGAATTTTATAGATTCTTTGATGGATTTGGAGTGGGAAATCTTTGCATTTCATGTGATGTCATTTGGGCTCAACAATGCACCTACAACATTCCAAAGCCTCATGTGTCATGACTTCAAAGAGTTCTTGCAAAAGATCTTGGAAGTATATGTGGATCTTTCATGTGCACATTCCTAAAAAAAATAACACCACATCGCAGAACTCAGAGAGATCTTGAACAAGTATAGACAATATCAAATTTTCATGAATCGAGAAAAGTGGGTGTTCATGGTAGGTCAAGGTAAGATCCTAGGCCATATATATGAATGAATGTGCATGTATGTAAGTAAATGATACATGTTAATATGTATATATGCATGTATCTAAATGAATATGCATACATGCATGTATGAATGAGAACATGCACATATGAATATTAGTAAGTATGTGAGTATACATGTGCATAAGAATGGATGAATGAAAGCTCATAAATGTATGCATGTAGGTATGAAAGAGTATGTGTGCATAACTATATGCACACACACACACATATATATATATATATATATATATATATATATATATATATATATATATATATATATATATATATATATATATATATATATATATATATATATATATATATATATATAGAGAGAGAGAGAGAGAGAGAGAGAGATCAATAATCTTTATGCATAGGATAAAAATTTAAAGTAATTAATAAAGATGCGATTGTTTTTAATTCTTCATAGAAATACTTATGTTTTTTTCTAATGTTTTTGTGCCAAGCACTGAAGAGCACCTGAACTTGATAAACATTATGAATGTGAAGGTGGAGAGCAATATAGATGTTGATTGAAGCAGCAGTATCTTGAGTCTTTCTATCTAGATTTCTCTAGGGGATGAGAATTAAAACAAATTATCTTAGAAGATTGTCTTAGAACTTGAAGACTTTCTTAAAACTATACTTAAATTTACATAATTTGTATAGGGTTATTTTGTTATATCAATTCTCATTTCATCTTTACATTCATAAATGTTACCACCTCATCTGGAAAGAAAAAAGTTTTGCATGTAGTGAAATGATTTTTATCATATGCATTCCATAGAATAGACCACAAGAATATAGACAAACACTTCATATAGCATTGTTTCTACATCTTAAGTCCTAAAGCGTACTAATCAACACCCCACATGTATTCACCCATTAGTGTCACAAGGAAGGAGATAAGGAAGAGAGCTCACACACACACTCTCACAATCAAAGACGAGTGTGCACATAGATTAAGGCAAGGAAGAATCATCTTCTTCTTCTATGACATAAAAGGAATGTACAAGAATGACCTAAAACAACAATACAAAAAGTGCAATATATAAAGAACATTACATAACAAAAATCATGATGTCAACGAATGAGTGAGCTAGCAAGAAACAAATGTGCCATGACTCGCGGTAGATAAATCTAGTAAAGCTCGATGAAGTATCCCTAACACATACTGGTGTGACCACTATACATGTTAGAGAAATAAAAAAGTGATATGTATCATCTTGGATCATCACCTGTTAAGCTTGATATCTCAACATTCCCCCTTAAGCTCAACGTCATTTGCTCTAATCAAAGCATCTTCTAAAACTTCTTTGGCTTCTCTGTTCCAAGTGCTTTAGCAAAACAATTAGCAACCTACTCATCTGTCCTCACATAAACATAATTAATATCGCTTGCTAATATGTTCTCTTTGATGAAGTGATAATGTACCTTGATATGCTTTGTTCTAGCATGAAAAACAAGGTTATGTGCTAACCGTATGCTATTAAGATTATCACAATAGATGGTGATATACTTTTGCACTTCCACACCTAAATCTGCAAGTACCATCTCTAACCAGGATGCTTCATATGGTGCCATTGTAGCACGTCTATACTTAGCATCAATGTCTCAATATAATTTCTTGTCTACTTTTCCACCATAGTCTTAAAATTCAAGAAGTGAGTGAACACCTCACTCTTCTGTTTCATGAAATATACTCATACCTTTTGTGTATGGTAATCAACGAAAGTAACATAAAACCAACAACCACCTTCTTTGTAGGATGCCAAACATTTGTATGTACTATATCTAGCACATTCTCACGAACATGATTGTCATGTAGAAATGATGCTTTTGATTGTTTACCAAACTGACATGTTGCTAGTTCTACGCATATATTCTACTCTAGCAAAGGAAGAGGTAGAAGTAGAGGCTTTGAAAGTGGAAGAGGAAATAGTAACCATGACCAAAGTCAACATCAAAATCATGCAGGAGGTAGAGGACAGTTTTGAGGTAGGGGGAGCCAAACTGACCGCAAAAATTTCCAAAGAAATGATTCAGGTAATGATAATAAAGGATGTTGGAATTGTGGTAAACCTGGATACTTTGAACGTGATTGTAGGTTGAAGGATCAAAATAATAGAAGGTAGCAACTATGCATCCACAAGTGCAAATGATTTTGAGAAGTTGTTCATGGTTCAACATCACATGAAGAATACGATGTCTGTTGATGTTTCAAAATCAAATGGTAATGTCTGGTATATTGATTTAGGTGCTTCAAATCACATGACTTGTCATGTAAAATGGTTTAGTAGTTTGCAGAAGTTGCCAGTTCTTGGATATGTTGAAACAAGTGATGACACATCACATCCTATTGAGCATACACGAAATATAGTATTGTCTATGGAGGCCGGGAAGGTAAAACATCTTGCTGATGTGCTGCATGTTCCAAATATAACAAAGAATCTGGTTTCTATTGGACAAATGGTTGGCCAGGGATTACAAGTTAGGTTCAATGCTGATGGGTTATATGTAGAAGAGTACAAATAGGGTGGACGATTGATTGCCAAAGGAAACAAAGTGGGTAGGATGTTCACCTTAAATGTGAAAATTCTTGAAATGAATGTAGCCATGTTTGCAAAAGGTGCAGGAGCTATTGCAGATATAGAGATGTGGCAAAACGGATTGGGCATGCAAACTTGTAAAGGCTGAAATTGATGCAGTCAAAGGAGATTGTCCATGGACTACCAAATTTCACGATTGCAGAGATGCAAAAGGTATGTGTAGCATGTCAATTTGGTAAACTGTCAAGATCATCATTTATGCATGTTAGTGAGTTTGTGCTAGAAATAGTACATACAAATGTTTTGGGTCCTGCAAAGACCACCTCTATGGACAGTTGCAGGTTTTATGTTACTTTCATTGATGACCATACACGAAAAGTATGGGTATATTTCATGAAAGAGAAGAGTGAGGTGTTCACTCACTTTCAAAATTTTAAAGCTATGGTGGAAAAGCAGACACGGAAGTATATTCAAAAAATAAGATCTAATGGAGGAGGTGAATACACATCAAATGAGTTCAGCAACTTTCTAAAAGGTCATGGAATTTGACATCAGTTTTCATGTAGGTACATATCACAACAGAATGGTGTTGTTGAACACAAAAATAGACATATTGCAGAAATAGCAAGAGCTCTGATGGCTGAGAAGAATATGACTCATTGTTATTGGGTAGAAGCTGTGCATACAGTTGTATACATCATGAACAGAGCTCCAACTACTATTGTACATCAAGTTACACCTGAAGAGAAGTTCACAAGTAAAAAGAAAAACTTATCACATATGAACGTTTTTTGCTATATTGCATATGTAGATGTTCTAGATGAGTTGAGGACGAAGCTTGATCCAAAAGTAGAAAAATGTGTCTTCATTGGATACTCTCTTGAGCAAAAGGGATATAAATATTATAACCCACTCACACAACAGGTGAAGGTGAGCAGAGATGTGTTTGATGAAATGTCAAGCTTCTATGCAAATGCCAAAGATGAACTTAATCTTGATTCAAATGACAAAGAAAATGCTGAAAAATCAAGTGCAAAATCTCAAGTTTGAGTGGATCAGATCATCACCAAGCAATAGTTCCAACTCAAATCCATGGAGTGGAACATTATGAAGAAATTTCAATCCAGTGAATTCATCAAATACATCCAAGAAAGTTTAAGAAAAGCATTTTTGCTGGTAGTAAAACATCTGTAGGCTTTGAAGACATTGATGGAGATTCAAGCGGTTCAGAAAAGAGTCTTGATGAGGAACTTGGATTTCCCTCTATGAATACTACAGGAGTAAGAAAGGCACATGCAGCTGATACAAGGAGAAGTGATCAAGGACGAAGAAGATCTGGGAGGATGTAGAATACAGTGCAACGATTGACATATGATAGTTACATGGTTCATCATTGTGCCTACATGAAAAAGGTAATACAAGATGTTGAACCCTCTTGTTTTGAAGATGAAATTGGAAATGCAGATTGGGAAAAAGCTATGGATGAGGAGATGGCTTCACTTTATGGAAATGATGCATGAAAGTTGGTACCATTGCCACAAGGGAAGAAGCCCATAGGCTGTAAGTGGGTTTTCAAGGTAAGGCACAATGCTGATGGTAGCATAAGCAGGTACAAAGCACGATTGGTAGCAAAAGGATATGCACAGACATATGGAATTGATTATGAGGAAACATTCAGCCTTGTAGCTAAAATGTCTACTATTAGAACACTTGTAGCATTAGCTACAGCAAAAGGATGGACTTTGCACCAGATGGATGTGAAGAATGCTTTCCTACATGGTGAGTTACAAGAAGAAGTATATATGGACCAGCCACAAGGATATGAAGATTCAAAGCATCCAGAATATGTTTGCAGGTTGCAAAAGGCTTTGTATGAGCAGAAGCAAGTTCCTGGTGCATGGCATGCAAGGATTGTTGATTACTTAACCACCATTGGGTTTTCTATGTGTGATGCAGATCATTCACTATATGCAAGGAAGGGTGATGATGGCATCACAATTGCGGCTATTTATGTTGATGACTTGATTGTAGGTGGTGATAATGAAGAAAGCATTAAAGAGGTAAAACAACTTCTTATGCAATAATTTGACATGAAAGATCTTCGTGTGTTGCACTATTTTTTTGGGCATTGAGTTTAAATATACAGAAACAGGTATATGAATGTCGCAAAGGCAATATGCCTTGAATATGCTGCAAAAGTATGGTATGGCTGATTGTAAGCCAATTTCTATGCCATTAAATTAGAATTTGAAGTTAAATACTACATCATGTGAAGCATTGGAAAATGCTACTATGTACAAGAAAATTATGGGAAGTTTGATATATCTCACAATTACGAGGTTTGATCGTTGCTATACTATTGGACTTGAAATTCAATTCATGCAGGTTCCTAAAAAGCCACATTTAGATGCTCTGAGGTGCACTCTACATTATGTGAGTACAAATTTGGATTATGCATTGTTTTATGAAGCTGATGTAGATTTGTAGGTTCATGGATACAATGATGCAGATTAGGCTGGTAGTATTCTGGATAGAAGATCTACTAGTGGACTTCTATTCTCACTTGGGAGTGCAGCTATTACATGGAGCAGCAAGAAGCAACCCACCGTTGCTTTGTCAAGTACATAGGCTAAGTATAGAGGTGCTACAATGGCAGCATGTGAGGCATCATGGCTAGAGATGCTAATTGCAGATTTAGGTGTGGAAGTGCAAAAGCCTATCACTATCTATTGTGATAATCTTAGCAGCATACAGTTAGCACGGAACCTTGTTTTTCATGCTAGAACAAAGCATATCGAGGTACATTATCACTTCATTAGAGAGAAGGTATTAACAGGTGATATTGATCTTGTTTATGTGAGAATAGATGACTAGGTTGCTGATATTTTCACTAAAGCACTTGAAGCAAAGAAGCTGAAGAAGTTTCGAAGATGCTTGGATTAGAGGACATGGCATTGAGCTTGAGGGGGAGTGTTGATATATCAAGCTCAACATGTGATGATCCAGGATGACACGTATCAGTTTTTTATTTCTCTGACATGTATAGTGGTCACATCGATATATGACAGGGATACTTCATTGAGCTTTATTAGATTTATCTACTGAGAGTGATGGCACATTTGTTTCTTTCGAGCTCACTCATTCGCAGGCATTAGGTTTTTCCTTATGTACTGGTCTTTATATATTGCACTTCTTGTATTCTTGTTTTTAGGTCATTCTTGTACATTCCTTTTATGTAATATAAGACGAAGAAGAAGATCATTTTTTTGCCTTGCCTCAATTTGAGTGTGTGCTTCTCTTTGATTGTGTGAGTGTGGTGTGTGTGAGCTCTCTTCCTTATCTCCTTCCTCATGAGAAAAACCATAGTGGACACACAAGTGTCATAGAAACCAGCCCATCCAAAGTCAAAAAAAGCATGTAAAACTAGCGGTAGTGATCCCCCCTTGGGATAACACAAACCAAGTAGTCGGGTACCACTAAACTAGCAAAATATGCACTTAACTGGCTACCAATATTTGACACCTAGGCAATGCATAAACCTGCTCATTTCAGAGATAGCAAACTGAATATCAAGTCGAAATATGCATAAGTAAATCAAGCATCTAGTAGCCTATAGATAGAGGAAATCATCAAAATGCATCTCTAGCATCATGAAGACTCAATCATAAACCTATTTCAGTAGGAGTAGCAATAGGTTTGCAATCTTCACGGCCAAAATGTCGTAGCGATATGTCAATATATTTTGTTTGACACAAAGCTATTCCACCATCAACTTGCATAAACTGAATGCCCAAATAATGATGCAAATGCCCCAAATCATACATCTCAAAAGAGGCATTCAAATTAGCCTTTAGATCAACAATATGCTTCTCATTAGGACCAGTGAGCACCATGTCATCAGCATAGACAACAATGATCATTAGGACCAGTGAGCACCATGTCATTAAAAAAGAGTGCTTCTCATTAGGAGCAATGAGAACTATGTCATCAACATAGACAATAATGATCAGAAGCACATCATTTGGATGCTTGACATACAAGGTGCCTTTAGTTGAACTATTCTCAAAACCATGTGCAATCAAGAAGGCATGTATCTTTTCATACCAAGCATGTGGTGCTTGCTTCAAACCTACAATGCCTTTTCAACTTGCACACTTTGTTTTCATGCCCTTTCTGCACAAACCCAAGGGCTGAAATACATACACTTCCTCATGTAATCACTATTCAGAAATGTTGTTTTTATGTCCAATTGATGTACATTCCAACCATGATGAGCTGCAATTGCATAGATGCTATGAACAATATTCATTTGGCATGTGGTAGCAAACATCTCATCAAAATCAATGCCTCTTTCTTGAGCTTAACCTTTTTAACAAGTCGAGCCTTATACCTTTCAACTACTCCATCAGGTTTGTGCTTCAGCTTATATACCCACTTAGTGGGAATGGCCTTCTTGCCAAGAGGCAAATCACATAAAGTTCAAGTACCATTCTTCATAGTAGCATCATACTCTGATTGCATAAAAACCATCCAATTTTCTGAATTTTGTGCTTCATAAAAAAAAAACAGGTTTATTCTTGTCACAAAGACTAGACGCAGCCATAGCATAGCAATCTGATGCAAAAGAATCACTATGAGAGGCTGAATGAGCATGATATGACAAAGGTGCATCTAATTTGCTATCTCCTCAAGTTTGCACTAGCCATTTAGGCATAGTTTTTGCCTCCTCTATATCAGGCATCTCATCAACAAGTGCGTCATGTAAATTTGTATCATAAATGGAATGCTTTGCATCATTATGTGGAACTTGTAAAGGTTGAGAAATCACCTCATTTGGACTAATACTTGGTTCTCCACCTATAAAAAGAGGTAGCAAAGTGTCATACACATCTTTAGAGCTAATTGATGTCTCCTTAGTACATGAACGTAGTGATTGAATTGGATCTCCCACAAAAACAACATCACGACTAACCAAAATGAGTTTATTCTGTGAATGGTACAAACGATAACCTTTACTTTCCGAATTATAGCCAACAAAAATACATTTGACTACTTTATTTAGGTACACTAATGCATATGCCAAACAACCAAAAACATGCAAATGAGCAATATATGGCTTGCAACCATGCAAAGCCTTATATGGAGTGATAGACTACAATGCTTTGGTGGGACGTCTATTAAGTACATATGCTACGCAAATAACAACATCAAGCCAAAAGCTATGTGGAAAGGCCTGACGTTTGACCATACACCATCTCCATGAGTGACATGTTCTTCCTTTCAACAACTCGATTTTGTTGAGGTGTATACAACACTATACACTCCCACGTTTAGTTAGAAATGCATTAAAATCAAAAGATATTCTCCCCCTTGATGAGAATGGGGGGTTCCCACTTTACATGCTGACAGATTTTCAACCAAAACCAAAAACTATTTGAAGCAAATAAACACTTCGAACTTTGCTTTCAATGGATAGACCCATGCATGCCTAGGAAAAACATCAATCAAAGTTAGAAAGTAAAGGTAGTTCCCAAAAGAAGGTGTTTACATAGGATCGCAGACATCTCTATGAACAAGATGCAATTTCTTAGTAGCTCCAACTAAACCATCTTTTGGGAAGGAGGAATGCTGCATTTTGCCCATAATATATCCTTCACAAACATGTTTACCAGGTGCCTCAAGTTTGGGTAGAGAGAAACCATTTCAAATTTCTGCAGACGTAAGAAACTAGCAAAATTCAGATGACCAAAGCATGCATATTGAATCTTTACATCTGAGATAGCCTGAGAATCCTATAATGCACATGCTAAATCATTCACAATTTTTTCATAATCTATGAGCTTATACAATCCAATACATAAAATGCCAGAAGCAATAATAGCATTTCCATTTGATAGATCATGAACTGTACATCGATTATCAACAAATTTCATAACCAAGCCAATCTTGTCTAATGCTGAAATTGACAATAGGTTCTTCTTGATCCCTAGTGCAAACAAAGCATCTGACAATGTGAAAGAACTACAATCAATAGTAGTCACAATGATCTTACCAACTCCCATATAGGATAAGAGGAGTTGTTGCCGCATGTGATAGTATTCCCTATAGAGGCAAGCTCAAGAGAAGTGAAGAATCTATGTTGTGAGGTAATATGTTTGGTTGCCCCACTATCAAAGTACCAAACATCTGAGTCTACTACAGATATACACTGCTCATGAGAAGATGGGTCAAAACTACAAACAGTAGTAAACTTCCATTCTTCATTCTGCACGAGATTAGCAGACTCTGCTTTCGGTGTAGAGGCCTCTACAACAACCATTCAAGCTTCTTTTTTCTTTGCCTCTTTTGCAGCCAACTTTGGACAATTCTTTATGACATGATCGTTTCCTTTACAATACTTGCGAAAGAAATTTAGCTGTTTTTATTTTTTTCTCATCTTTTTTCTTCCTTCTTTGATTGTGCAGCACTAGTAAATTTTTGCTTACTAGTAGATGAGCTCCATTTACCTTTGCCCTTCTGATTAGCTAAGAAAGCTTGATTTGCAACATGCATAATAGACATGTTATGCCTTGACTCATCTTCTTGCAACAAAATAGAGACTAACTCTTGGAATGTTAAGACATTCAGATTGCCTTTCATCATCAACCGAAGAGTAGAAGCAAAAATTTGATATGAGTCTGGAAGGCTATTAAGAACGGCCTACACAAGTGAACTATCTGGTATAACTGACGAAAATCAATTGTTCCTTCATATCTTTGATCTTTGTCAAAAAATTGTCCATAGAATCACCTTCATTTGTGTGCTCACTCTCCAACTATTTTTGGAGGTAAGCAACATGAGCCTCATTTCTTGCTTGGTATAAAGTGGTAAGTATATCCCCTACATCCTTTGTTGTTTTACAAGACAAAATGTAAGGAATAATGGCATGTTTGATAGACAGGCTATCAATGCAAGTGCCTAAGCATCTCTGCCATCCCAACAAAGTTGATCATTAGTAGGTGCAATAGGAACCATAGCATGAATAGGAATTTGAAGATCGTCATCTTCAACTCCATCTACATCACCTTCGGTAAATATATTTGCAACTGTAATAGGATGTTTTTCAACACCCTGCACAATATTCCATAATCTCTTTGCAACCAATACATGATGCATCATATATGCCCATAATGGGTAATTAGTACCATCCAATCTATCCTCAATAGCCAACATATGGAGTATATCATTGCTTTCAGCTATGGCCACTAACCAAAATACACTGATGCAGAAAAATGATTGTATCTTGAAAAGTTGAATAGAATTACCCTATCAAGCTCTGCTAAACCTATAGTAGACTTCCAAGCGCTTGTACTAATGAGCCAAAACTAATATATATATTTGGCACAAAAAGACAAAATTGCCTACACAAGCATTGTGATAGTGCATTCGAAGGACAAAACGAGCTCAGATCTCAATTTTGGCTCCACACAGTCTTCTGAACTCCTAATCATCTTGGGTATGCTCACCAATTTTCATGTGATTTTGAGACTGTGATTGGAGAGGTGTTGACGATGCCCTAGATGAAGCGATTGTTGGTGCAAGTCAACCACCAATTGATGTTTTCGATAAAGACTTGAAGTCAAAGGATGAAGAAAAGGTCAACAATTGAAGATTGAAGATAGAGCATGTTCAGAAAATGAAGACTTGTATACATATGTACATTAATTTGTAGTTAGCTCACTTATACCTTTTGTATGGTCATGAGCTTGTACATATATGCCTATATATACAAGTAGAAAGTCAGGGCAAGTATGAGAGACTACGAGATGTGATGAATTAGAAGTTGTTAGAGTCATTAGACATTTGAGAAATAAGGAAGATCTCTCTTATCATTCAGATGTAAAACTTTTCAGAGAAGAAGAAAAATTGTGCCCGATCTTTTGCTGAGTACTCCTTCTGTGTTTAATCTTTTGTGAAATGCTTTTGTACAAGTCTAATTCTATAGTTGATTGATCTCTGTACAAGTTTTCAAATCCTAATTGTGATCAGGCTGAGAGAATTGAGAGTAGGAACATTTACAAGTGAAGTTGCAATAGGCACAAACTTTGATGCTTATTTTTTGGTCAGTTCTCCTTCCACAGTGTAAAGTTTTGAGCAAGTAATCACTCATTCTTTAAGCAAGTAAGCACTCATTCTTTAATTTGGAAGGTAAACTACGTATGGCTAAAAGCATTTGAATAAACGAGTTGTAGTTTGAGAGAAATATGCATTAAAAGTTATAGGTGTCAAAGTCGACTCTAGAGAAGTACAGTTTTAGACATAGGTGAATTATTTGGATCATTTCTCATGATATACTAAATTTGAGATGATTTAACTTGGAGAATGTGCGCAATCTATAGGCAACACGTTGTACAAAGTTTCATCAAAAACTTTACACGTTTGATTAGTCAATGAGTGAATTATGTGCAGCATACTTTTCTGAGTAGTGACTCTCTTCACAATTAGCTCAAAATTTTGATAATCTGATATTGATCCTCCAAATGGTAAAGGTTTTCAGTTATTCTTGATTTAGAAGTGTTCTAACATCAAGGATAGCTTGTTCTTTTGGGTATTAATACTCTCTATTGGTGGTATCAAAGCAAGAATCATCAAAATAGAAGAAAGAAGGACCCCGACTGCTGCAGTCATATAGAGATCAACATTTGAAGGTCCAAAAGGTGAAAGATTGAAGGGAAAGCTTGAGAAGGAGGCCTGAAGCTATCAAGAAGATCAAAAGAAACTTCATTTTAAGTAAAGGTACACTTATTCCTCATAAATCTTGAAGAATTTAATACATAGGTGAAGAAAGGATGGGAGATTCTCTTCAGATAGAGAAATTGGATAGAGAAAACTATCCAGCTTGGTCAATGAGGATGGAAGCTCATCTGATGAGCAAAGACCTGATAGGTTACATCACAGATGAAGAAGAAACGCCACAATATAGAGATCCTAGTGTTCCAACTGGGGATCAACTCTCATATTTGAAGACTTGGATGAAGAGGGATGCTCAAGCAAGGAGCATTATCTACATGGGAGTCAATGACTACTTGCTACCTCATATTAGAGGTCTTGAAAGTGCAAGTGATATATGGAATGCTTTGGAGGAGCATTTCCAGAATACTAGAAAGTCAAGGAAGGAATCTTTGTGGGCAGAGTTTACCATATTCAAGAAGAAGGCCTCTCAATCCATTCCTGATTATGTAACAAGGATGAAGGACATTGTAGATGCATTAGGAGCAGTTGATGAAGATATTGAGGAGGATAAATTGGTAAGGCAAATACTCACAGGTTTGAGAGGAGATGAGAAATGGAAGACATTCATTTTGTCTACTGAATTGTCACTAGATCATTTCACTCCTCTATGTGTTTTTATGCATATATGTGTGTGTATGTATATATGTGTGTGTATGTGTGTGTTTGTCTATGTGTGTATGTGTATTTGTGTATGCATGTGTATGTGTGTGTATGCATGTAAGCATGTATGTATGCATATGCATGTCCATTATGTATGCAATTGTATGCATGTGTGTGTATGTGTGTGTATGCATGTAAGTATGTATGTATGCATATGCATTATGTATGCATATGTATGCATGTATGTGTATGTGTGTGTATGTTTCTCTACGTGTGTGTGTGTGTATGCATATATATGTGTATGTGTATGTGTGTATGCATGTGTATGTGTGTGTATGCATGTAAGCATGTATGTATGCATATGCATGTGCATTATGTATGCATATGTATGCATGTGTGTGTATGTGTGTATGCATGTAAGTATGTATGTATGCATATGCATTATGTATGCATATGCATTATGTATGCATGTATGTGTATCTGTGTGTGTGTGTCTTTATGCTTTTGTCCTCTCACATCTGTCTACTGCAAAACTCCACTCGGGCAGCAAGCCAGGAGGTGCAAGGCCATCTCAACTCACCATTTCTGCAAGCATCAAAGTGCTTCGCTTACTCAAATATTGGGAGACAAGAAGGATACGCATCAGCCTCACTTTATCAATTGTTCAGAGGTATGGGTTGGCAATACAAAAATCTTAGAAGAGTTTGAGAAGACATCCATCAATAGTTGGGACAACTTGCACGACTAAGTATGCTACAATATTCGACAAATACATCAGATTTATACGCATCCTCGTACTACCCTTCTCCAACTCAATCTCAGTAGTTTTTCTCGAATTGGTTATATTGGCATCATGGCCCTTTCTCACATACAAGGTCTGCACATGCTCAATGAAGCTTGATGTCTCCTACATAGAGATAACTTTGAATTTGGTGCCTCCTCACAATCCAGCTGAATCGACTCTCCTTGCTCCCTCCTGATTTGTTTGTTGTCAAGGGTGGGATCATCCTTCTACGATTGTTGCTGCTATGTGACTACACCCCATTAAGCCAGGCATTGAGCTATGATACACTCGCATGGAGTACTTTTCTTGAAGAAGAAGCTGTTGTGAGGCATGAAGAAGTTGGGACTCTTCAAGGAGTAATGACAAGAGTGCATGCTTGGTGGATGTACCATCTAGCAAGGATGGGAGAGATGGCTGAGGTGCTATTCAAAATACCATTTTTAGTTGTGCAAATGTGGCTAAGAAGAAGATTAGAAAAGGAGGCTTCATATGAAGACAACAAGGTTGCTGCTCTTTGACACACAACCTAGAGAGGCCTTTTGACAATTGGTGATGCTTGTCCCATGTCTTTTAAATTTGAAAAATGACTGATCGTGTTCTGTAGGGATGTTCACCTTCTCCATGGTGATGTGGACAAGCAAACCTACATAACTACAACTTACATCTGAAGAGCTTGATGATTGTGTCCTTGCCAAAGTCTCTACTCTGCAGGACCTTTGCTCTCAGAAAAAAAGGAGGTCGAGACAAAACTACTGTTGCCTGCTCCAAAACTGTCCGAATACCAGGTTTAAAAAGCTCATGGAGTTGCTCTGCCAAAATTAGTTAAACTGTCCACGTCCTGTAGGACAGTTGGTTGAGCTTTGGCCTCTTGAGGCGGAGGTCCAAGGTTCAAGTCCCAGGTTGGACATGTTATGGCTTAGGCCAGTTAAACCCAGTTGTAACCATGTCTCTCTGTTGTAACCTTGTCTAACCCCTGCTTTGTGGGATACGGGGGGTCCCGCAGGTGCTATGCCCATTCACTTGTACAGTTGCAATTTCAAAGTTAAAGTCCGGGGGAGTAGGCTTCGGCTGAACCTCCATTTTAAAAAAAAAAAAGCTAAACTTGCAGTTCTTGGCAGTGAAGAAGGATGGTATGCATGAGAAGAAAAGGTTAAATTCATTATTATTGATAATAGTTGTTCATTATCACTATTGGGCTTCAAAACCTCTTGTATGGGATTGTATCTAACTTGAGCATCTTAGGAGTAAAAGTTAATTAAGCTTAAAGATGTTTATGGATCTGAAGGATGGCATCCACACCTCCTCCCATCACCCATAAAGAATTAAAATGCAGTGCTTTTGCTGGGATCACATAATGTCAACTGTGGTGTCTGTACAACCCATGCTTCCACAAAGGCTGCTGCTGACCATGTCCTGAGATTCCCATGTGAATTTGGGGCACTGAATCATTGTGGCTTAGCCCAACTCCTCTGGATAATAGTACTAAATCAAGCAACATGGCATAGGCTGGTGTGGAAGGGCACTATACTGATGGACCAGCCAATCCTTATTTTGGAGCCTTTTTTAATGTGCCTTTTGAGGTTGATGCATATCATTTGCAAGCCAAGCATATGCATAAAGGGAATGGATAGAGGTGGCTCCTCGCCTTCAAAGCGTACTGTTGGTCTTCAGTCAGTATCTTGCAAGTTAGTGGCTTCAGAGGCACCAGGATTGCTGACTGTTGGCAGGGAGGCTGCATGACATTTTCATGAGGACTGTTAACTAACGGTTGTCTACCCACAAAATTCTAGGAAACTAATTCCTCTGGCTTTCAAATGGTTCAAGCTCTTTGCTTTATTGTTTGTATATGAATATTCAGCAGATATTGGCTGGCACAGGATTTTTAGGTTTTTGTGTAACTGCCCCAAGTGGGGATTATGTTTGCTTCCTTTTCCCCCATTTGGAGAAGATGATCTACATTATATGTTGTTGCTTTGCTCAGATATTTGCTTCTCAGATTCTCAGAAGTAGGTCCTCCACTCTGTTATGATGATGTCTGCTCATATGGTCGGGGATGACAGTCAGTAGGAACCGATTGTGAATTTTCCCTTCTTGGGGACTATGTCTCAAGTCCTATCTACACAACAAGATACTAAAAGTGCTTTCTACATGCTGGTGATGGTGCACACTCACCAATCAGGAAGCTTGATGGATGCCAAAGTTGGTGCTGCCCTGTCAATCTAATTTTTAATCAGGGTGTGCTGTTAGATATTGGACTTGAGCTACAAAGGACAAGCATGGTTATCATGAAAAAGCAAAAAAGGATTATCAAGGAGCTTGCTGTTTTTGGATAGGTAACTACCCTATTTTGGGGATTGTGTCCACTCCCCCAGCCATCTTGTGGGAATCTTGGTTTCCATGATGCCACAGCTTCTTATGGCAGCTGGTTCTTTTCTTGCTGTTGGCAATTGTTATGTATGCACATGGATTTTTTGGAATTACATATTTCAGGTCTTATAAAGATGGTCTCAAAAGGATTGCTGCTTGTTTGACAACAAAAGCCAAGTGGGCAAACATCTGTGAATGTCATCTATTGTTGCTCATATCTTTCACTTCTCATGATTGAAGGTTCAAGCAGGTTGTGCTGAATACTCTCAGCTGAAGGTGGTTGACGAGTTTCATTACTCATGGACTACCACAATTTGGGTACTTACAAGAGCAGGCCCCATCTGAAATCTAGAGAAGCTGATGAGTTTTTCTTTGATGACTTCTTTCTTTCATAAAAGCCCCTGGTCTACCATGTGAATGCACAAAAAAAGTTTGAATGATGCCAAAATTCACAGTTTGTAGGTTGGGCTGCTACCACCACCGAGCTTTGGATGCTATACAGCATATATTGATTTATGGTTGGTTTGATATGGTTGTCCAGTCAGGGGCATGTCCACTGCTCTTCCAAATCACTTTGCACCTATTGTAAGTTATTTGAACCTTGTTGCAGGGATAAATGACTTCATTACAGAATTCAAAATGCTCCAGCAGCTGGTCCCTTGCTTGTTCTCAATTGTTATGTATGCCCCATGGTGTCTTTTGAAAGTACAGGATGATGGACCCTTGACTGGAGCTTCTGTGACTGCCTTGCCTAGGGATGGTGTCCAAAACTCCAAAGCTCATGAAATTCTTCATGCCAATTTTGGTGATTGCCCTTAGGGGACTATGTCTTAAGTCAAAAATATTACGACAGTCCACTTGCTTTTTTAGTTTTCAGTAAAGAGTTATTTTTTAGTACATGTCTCTTCAGCAGCATGATGGCTAGGCTGACTGCCTCATAGGAGGATTGTGTCACCTAGCACCTAAAGACTCCACCACTTGGAAGCATTTGCAAGAATCAACACTTAGATAGGATATGGATCTCTTCTCCAACATTTATCTTCTTTGAGTTGGTGGGCTGACTGCCTCCTAGGAGGATTGTGTCGCTCACCATTTTGGAAACTCTTGGGAGAAGTGTATTACTCTAATGTTTTATGATCACATCTATTGGCTGAAGGTTTTTTCACGAACTACTCCAAGGGAGGGCTGCATATTCGGCAACAAAGGATGATCTTCCGGATTGTTGGGTTGACTACCCCTTAGGGGGATTGTGTCGCTCAGCATTACAGGACTCTGCAGTACACTGAAGACCTGAAGACTTGAAGAACTGCAGATTTGAAGAGTTGAAGACTCAAACTTGGACTAGTTCAACAATGTATGCTTCTCATATCTTAGCTTTGTCAAGGACGACAAAGTCTAGGAGGAGGAGAGTGTTGGGTTGTAAGGAATGCTCACAATTTCTCTTATGTAATGGCACCCTCTAGTACTCATAAAAATACCTCTTTTTTGTATTTAGGAGATGTGCTCATGTGAACACTCTCCTAAGCCCTTTTTAATATTTTCCTTATGCTATAGAGTGGAAGCATAAGGTGGTGTAGTATGCCCTTGGATTTATTTAAGATGCTTCCACTCTATAGCATAAGGAAAATATTAAAAAGGGCTTAGGAGAGTGTTCACATGAGCACATCTCCTAAATACAAAAAAGAGGTATTTTTATGACTACTAGAGGGTGCCATTACATAAGAGAAATTGTGAGCAACCCTTATAACCCAACAATGCTACTGTACAGCGGTTCGTCAAAGGCCATGACCTGAATTCGTGGTTGCTATCAAGAATATAAGGATGTTTGAATTGGCTTAACTATCCATATTTTGCTCCCCCTAGAGGACCACCTACAATCGAATACATGTTCTCCACCATACGGCATTGGTCGATGTGTTTCAAGAATGTCCCCGACATCATGGACAAAAATTGTCTAAAGATTTTTGAATTAATGATGGTGGTATTTAAGACCTTTAGGAATGTTAAGGCTCCTTATCTCTCTGCTATAGGTGTTAATTAGGGAAACTTGGACTTAGTATATGACATGGTCAAAAACCTCTCCATCAACACCTCCTATGCTTGGCACGAGTGCATTAAATACTTACCTGTTTGCTACAAGCAGAGATTTGAAGAGATGTTTTCCATGGGGTTCTAGGAATACTACTCCAAGATTTTCATTTCCAGACCCACCCATTTGTTGCACCTCTTTGCTGTCAAACAAGCACTCCATGCAGATCAACTATGACTGCCACATATGGATGTTCCAAACCCGATAGATTGGGATAGTCTTATGAAAGATCGTGCATGAGAACTCCGATTGAAAGAACACCACCTTGTTACATATGTCGTAGAATACTATATCAAACACTCATCACAACAAGGATATGTTAGGGACAACAAACGTGAGAGGGGAGGGGTGTTGGCAGTGGCAATAGCCAAGGTGGTCAAGGTAGCCTTATTAGACAAGGAAGCATGAGGCAAACCAGTCAGAGAGAGTTAGAACAAGGAGGAGGCCAAGCAAGAATAGGCAGGCAAGGGAGCCAAAGACAATCTAGCAACTAGGCCTATATAAATTTTCACATGTTAATTCTTGTACACTAGTGACTTTGATCACTACACACCATTGTAAATTCCATTTTTGATGACTCCGACTCCATTTTGTTCAAGCCGAGGATTTCTCGAGTTTGAAGAGTGTTAGAAGTATTTATGAAACAACTTTCTTTTTTTTTTTCTTAGAGCTCGTTTGAGCCTCCAAATTAGTCTAGGAACCTAATTTTTAACTAGGCCAGACATTAGGTCTGGGCAATCCAAAAGCTAGTCAAAAACTAAAAAAGGAGCAAGAGAGCTCATTTTTGAGGTTACCAAATTGGGAATTGAAGTGAACAAAAGCTATTGTAGTCTTTATCTTGGATAATCAAGGACTCCATTGCTTTGTCTTGCCATGTGTGAGTGTGTGCGTGTATGTGTTTGCATGCTTGTGTGCTTCTCACTCAAACACTTGTACTCTCACTTGCTCTTGGTCATCATACACTCCTCACGTCTTCTTGGATTAACAATTATGAGGTGGATCTCCTCATATTGGTACTTTCCATTGTGCTACCGTGACACCATTATACATTGCTTCTTACTAATCCATGAGATTGTTTTTGTTCCTATCATGAACATGTATCCAAACATAGACCTCCTATCATCAACACTCCTTTTCCAATCTGCATCACTCTATGCTTTTAGTTGTATCTTCTCTCCATACTTATTGAAAACCACAATTGATTATGCTCTTCACATACCTTAGCACCTTCTTGGTTGCATTTAGCTACACATCTATGGCTACATGCATGTATTGTGAGAGTACTCCTACTACATAACTCAAATCAGGTCTTGAGAGAGTTGCATATATCAATGAACCTACCAAGCTCCTACAGAAGGTCAAGTCATCAAAATTTTAACCATCGTTTTTGTTGATCCTCATGTTTGTATCCATAGATTGAGCACTTGGCTTGCAATCTATTATGCCATATTTGTAAAGCATATATAGGAGGTACTTCCTTTGGCATAGGTAGGTACCTTCATCTGCATACACAAATTCAATGCACAAAAAATATTTTAGCTCACCCAAATTAGATACCTTGAATTCTCTTCCAAGCCTCCTCTGTATGTCTTTGACACCTGCATGACAAGTCCCTGTAATAATGAGGTCATCTACATAGATGCATATGACTACTAGTTGTTGGCAGTATACGAGAAGAGGCAAGTACGAGCATACAAGCAGATCTAGCACTAAGGCAACCCTTTATTTTTTTCAAAACCCTTACACCATTTAAAAGTGATTCTCATCACTAAAAACCCCTGTAAATACCATTTTCACCTTTTTGTAGATCCATTTTTTACAAGCCGAGGAGTCCTCAAGCTTGAGGAGCCTTAGAAGTAGTTGCCTACCAATTTTCGTATTTTTTAGACCTCGTTTGAGCCCTCAAATAAGCCCTGGAACCTAATTTTTAACTAGGCCGGACACTAGGTCTGGACAGGGCCAAAGCTAGTCAAAAACTATAAATAGAGCTAGAGAGCTCATTTTTGGGCTAGCTTCTTGTAGTTTTGAGCTTGTATGAGAACTTTGTTGCAATAGAAGTGATTCCATTGTCTTACTCTCTTTGTTCTTGCCGTGTGTGCGCGTGTGTGTGTATGTGTGTGCATGTTAGTGTGCTTTTCACTCACACATTTGTGCCTTCACTTGCTCGAGGTCTTCATACCATCCTCATGTCTTCCCGGATTGACATTAAAGGAGGTGCTACTCATCACTGAGCTACACCAAATTTTGGCGCCGTTGCCGGGGATTCGAGCTTTGAGGACGAGCGTGTGATGGTAAGACGTAGAGAGGACGCGTTGGAATGGTAAGTAGTCGGTAAATTTCTGATTTTTTCTCCATCTCCATCTCCATCTTCACCTCCTTCTCCATCTCCACCTCCACCTCCTTCTCCACTACATATTCCCTCTTCCTTGTCATTCCCCTCATTTGTTGTGTGCGAGTTTGAGAGAGAGCGAGTGTGTGTGCTTGTTTTTGTGTATTTTTTGCATGTTCTTGCAGGTACCAGCTCCATCACCATCTCCAGCAAGCTCAGCAGGTACAGAATCCTTCTGCACAGGCCCGAGGCGTTGAGCTCGAGCTATCGCGACACTTCGCAAACTTCGACTAATCGCGTTTCTGAGTGCACCACGACACTGCGCAGGCTGAGAGCTCCTAAGATCACTAGACAGAACTGAAAAATTCACCATATCCCGAGCTATCGCGACACCTCACGACCTATCGCGACACCTCACGAGCTATCGCGACACTTGGGAGTATTGCGACACCTCACGACCTATCGCGACACCTCACGACCTATCGCGACACTTGGGAGTATCGCGACACCTCACGACCTATCGTGACACTTGGGAGTATCGGGACACCTCACGAGCTATCGTGACACCTCACGACCTATCGCGACACTTGGGAGTATCGCGACACCTCATGAGCTATCGCGACACCTCTCGACCTATCGCGACACTTGGGAGTATCGCGACACCTCACGAGCTATCGCGACACTCGCGACCTATCGCGACACCTCACGAGCTATCGCGACACTTCGACCCGACCTATCGCGATACATGGGCTTAACGCATGAAAATTTAGAGTAATTTAATTGACTGAATTAAGGTGTCTTTGGGCTTAATCTTGGACACATTGGGAGGATATAAGAGCCTTAGGAGTGGGCAAAAGACCTAGAAACCAGGGAGGAATTTCCTGAACCCTGAGGGCCTATTTGGACCCCTAAGTGCCTGAATGGTCATAACTTCACCATACGAACTCCAATTGATGAGATTTTGGTCTCGTTGGAAAGCTTGTTGAAAATCCTACCTGGACCTCGACTGGCTTTTTGTAGAATCATACGTGGAGTTTTAGAACATGTATTTTCAAGTTGGCCTTTAGGTGAGACTAGGTGGTCCTAAGATTGAGGGGGTACAGTGAGTTACTCCAGGGGGGACTGAAAATATTGATGTGTGTCTTTCAATTACTTGTGGTAATAGAGTTATACTGACTGGTGAGCTTTTGCAGGAACATTGTGTGCACTCAAGGCAATCCAAAGCAAGCTAGCAAGGGTGAGTACCAAGCTTGGGAGAAGGCTTCCTGGGCTTGTGTAGCAGTCTGGTCAACCAGCTAATTGAGGTTGGAAGATCTCTCAACCCTCCTTTGTCAATTCCTAGCCTAGGCTAAGTACGACTTAGGTGTGGTAATTAATTAGGGCAACGTTAGGCACGAATCAAGTCCAAGAGAATTAATCAACCAAGTGCAAGAATTAAGTAGGTCTTAAGTGCGAAAACCCTAAGGGACAAAAGGTAAACTGGAGTCAATCACTTATCAAGTGCGAAATTCACTTAAGTACTCTTGACGACGCGATTTCAGACAAGATCATAAACACAATATTCAACTCAAAAGAACAAAGTGATTGGTGCAAATTAACCTGCAACGACAGTGCGCTTGGGTCCAAGGGGGTAGATAAATCAGGCATATGAACCTTAGATCAGGCAGACACTTAGGCCGAGACAGACAAAGCCTCAGATCTTCTGAAGCTAGTGTCAATCACACTGCTAGGTCTTGGGCCCAGCAGTTGAGTGATTACCCATACACTCCCAGATCAGAAACAAGTGATTCTGAGATGTCCTATAACATGGAGAGACCAGTAGGTAGTTCAGGGTTGGCTTATCTAGAAAAGCCAGAAGGACCATACAAGACTCAACTGGAATACATCAGGACTAATTGTCTAGGTGCTCGCATCTATGAGGATGGCCTGAGAAGATCGGTGGTCCAGATTAAGAACCCCGATCAACCCCATGGATTAGACCACCCGGTAGTCAAGTTTGAGAATGGAGCATACCTAGATAAAGAGGGGACTATATATGTAGTCACCACTCTTCCTGATAGAATTGATGAGTTTGGAAATGTGATTGCTGAGACCGACATGGGTGATATAGAGCAAGGGAACTTAGAGAAAGAGCCAAGAACCCCCCGTGGTAAATCTGTCTTGACCAGAATCATGACTCCAGAGTGGATTCCACAGGATAATAAAAGCATAGATCTGCTTTTAAACCGAGAAACCGATGAGGCTTTTTGGAGATATAAATCTGCTCAACCTCAGGAAGTGAGTGCCCTCACAATCTATGAGTTTAAAGACCCTGATAGCCCAGGTCAAGTAACCTACCTAGACAATGCATCAGAGAGAATCTTCATGGTCACTGAGCATGGCAGACATGCCTACACATGGAAGGGTGAATTTGTTTTTCCCCAACCAAGGTCTAATGTGTCCTTTGGTCACCAAGGAGTTGGGACCTCCCAAGCTCATGGAGCTCAAAGAGATAGAAGTAGAGACAAACCTGAGGTAAGTTTTGCCAACTCCCTGGGAAGAGAAAGAACGGGAACGGAAAGGAATAGAGTGGAACCTGAGAGACATAGAACCCCATGGAATCAAAGGAATGCTGACGATTTTCCTTTGCCAAGGTCGAGAGAACACACTAGGACCTTGCGACCAACTCAACTGGTGAAGTCCATGAAGAATTACTTCGATGGCACTGGAGACCCTTATGACCATGTGGCAGAATTTCGGCAAGTATTGAAAGCTGAACAGGTAGAGGACCTATTCACACAATATAATGCTTTTGGTCTAACCCTTAGGAACAGTGCCCTTACGTGGTTTCAACCACTGAACGAGAGGCATTTCAGAAACATAGACCAGCTCTTAGAGGCATTTATCATTGAGTTTTCTAAGAGTGGAATCAGGCACAACACTTCCTCACTAATTCATAGCTTCAAACAAACACCTCAAGAGACGGTCAGACTAGCTGGAAGAAGATTTAGGCAGTACCTGGAGAGATGCCCGATGTCGGAGTTACCCACACCAGCCAAACAAGTGGCCTTGTTCTTAGATGGATTGTTGAGCACCAAGCTCAGGTCATATGTGTATCTGAAGGACCCCAGAACGATAGAAGAATGCGTGCGCATGTGCATAGACATTGAGGACAATCTAGGTGAGGAATTAGAACTATCAAAAATCTATAAGGATTCTGATAGCTCTAGTAGCCTCACATCTGGTCAATCCACATCCATTGAGGAACTTGCAGAGAAGGTAGCTCAAAAACTAGGTGTCTCTAGCAAACAAATTCCGAGATTTGCCCCAGTTAAGCGGTGTTACACTTGTGGAGGTGACCATATGGCAAATGTATGTCCCATTATGGCCCAACCCCAGGCGAATCCTAGTAGCCAGTACTGCACCATAGAGCGCAAGTACACCAACCACACTGCACAAGATTGCCCATATAACAAACAAACTGTTAGGCAAAATTACCCTCAGCCATATCCACAACAGGGTAGATACCAGAATCAGTACCCACCACAACAATACAACAGACCACAGCAAACTTATCAGCCACCTTATCAAGGGCAGCAGAGACCTCAACCAGTCCTAGTGCAGCAACCCCCTGCTCCAACCAATGTGATCCCAGTGAAATATGCATCTGCTGAAGAAAATCCGAACAGAGCCATAGTCCTAGTCACCCCATTGCTATCAAACAGTGATCCAAGTGACCATAGTTTTGACTCCACACATATTGATAGCCCACAGGCTTACTACATGCAGTCACCCGAGCATAACGAGTCATACTATTATGAGGACCCAAGTGAAAATAGTGGGGAGCCTGAGTATGCCACACAAACCCCAACTCTAGACCTCAACCTAGGCATGTACGACCCCCATTTCCTAGAGAACCATGCTTCAGATGTCAGGGAGATCACCTTATACATGATTGTCCACTGCCTGCCCCTACACAACCTCAACCAATAACAATTGAGGGTTTCTGTCAAGACTGCGGGAAAGAGCATCTCCTACGAGATTGCCCAAAGAACCCTAATAACATGCCTAAAATCACTCCTATCAATGTTTTTGGGTTAGTTGTAGACTCCACAGGGAGTGTGTTAGCAGCGGACAAGGAACTGAAGGACTAACGAGGCATGGCAGTCAGAGAAGAGAGTCAGAAGGGAGAGAAGGCACAAGCAGACAAGGGAGTCAACGAAGATCTGGCAAATAGGCCAATAATTTTCCTCAGGAAGAAGCAAGTACGAGCACTCACGCAGATCTAGCACTAAGGCAACCTTTAACTTTTCAAAACCTCTACTCCAATTAAAAGTGATTCTCATCACTAAACACCATTGTAAATACCATTTCATCTTTTTGTAGCTCCATTTTGTGCAAGCCAAGGAGTCCTTGAGCTTGAGGAGCCTTAGAAGTATCTACCTGCCAATTTTCATAATTTTTAGATCTCGTTTGAGCCCTCAAATAAGCCCTGGAACCTAATTTTTAACTAGGCTGGACACTAGGTCTGAACAGGGCCAAAGCTAGTCAAAAACTATAAAAGGAGCTAGAGAGCTCATTTTTGAGATTAGATTGTAATTGAAACAGACTTGTAAGAGCTTCCTGAAAGTAATCTAAGAACTCCATTGATTCTCACTCTTTGTCTTGCCGTGTGTGCGCGTGTGTGTGTATGTGTGTGCATGCTAGTGTGCTTCTCACTCACGCACTTGTGCCGCCACTTGCTCGAGGTCTTCATACCATCCTCACGTCTTCCCAGATTGACATTAAAGGATGTGCTAGTCATCACTGAGCTACACCAAATTTTGGCGCCGTTGTCGGGGATCGAGCTTTGAGGACGAGCGTGTGATGGTAAGACGTAGAGTTGATGCGTTGGAGTTGTAGGTATTTTCTTCACTCTCATCGATTTTCTTTTACTTTCTTTACCATCTTCATCACCATCATCATCATCACAATCTCCCACCTCCATCTCCATCATCGCGAAAATTTCTGTTTTTTGATCATATCACCTTTCCCACCTCATTTCCCTCATTTCACTTGTGAGAGAGAGCGAGAGAGCGATATTGTGTGTGCGGATTTTGCATGTTTCTTGAGTTTCATTGCAGGTCTTGCTGTATCATCACCCTCAGCACTCGGCGCAGGTACGAAAAACTCAGAAATTGTCTCGCGGTCGCAGGCTTCTGTCGATCGCGACTGACAGAAATTTTTGATTTTTTACCAAATTGAGTGCACCACTAGAACAAGCACAAGGAGCACATCCTAAAACCTCAAAAACAGTAGAAAAATTCCGAGGTTTTCTGTCAATCGTGACCGACAGCCTTTGTCAATCGCGACCGACAGACCTTGTCAATCGCGACCGACAGACCCTGTCAATCGCGACCGACAGACCCTGTCAATCGCGACCGACAGACCTCCACGATCGACTGACTGCCACGTAGGACCCTGTCAATCGCGATTGATACCGTCGATCGCGATCGATAGCCACGACCGACACCTCTGTCAATCGCGATTGACACCGTCAATCGCGATCGACTGAAATTCCACGACTGATTGACTTTTACGCGTAGCCACGTGTCCATCGCGGCTGATAGGCCCCCGATTGACTGAAATCTCGGCGAAAAACCCGGAAAACGTATCGATCGCGATTGATACCGTCGATCGCGATTGACAGCCACGATCGACTCTATCGATCGCGATTGACACTGTCGATCGCGACTGACAGCCCCGACGGACACCTCTGTCAATCGCGATTGACAGACCTATCGATCGCGATTGACAGGCTTTTTCGGCCAAAAATTAGGTTTGTTTTTATTCAAAATTGGGGATAATTTTGGGGCAAAATAGTCAGTCCAGTAGCATAACTGGAGGTTCCTACACTTGAGATTTGGGAGAAAACCCTAGGATCTGTCAGGGGTTTTTAGAATTGTTTTCCTAAAAATCACTAGGCAAGTTAGTGTGTGTGCTACAGGAATGAAAATCATTGGTTCTGTCATTGGAATTTAAATCTTTAAGCTAACTTTGGAACTCTTACAGATCTAGTGAGAGCATCAAAAGGCGTTCTAAGCAAGTGTAAGTGCAAGCTTGGGAACACACTTCCTGGGCATTCAAGGGCAACCAAGCAGGAAACAAAAGGTTGGAAACTCTTAACTCCCTGTGTCAATTCCTAGCTTAGGCTAAGAACGACTAGAGGTAGGAGTAAGTCAGGGCGACGATAGGCAGGTATCAAGTTGAAGACTACCTAAAAACTCAAGTGCAAGCTAAAAACCTGATCTCTGTACTGTCGATAACATAAAGGAAAGGACCTAACGTGGAACGATCAACCTGAAAGCACGAAGAACATTCAAGTATTCCTGACGACGTAATATCAGACAAGACCTTAAACACGAGGAATAACTAAAAAGAACCAAGCGACTAATATAAAGTAACCAGCAACGAGGTTGTACTCTGGGCAAAGAATTGGGCTACTTAGATAGGCATATGAACCTTAGATCAGGACGACATCTAGTAAGGGAGAGACAGAGCCTTAGGTCTTCAGAGGCTAGTGTTAACCACACTACTAGGTCTTGGGCCCAGCAGTTGAGCCACCACTCGTACTACCCTAGCTCTGAGACCAGTGAGTCAGAGATGTCTCAAGGCATGGACAGACCTACGGGAAGTTCAGGTGTGCCATACTTGTACAGGGTAGAAGGCCCTTACAAAACACAGTTGGAATACCTTAGGACCAACCGATTAGGTGCTAGCATCTATGAGGACGGCCTAGGAAGATCCGTGGTCCAGATCAAGAATCCTGATCAATCCATAGGACTAGAGCACCCAGCTGTCAAGTTTGAAAACGGTGCATACCTGGACAAAGAAGGAACCATATACATAGTCACCAGTCACCCAGATAGGACGGATGAATTTGGGAATGTAATCTCAGAAGCGGACTTAGGTGACTTGGAACAAGGAAACATGGGGGCAGAACCTAGAACCCCTCGCGGCAAATCTGTTCTCACTAGGATTATCACACCTGAATGGGTTCCCCAAGACAACAAGAGCATAGAGTTGCTCCTCAATCGAGAAACTGACGAAGCCTTTTGGAGGTATAAATCTAATCAGCCAACTGATATAGGAAATATCATGATCTATGAGTTTAAGGATCCTGATAGCCCAGGCAGAGTGACCTACTTAGATCACGCTTCGGAAAGGATCTTTGTGGTGACAGAAAATGATAGGCATGCTTACACTTGGAAGGGTGAATTCGTTTTCCCCCAACCAAGATCAAATGTATCATATGGTCACCCTGGAGCTGGAACATCCCAAGCTCATGGAACTCAAAGAGACAGAAGTAGGGATAGACCAGAAGTAAGCTTTGCCAACCCTGTGGGCAGAGAAAGAACGAGGACGGAGACTAATAGAGTAGAACCTGAGATACTTAGAGCTCACAGGAATCAAAGAAATGTGGATGAGTTCCCTCTACCACGACCTAGAGAGCACACAAGAACTTTGAGACCGACCCAGCTTGTTAAGTCCATGAAGAATTACTTTGATGGCACAGGAGATCCCTATGATCATGTGGCGGAGTTCAAGCAAGTCTTGAGAGCGGAACAAGTGGAGGATCTATTCACACAGTACAATGCCTTCGGTTTAACCCTTAGGAACACAGCACTTACATGGTTTCAGCCATTGGATGAGCGACAATTCAGGTGTATAGACCAACTCCTAGAGGCTTTCATTGTAGAATTCTCTAAGAGTGGCATAAGGCATAATACCTCCTCGCTGATTCACAGCTTCAAGCAAACCCCGCAAGAGACCGTGAGACTTGCAGGAAGGAGATTTAGGCAATATCTTGAAAGATGCCCTGTTTCGGAGTTACCCACACCAGCCAAGCAAGTGGCTTTATTCTTGGATGGATTGCTAAGTACCAAATTAAGATCATATGTGTACTTGAAAGACCCTAGGACCATAGAAGAGTGTGTACGCATGTGTATTGACATTGAGGATAACCTAGGGGAGGAGTTAGAGCTTTCCAAGATATACAAAGATTCAGATAGTGCCTCTAGCCTCTCTTCCGCGCAATCCACATCAATTGAGGAACTTGCAGAGAAAGTAGCTCAGAAATTAGGTGTAACTAGCAAACAAATCCCAAGGTTTGCCCCTGTGAAAAGGTGCTACACTTGTGGTGGTGACCACATGGCGAATGTCTGCCCCATTATGGCTCAGCCCCAAGTAAATCCTAGTAGCCAGTACTGCACCATAGAACGGAGATACACCAATCACACCGCACAAGATTGCCCATACAACAAGCAGGCAGTTAGGCAACCCCACCCTCAGCCATACCCTCAGCAGGGAAGATACCAGAACCCGTACCCTCCACAACCATATGGCAGGCCACAACAAAATTACCAACCACAATATCAAAACCAACAAAGGCCTTAGTCTGTGCTAGCACAACAACCCCCAGCCCCAGCTAATGTGATTTCGGTAAAGTATGCTGTTGCAGAAGAAAACCTGAATAGGGCCATAGTACCAGTAACCCCATTGATCTCAGAAAGTGATCCGAGTGACCATAGCTTTGATTCTACACATGTCGATAGTCCCCAGGCTTACTACATGCAGTCTCTAGAACATGGTCAGTCCTATTACAGCGAAGAGCCAAATGAACCTAGTTGGGAGTCAGATTATACCAATGTCATGTATGCAAACCCCAACCCTAGGCCTCAACCTAGGCAGGTAAGACCTCCATTTCCTAGAGGACCATGCTACAGATGTCAGGGAGATCACTTCATTCGTGATTGCCCCATGCCTGCACCTACACAACCCCAATCAGTGACAATCCAGGGCTATTGCCAAGAGTGTGGAAAGGAGCATCTCTTACGAGATTGCCCTAAGAATCCTAATAATATGCCAAAAATCACTCCCATTAATGTGATTGGGTTGGTTGTAGATTCCTCAGGAAGTGTCACTTCCACTGCACCAGTACAGGTAGTCACTAGAGCTCAGGCATTGCAGCAAAACCAAGGGGCAAGCCAGGAAAAGGGGCCAGAGGCTAGTGAAACTGAGAGCATAACCAAGAAAAGGACTAGAGCTTGGAAAGATAGTCGGGAAAGAATGAAAAGACAATGGGCTAAAAAGATGAGTGAACTTGAGGAAAGCATAAGAGAAACCAAAGCCAGGATAACTGAACTCACAACTCAAACTCCCTCTCACACGACTCCACCACCACCATTCCCATCTCCATCCGACCAGCCACCTTCCAACCCGCCTCACCTAAACCCACCACCCCCTAGAGTAGGATCAGTCCTAGCAGATCCCACTCCCGAAGACCTTAATATGATGCTTAAAGCATATCAGGCCAGAATCCAAGAAGGGCCAACCATAACCGATCATGAAAAGTGCTACCCTAGAGCCGAGCTAGAGCTTGAACGAACTAAAATTTGTGCTAAGATGGTGGAATTGGCTCAAGCCATGTTCGAGGCTAGCCGACTCTTTAACATCTCTAGCTCAGCTAAGACGCAGTTACACTTTGATGGACTGCTAGAAAGAATAGAGAGGCTGATTGCACAATCAGGAAAGGAACCTGCCCCTCTAAGAAAGGAAAGGGCAAGGGAACGGATAAGCCAGCCTCTTCAGGAAGCCCATGTGCCTCCTCAAGAAGCTTGTCTTCCCCCCCAAAAGGCAGATGAGCCTCCCTCGAAAGCTTACGTACCTCCACAGGTTGCCTACAGTCCTTCTCAGGGAGCGTATGAGCCTGTTCGGAAAAGTAATAGAATAAGTAAGTCCCCCCAGGAAGCTTGTGCTCCAGCCATCTATGAGAACAAGGAGAGAGCCAACGATAGAATAAGCCCTCCTTACCAGGTTGCTTATGTGCCTAATTCTACGGAGCCAGACACTTCTTCTTCTATGAATCGGTTTGCACCAGACTTCCTACGAGAAATTCAAGAAGACAAATGGGATAACGAAAGTGAAGTCGCCCCTCCTTTTGAACTTGTGGATGATGCACACGACCAATTCCCACAAGACATCCCATCTATTTACGGGGAACATGAGAGTACTCAGTCTCACAAGAGATTGGACTTTGAGTCTAATTTCATACAGGAGCTACCCCACTTCACAGGCCCATGGGAAGCAAAGTCCACGTGTATGAGGACACCCACAGTCATGGTCAGGAACGACGACTCAGTCATACCTAGGAATACGGAGGTAGTAAAAAAACACCAAGGTGCAGCGCGATCTCACTTTGGAAGAACTGCATGAGGATAGACCAGAAGCGCGAAAATATGTAGCCAGTCGAGTAACTGAAGTTGCAAAACCACGTTCCCGAGTAGGATCCCAGAGGACAGTGCCAGAAATTCCCTTGGACAAGATAGGAGATATGTGTGAAGGTGAAGAAGGGAACACCTATCTTCCCATCACCTACCAGGAGTACACCACCAAGGCAATTTTGGACTCAGGTGCAGGAGTTGCAATTGCCACTACTTCCCTATGGAAGCGTTGGGGCAAGCTGGCACTCAGGCCAACGAGAATGAAATTGCAGATGGCCGATGGTCATATTGAGAGACCCTTAGGATTGCTAGAAGGAATAACTCTCACCACTTGTGGTGTCGAGTTTGAGCATACATTTGCTATATGTGACTTCAGCAAAAATCATGCCTATGAGATGATTTTGGGAAGACCATTTATGAGACAGTTGCAAGTGGTACAGGATTGGGGAACCAACTCCTTGTACCTGCAACACTTAGGTGTTACGACCAAAGTAAATCTCAAAGATTATTCTCATAGAGATGTCCCTCCCATCCAATGGAATCCCATCCACAGAGCCAAAGATGATACAGAATCGGTGCATTCCATAGGGTCAGTATCCTCATGGATGCATGAAGACACTCACTTATGGATGTGCAAGGTAGCAGTAGAAGAAGAGAAGAGAGAGAAAGCCAGAGAAATAGGTGCAAACGAAACCCATAGACCCATTCAAGACCCAGCCTATGCACCTGTAGTTTTTCCAGATGAGGAATTCGAACCCCATGGCTGGGCAGAAATTCTAGCAACCATGGACGTAGCCATCAATGAAGAACAATGGACACCTCACTGTGATGAGGATGGCTATGACATTTCAGTCTTCTCCATAGAGCCAATCATGGGAGAGGCAGTTCTAGAAGAATGCGAACCTAGCCCTGATGCATTTGAGGATGCAAGTGACTCCGATCTAGAGTCAATCATTATGGACCCACCATTTGCATCAGATGAAGAATACTTCCATGAAATAGAATTTCAACCCCAGAGGCATGGAGAGCTTACAAATGATGTAAGATTAGCGACACATGTGACCCCGAAGGAAGAAGGAAAGAAACGAAAGAAGAGAGAAGTCTCACCAGAAGAAGAAGAATCATTGTTTGAGGTCCCAGAAAATTTTAAGAAGTATGAGATAGATGACAGGAGAGTCATGATCAGAATGCCGAAACGAGAGTGTTGAGAGCAGTATGGGCACCCAAGGACCGACTAGACAAGGAAGCCAGCGGAGAGAGTCAGAACAAGGTGAAGGAGTAAGTAGACAAAGCAGTCGACGCAAATCTGGCAGATAGGACCTTCAATTTTTCCCAAATCAACATCTTTTAACAGTGATTCTTATCACTAACAATCATTGTAAATACCATTTCATATTTTTGTAGCTCCATTTTGTGCAAGCCAAGGAGTCCTTGAGCTTGAGGAGCCTTAGAAGTACCTACATATCAATTTTCGTATTTTTTAGACTCCGTTTAAGCCCTCAAATTGGCCCTGGAACCTAATTTTTAACTAGGCCAGACACTAGGTCTGGACAGGGCCAAAACCTAGTCAAAACTATAAAAAGAGCTAGAGAGCTCATTTTTGAGGTTAGATTGTAATTGAAACGAACTTGTAAGAGCATTTTGAAAGTAATTGAAGAACTCCATTGATTCTCACTCTTTGTCTTGCCGTGTGTGCGCGTGTGTGTGTATGTGTGTGCATGCTAGTGTGCTTCTCACTCACGCACTTGTGCCGCCACTTGCTCGAGGTCTTCATACCATCCTCACGTCTTCCCGGATTGACATTAAAGGAGGTGCTACTCATCATTGAGCTACACCAAATTTTGGCGCCGTTGCCGGGGATCGAGCTTTGAGGACGAGCGCGTGATGGTAAGACGTAGATTGTAGACGTTGGCGTTGTAGGTAAATTTTCTACTTTTCCTATTTTTCCTCTTTCTTACTTCACCACCATCATCACCATCATCATCTTCACCATCTTCCACCTCCATTTTCATCATCGCGAAAATTTCAGTTTTTTGACCATATCCCCATCTTCACCTCATTTCCCTCATTTCACTTGTGAGAGAGAGCGAGAGAGCGATATTGCATGTGTGTTTTCTTGCATGTTTCTTGAGCTTTTTGCAGGACCTTGCTGAATCACCATCTCCAGCTTCCTGCGCAGGTACGAAACTCGTCGAAACTGTCTCACAGTCGCCGCCTTCTGTCCATCGCGATTGACAGAAATTTTCACTTGTTGGTAAATCTGAGTGCACCACAGTGGATTAGAGACCCTACACACCACCTTTCCACCAAAATTTTTGAAAATCTGGCAAAATTTCAGTCCATCGCGATTGACAGCTCTGTCCATCGCGACAGACTGCCTGTCCATCGCGACCGACTAACTGTCCATCGCGATTGACTGGACCCCTCTCCATCGCGACAGACTGCCTGTCCATCGCGACCGACTGACTGTCCATCGCGACAGACTGCCTGTCCATCGCGACCGACTGACTGTCCATCGCGATTGACTGGACCCCTGTCCATCGCGACCGACTGACTGTCCATCGCGATTGACTGGACCCCTGTCCATCGCGACCGACTGACTGTCCATCGCGATTGACTGGACCCCTGTCCATCGCGACCGACTGACTGTCCATCGCGATTGACTGGACCCCTGTCCATCGCGACCGACTGACTGTCCATCGCGATTGACTGAACCCTCTGTCCATCGCGATTGACTGAGTGTCCATCGCGATTGACAGCCCTATCCATCGCGATTGACAGCCAATTTTAACCAAATTTTTTTAGGGGTTGTTAATTGAAGAGTTGGGCTAATTTTGGGCATAAATATTTTACTCTTGAGCACATGAGGAAGCCTTAGGAAAGCAACTTGGGGAAAACCTGTTGCACAGTGATCCTGTTTGAACCCTGTCGTAACCCTAGAACCCTGAACGGTTACAACTTTTTCATACGAAATCCATTTTCTGAGCTCTAGGGCTTGTTGGAAAGCTCGTGGCATATACTACATGCCCTCAACTGTTTTTTATAAAGATAATGCATTGATTTTCAGATAGGGTAATTTGAAGTTGACCATACCCAGGGGGATCAAAGTCAGGGGTCCTTAGGATTGTTTTCTTGAAAATCACTATGCAAGTTTGTGTTTGTGCTACAGGAATAAAAATAATTGGTTCTGTCTTTGGAATTTAAATTTCAAAGCTAACTTTGAAACTCTTACAGAGCATCGAAAGTCGTTCTAAGCAAGTGTAAGTGCGAGCTTGGGAACACATTTCCTGGGCACTCAAGGGCAACCGAGCAGGAAACAAAAGGTTGGACACTTTTAACCCCCTCTGTCAATTCATAGTCTAAGCTAAGACGACGAGAGGTAGGAGTAAGTCAGAGCGACGATAGGCAGGCATCAAGTTGAAGACTACCTAAAAACTCAAGTTCAAGCTAAAAAGCTAATCTCGGTACTGTCGATAACATAAGGAAAAGAACCTAACGTGGAACGATCAACCTGAAAGTACGAAGAACACTCAAGTATTCCGACGACGTAATATCAGACAAGACCTTAAACACGATAAATAACTAAAAAGAATCAAGTGACTGATACCAATTGATCGGCAACGAAGTTGTACTCTGGGCAAAGAATTGGGCTACTTAGATAGGCATATGAACCTTAGCTCAGGGCGACATCTTGTAAGGGAGAGACAAAGCCTTAGGTCTTCGGAGGCTAGCGTTAACCGCACTGCTAGGTCTTGGGCCCAGCAGTTGAGCCACCACTCGTACTACCCTAGCTCTGAGACCAGTGAGTCAGAGATGTCTCAAGGCATGGACAGACCTACGGGAAGTTCAGGAGTGCCTTACTTGTACAGGGTGGAAGGCCCTTACAAAACACAGTTGGAGTACCTTAGGACCAACCGATTAGGTGCCAGCATCTATGAGGACGGCTTAGGAAGATCTGTGATACAGATTAAGAATCCTGATCAATCCATTGGACTAGAACACCCAGCCGTCAAGTTTGAAAATGGTGCATACCTGGACAAAGAAGGAACTATATATGTAGTCACTAGTCACCCGGATAGGACAGATGAATTTGGGAATGTAATCTCGGAAGCGGACTTAGGTGACTTGGAACAAGGGAACATGGGTGCGGAACCTAGAACCCCTCGAGGTAAATCAGTTCTCACTAGGATTATCACACCTGAGTGGGTACCCCAAGACAACAAGAGCATAGAGTTGCTCCTCAATCGAGAAACCGACGAAGCCTTCTGGAGGTATAAATCTAATCAGCCAACTGATATAGGAAATATCATGATCTATGAGTTTAAGGATCCGGATAGCCCAGGTACAGTGACCTACTTAGATCACACTTCAGAACGGATCTTTGTGGTTACGGAAAATGATAGGCATGCTTACACTTGGAAGGGTGAATTTATTTTCCCCCAACCAAGATCAAATGTATCGTATGGTCACCCTGGGGCTGAAACATCCCAAGCTCATGGAATGCAAAGAGACAGAAGTAGAGATAGACCAGAAGTAAGCTTTGCCAATCCTGTGGGCAGAGAAAGAACGAGGACGGAGACAAATAGGATAGAACCTGAGGTGCTTAGAGCTCACAGGAACCAAAGAAATGTGGATGGATTCCCTCTGCCGAGACCTAGAGAGCATGCAAGAACTCTGAGACCGACTCAGCTAGTTAAGTCCATGAAGAATTACTTTGATGGCACAGGAGATCCCTATGATCATGTGGCGGAGTTCAAGCAAGTCTTGAGAGCTGAACAAGTGGAGGATCTATTCACGCAGTACAATGCCTTCGGTCTAATCCTTAGGAACACAGCACTTACATGGTTTCAGCCATTGGATGAGCGCCAGTTCAGGAGCATAAACCAACTCCTAGAAGCATTTATTATTGAATTCTCCAAGAGTGGCATAAGACACAATACCTCCTCACTGATTCACAGCTTCAAGCAAACCCCTCAAGAGACGGTGAGACTTGTAGGAAGAAGATTTAGGCAATACCTCGAAAGATGTCCTCTTTCGGAGCTACCCACATCTGCCAAACAAGTAGCCTTATTCCTTGACGGATTGCTGAGTACGAAATTGAGATCCTATGTGTATCTGAAAGATCCTAGGACTATAGAAGAGTGTGTACGCATGTGCATTGACATTGAAGATAACCTAGGGGAAGAACTAGAGCTTTCCAAAATCTACAAAGATTCAGATAGTGCATCTAGTCAATCTTCCACGCAATCCACATCAATTGAGGAACTCGCAGAGAAAGTAGCTCAGAAATTAGGGGTAACTAGTAAACAAATCCCAAGGTTTGCCCCTGTGAAAAGGTGCTACACCTGTGGTGGTGACCACATGGCAAATGTCTGCCCCATTATGTCTCAACCCCAAGTAAATCCTAGTAGCCAGTACTGCACCATAGAACGGAGATACACCAATCACACCGCACAAGATTGCCCATACAACAAGCAGGCAGTTAGGCAACCCTACCCTCAGCCATACCCGCAGCAAGGAAGATACCAGAACCCGTACCCTCCACAGCCCTATGGCAGGCCACAGCAACCTTATCAGCAACCCTATCAAAACCAGCAAAGGCCTCAGCCAGTGCTAGCTCAACAATCACCTGCCCCAGCTAATGTGATTCCGGTAAAGTATGCTGTTGCAGAAGAAAACCTAAATAGAGCGATAGTCCCGGTGACACCCTTGATCTCTGAAAATGACCTCTGTGACCATAGCTTTGATTCTACACATGTCGATAGTCCCCAGGCGTACTACATGCAGTCTCCAGAACATGGTGAGTCCTATTACAGCGAAGAATCGAGTGAACCTAGTTGGGAGTCCGATTACACAAACGTCATGTATACAAACCCCAACCCTAGACCTCAACCTAGGCAAGTAAGACCTCCATTTGCTAGAGGACCGTGCTACCGATGTCAGGGAGATCACTTCATTCGTGATTGTCCCTTACCTCCACCTACACAACCCCAGTCAGTGACGATCCAAGGCTTTTGCCAAGATTGTGGAAAAGAGCATCTCTTACGAGATTGCCCAAAGAACCCCAATAATATGCCAAAAATCACGCCTATCAACGTTATTGGGTTAGTAGTAGATTCCACAGGAAGTGTCACTTCCACTGCTCCCGTACAGGTAGTCACTAGAGCTCAAGCATTGCAGCAAAACCAAGGGGTAGACCAGGAAAAGAGCCCAACAGCTAGTGAAACTGAGAGCATAACCAAGAAAAGGACTAGAGCTTGGAGAGATAGCCGTGAACGTATGAAAAGGCAATGGGCAAAGAAGATGAGTGAACTTGAGGAAAGTCTATGCGAAACCAAGGCTAAAATCATAGAGATCACATCCCAATCACACAATCCCACCGCTACCATCCCCATCACCCTCCATCCCTCCACCCTCTAATACACCCCACGTAACCCACCCACCACCCCAAGCAGGATCAGTATTAGCTGATCCCACTCCCGAGGACCTAAACATGATGCTTAAAGCATATAAGGCCAGAATCCAAGAAGGGCCAACCATAACCGATCATGAAAAATGCTACCCTAGAGCCGAGCTAGAGCTTGAACGAACTAAAATTTGTGCCAAAATGGTGGAATTGGCTCAGACCATGTTAAAGGCCAGCCACCTATTTAACATTTCTAGTTCAGCTAAGACGCAGTTACACTTTGATGGACTGCTAGAAAGAATAGAGAGGCTAATTGCACAATCAGAAAAGGAACCTGTTCCTCAAAGAAAGGACAGGGCAAGAGAACGGATAAGCCAGCTTCTTCAGGAAGCCCATGTGCCTCCTCAAGAAGCTTATCTTCCCCCCCAAAAGGCAGATGAGCCTCCCTTGAAAGCTTGCGTACCTCCACAGGTTGCCTACATTCCTTCTCAGGGAGCGTATGAGCCTGTTCGGAAAAGTAATAGAATAAGTAATCCTCCCCAGGAAGCTTGTGCTCCAGCCATCTATGGGAACAAGGAGAGAGTCAACGATAGAATAAGCCCTCCTTCCCAGGTTGCTTATGTGCCTAATTCTACAGAGCCGGACACTTCTTCTTCTATGAATCGGTTTGCACCAGACTTCCTACGAGAGATTCAAGAAGACAAATGGGATAACGAAAGTGAAGTCGCCCCTCCTTTTGAACTTGTGGATGATGCACACGATCAATTCCCACAAGACATCCCATCTATTTACGGGGAACATGAGAGTACTCAGTCTCACGAGAGACTGGACTTTGAGTCTAATTCCATACAAGAGCTACCCCACTTCACAGGCCCATGGGAAGCAAAGTCCACGTGTATGAGAGCACCTACAGTCATGGTAAGAAACGAAGATTCAGTCATACCTAGGAACACAGAGGTAGTGAAGAACACTAACGTGCAGTGTAATCTCAAGTTAGAAGAGCTACTCAAGGTTAGACCTGAATTATGGAAACATGTCGCCAAACAAGTACCAGAGATAGCAAAACCCCGCTCCCAGGTAGGATCCCATAGGACAGTGCCAGAAATTCCCTTGGATAAGATAGGAGATATGTGTGAAGGTGAAGAAGGGAACACCTATCTTCCCATCACCTACCAGGAGTACACCACCAAGGCAATTTTGGACTCAGGTGCAGGAGTTGCTATCGCTACCACCTCCCTATGGAAGCGTTGGGGCAAGCCAGCACTCAGGCCAACGAGAATGAAATTGCAAATGGCCGATGGTCACATAGAGAGACCCTTAGGATTGCTAGAAGGAATAACTCTCACCACTTGTGGTGTCGAGTTTGAGCATACATTTGCTATATGTGACTTCAGCAAAAATCATGCCTATGAGATGATTTTGGGAAGACCATTCATGCGACAGTTACAAGTGGTACAGGATTGGGGAACCAATTCTTTGTACCTGCAACACTTAGGTGTTACGACCAAAGTCAATCTCAAGGATTATTCTCATAGAGATGTCCCTCCTATCCAATGGAATCCCATCCATAGAGCCAAAGATGATACAGAATCGGTGCATTCCATAGGGTCTGGATCCTCATGGATGCATGAAGACACTCACTTATGGATGTGCAAGGTAGCAGTAGAAGAAGAGAAGAGAGAGAAAGCCAGAGAGGTAGGTGCGAAAGAAACCCATAGATCAATCCAAGACCCAGCTTATGCACCTGTAGTTTTTCCAGACGAAGAATTTGAGCCTCACGGTTGGGCAGAAATTTTGGCAACCATGGACGTAGCCATCAATGAAGAACAATGGACTCCTCACTGTGATGAGGATGGCTATGACATTTCAGTCTTCTCCATAGAGCCAATCATGGGAGAGGCAGTTCTAGAAGAATGCGAACCTAGCCCTGATGCATTTGAGGATGCAAGTGACTCCGATCTAGAGTCAATCATTATGGACCCACCATTTGCATCAGATGAAGAATACTTCCATGAAGTAGAATTTCAACCCCAAAGGCATGGAGAGCTTACAAATGATGTAAGATTAGCAACACATGTGAGCTCAAAGGAAGAAGGAAAGAAACGAAAAAAGAGAGAAGTCTCACCAGAAGAGGAAGAATCTTTGTTTGAGGTCCCAGAAAATTTTAAGAAGTATGAGATAGATGACAGGAGAGTCATGATTAGAATGCCTAAACGAGAGGCACAATCAGGAGAGGCCTATGATAACAAAGAAACCACCAAGAAAATAGTAGTGGCCATAGAAGAAGGAGAGGAGAGATGCACGTATATAGGCCATGACCTGACAGAAGAAGAAGAGCACGAATTGATTGCCTTGCTAAGAGAATACAGAGATGTATTCGCTTGGAGTTACAAGGATTTGAAAGGGGTTGACCCGGACATATGCTCGCACACCATCCCCATGACTTCAGACGCCAAACCCTCTAAGCAAAAGCCTTATACATATAACGATAATTATGCTGCTAAGATCAAAGAAGAGATAGATAGACTGGTCGAAGCTGGATTTATCTATGAAATTGAGCACACTGAGTGGGTATCACCCATCGTAGTGGTGCCCAAGAAGAATGGCAAACTGCGCGTGTGCATTAACTTGAAGAAGGTTAATGCAGCCACTATTCGAGATAACTATCCGCTTCCCATCACAGAACATCTCTTAGAAAGAGTGGCTGGCAAGGAAGTGTACAGCTTCCTTGATGGATTTTCGGGTTACAATCAAGTAGCCATAGCTCCAGAGGATCAGCATAAGACAGCCTTTGCCACAGAATGGGGCATTTTTGCCTTTAGAGTAATGCCATTTGGGCTTACCAATGCACCAGCTACCTTCCAGAGGCTGATGTGCCATGTGTTTAAGGAGTTCCTAAGGAAGATTTTAGAAGTCTATGTGGATGATCTTTGTGCTCATTCCAATATTAGACAAACCCATATTCCTGAACTCAGACAAATCTTTGACAAATGTAGAGAATATCAAGTTTGCTTGAACCCAGAAAAGTGCGTTTTTATGGTCAGGCAAGGCAAGATTCTAGGACACATAGTGTCAAAGAATGGCATATCTACCGACGAAGAGAAAGTGAGAGCCATAGCAGAGCTACCTAGGCCAAAGAATGTCAAGGAAGTACAAGCTTTCATGGGGCACTGTGGTTATTATCGACGATTTATACACATGTATGCTGTCATTGCAAAGCCCATGTACGGACTGCTGACTAACTTTGAGTGGACGGATGAATGTGAGAATTCCTTCCAGGATCTTAAACGAAGATTATGTTCAGCACCAATCTTGACCACTCCAGATTGGAATAAGCCATTCCATGTTCACGTGGATGCATCCAATTATGCTATTGGATGTGTGCTTGCACAACCTACTAGTGAAGGTAATATGGATCTTCCAATTGCCTATGCCAGTAGACAATTGAATGCGGCTGAACGGAATTACACCACTACAGAGCGAGAAGGATTAGGCATGGTATACGCAGTTAAGAAATTTAGACACTATTTGCTTGCAAATAAGTTTAAATTTTTTACTGATCATCAGGCATTGTTATATCTCGTAAACAAGCCATGCAATACAGGACGATTAGTGAGATGGTTTCTCTTGCTAATGGAATATGATTTTGAGGTTGTGGTAACAAAAGGGAGGACCCATTTGAGAGCTGATCATCTTTCTAGGCTCACATCGGGAGAAGCCCCACAAGGAGTATCAGACGATCTTCCTGATGCTTACTTGTTTAATTTGGAAGTGGTGCCGCAGTGGGCTAAGTCATTGGTACCAGTATTGACATACGGGCCTAACCATCCAGTGGTAAACACACGGAATAAAGAGGTTGTAAAAGCCCAAAAGTACCACATCATGGCAGGAAGCATGTACAAGCACACAGATCAAGGGATCTTGGCTTGTTGCGTAGAAGAGGATGAGTATGCTAAATGGTTGCAATTAGCACATGTAGGTGCGTTAGAGCAACACTACTCAAAGCAACGAACTTTACAGACCCTAAAGAGACTCGGAGTACATTGGCCAATCATGGAAGCTGATGTCCAAAAGTTGTGCAAGGAATGCCCAATCTGTTGCACTAAACCACCTGTGGAACATGCCACCCTTTATCAAGTATCCATAGTGCCAGATTGGAGCGAACCTCTCGTATCCTTCCTGAGGACAAACACATTCCCTCCAGACATGACTCTGGCTAGGAAAAGGAGTTTAGAACAAGAAGCCCTGGATTACTCACTCATTGGTGACAATCTATACAAACGCGGCAAAGATGGTTACCTAAGACTGTGTGTCCATGAGAGTGAGTATCTTAAGATCTTAGAAACTGCTCACCAAGGTGTAGCAGGAGGACACTTTGGACCGGATCGGGTGATCAAGGCAATTCTATTTGCGGGCTTCTGGTGGCCTACCCTTCACATGGATGCACATACCTATGTGAAACGGTGTGATGTCTGTCAGAGGACTCAGTATCCTATACGCAAAGATGAGATGCCACTGAAACCTATGATGGGTGGATGTGCATTTTCTAAGTGGGGAATAGACTTCGTAGGTCCTATTAATCCCCCAGCTAAAGGTTCTCATGCGGAATACATCATTGTTGCGACAGATTATCTAACTAAGTGGGTAGAGGTAAGGGCTACGACAAAGAACGATGCTCAAACAACTGCTAAATTCTTGTTTGAGAGTGTATTCACGAGATATGGGCTACCTATAGAGCTTGTAAGTGATAGAGGCACTCATTTCTTGAACGAAGTGATTGAAAATCTACTCCAAGAATTCTTGGTAATACACAAGAAGTCTGCCCCCTATCACCCTCAAGCTAATGGACAAGCTGAGAGCACTAATAAGATCTTATGCAATGTACTGACAAAATTAGTGAACACTAAACGCTCTGATTGGGACAAACAGCTACACCATGCTGTTTGGGCATACCGAGTGGCCTACAAAACGGTACTCCAAGCCACCCCCTTTCAGATGGTATTCGGCCAAAACGATGTGTTACCCTTGGACTTCTTGATCCCTACATTGAGAGTAGCACAAGAGCACGAATGGACAGGTCATGAGCTCTCCTCTAGGATCTTTGACCTTGAACGATTAGGAGAAACAAGACTGAGAGCCGCTGCAGGAATATATGCAGCCAAGAAGAGACAGAAGGCATACTTTGATGCCCACGTGAAGGATAAGGGTTTGAAAGCAGGAGATCTAGTTTTAGTCTATACACTGAAACAACACGCAAGGAAGCTAGAAAAGAGAGGCTACGGACCTATGATCATCAATAGGATCTCCACGAGCGGAGCAGTACAACTAGCCACGTTAGAGGGTGATGTTCTCCCAAACTATATTAGCGGTTGCAGAGTCAAGTTGTATCAGGAACCCCTCACGGAGGAAATGCTCAGCCGACTCAACACTGCTAAGAAACGCAAAGAGGAAGAAAAGCGAATTCGAGAAGAAGCTCAAGCAGAAGCTTTAGAACGCATCAGAAGGATGAAGTTACGAAGGCAAGGCCGAGATCAGACTAGAACAGATGACTATGCAGATCAAGGATATCCTATGGCCATGTGTGAAGTCGCAAGAACAAGCTCTCATAGGATAATTGATCGACGTCCTTTCATAACCCTAGATATAGGACAAGGAACGAGTGCAAGGACCGTAAGAGCCTTGATTGACTCAGGTGCAGCCACTAGTGCGGTTAAATTGTCTTACTGTCAAGAGTTGCAGTTAACTGTCAATCCTGTGGAAGCATACCTCATAGGATTGGGAGGAGTGGAAACCCCTTGCATGGGCGAGGTGGAACTTCCCCTCTACATTCATGATGAGACAATGACAGTTAAAGTACTAGTGTGTCAAGATGAGGACCTCACGGAACCCCTTGTCTTGGGTCAAGACTGGATCTATGACCAAGCAGTCAACTTGAACCTAAGAAGTGGACTTCTTCAGGTATGGGTCAATCATAGTCGAATTACACTAGAGTTAGATAATGGAGCACTCAAGGAACTAGGAAAGGCACAGACTCCTGGTCCTTCCAGGAGTACACATGAAGATGACCATGCTGTTCTTGTCCAAAACTATGTGTTGCAGAGGAATGATGGTTGCAAAAAAGGAGTCAGGGATGCAACGGAACTCCCTTCTTTTCCAAAGGTCAAAAGGAGGCAGCAACCGAAGGTGGATCAAAGGCAGAAGAACCAGAGTACTACCTATGCCGGAAATCAAAAGTACCTGCGTAGCAAAACGTCTCAGCAAGTGAACCAAGTGTGGGTGCGAAAAGGCGAACACCCGGTTGCACTCACGCCAACCGCACGGGCAAAGCCTCTTATTAGTAACCAACAACACGTCACTAATAAGAGGTCTTTCGGAAATTCTTCTGCTAACGTGAAATTTATCTGGGTGCCCAAAAAGTCGATGAAGGCTAGCCCACAATCAAGAAAAATTTGGGTGCCTAAGGTTTGTTGGCGGGCTCAAATAGCTGCACCAAGAACACACCCTACACAGCATGATCCATTCACTCGCACAGCCTACATCCACCCATATTCAACACCAAGGCCCATGAGCACGAACAGAATCACTTGTAAATGGGTCCCTAAAAGGCCTCACTTCCAAGCTGACACGCCTATAAAGCTCTCGAGAGTCTTTACGGAACCAGGACCAAAACCCATCCACTGCATTTGGCAGCCCAAGACTTGTAACAAACCCCCGGACCCCGATTGTAAATCCATGACCACCTACTAACCGCTTCACTCTCACATCACATCCTTTCGCTTAGCTCTTAGGACTACCTAACTCCTAACTACACACACTAGCACCGAGCACTTATTAACCCCTAACCACTCCCGAACTTTAAGTTAATGTTGTAAAAAGGGACACTATGTCATTTTTGTGTCCATTGCAATGTTAACGTTTATTCATATATTCTCACAGAATCAGCTACGACATTTTTAACATGGCGGAGGCAGCAGGAACTAGCTCTCACACAGAAACAAGCCCGCAAGTGGTGGACTTGGACAGTTTACCCGTTTTGCCTGAGACAATTGAAAGACCAGAAGAATTGCAGGCCGTCAAAATCATACCTATTGCGGACCCTCCGCGTGGCCACACCATGCCCGTGGGAAAGACTTCACATTGGTTTACCGAGGTGGCAGGACCCTTGGGTGAAGGAACGTACCTATGGGAATCAGAGTTGGATTTCAATGGGAAGCAAGGCAGATACCATTTCTTTACAAGAGAATTTGAGAAATTACAAAATGCAGAAGGTCTACGTCCGATATGGGAAAAGGCAGGATTGAGTGCCTATTTCAGTGCCCGACTCCCAAAACCTGACTTCATGCGATGCTACTATCTCATCAACACCTTGACTCCAAACCAGAACCCAAAAGGTGCAAGCTCATTTGTGATTCCATCTCTGACAAAGGGGAATGAGCTCAAGAGGTTCAGGCTATCAAACAATTTGGTGAGAGAGGCTCTAGATATGCGCGGAATGCATATTCCTACAGAAAAGGAAACCCTAGTACCGGATTACATGAAGAATCGAAGTCTCACCAAACTCAAGGACATGGTATCCATGACGCCTAATATTGCAATACACCTTCGCATGTGCATGCAACACTTTGCTTTTCCTGCACAAGATAGATTCACCATGCCGCCCAAAAAGATTTGGTTTAGCTTGTATCTGGCAGAGATACAGAGCCTCACCATCAACCTACCCCACTGGATAATTGATCAGATACACCTAGCTCACAAACGCTGGCCGCGGAAACAGGTTTTATATGGTTGCTGTGCTCTGACAAGAATCATTTACAGGTGTTTGGCTTATGACATTCCGATCCAACGGGCCCTAATGTGGAATCGGGTAGAGCAGTTTAGAGGCAGGACATCCACTGGACCCCCTTCTAAGAAGATGAGAGGCACTGTCCAAGTCCCATGTGCTCAACCATATGGAGCCACCCTAACACCCGACGTCACCCCGCCACCCCGAAGAGTCCGACCATTCACACTCCGACTTCCAAGACGCAGCACCGATGGTTCCACCTTGATATTCCCTCCCATTCCAACCGATCTTGAATTTCCTAGTGGTGCACCTTTGGAAGAACTCACTAATGAAGATTTCGAGCAATTATTACAAGATGTAGAGTTGGAGGCAGAAGAGGCACAACAAGCGGAAAACGTGCAAACGCAGGCCACAACCTCCCAAGCACCTGTCACACCTGTTGAAGTGGATGCCGAGGATGACGGAGATGAAGAACAGGAGGATGATGAGGAGGAGTATGATCAAGAGCACCAAGAGGAGCAACAAGAAGTGCCAGAACTTGTAGGTGCACCAGCATATACAGCTCAACTACGAAGGCTATACGACACTATCAAAGCAGTACAAGAAAGGCATCAACTCTCTCTGGTATCAGGTCAAGCTTTGATGCAAGAAATGCTATCAGATGAAGGGGTGGACCAACACTTCATTGACACCCTCAAATTAGTGTCAGACTCTTTAGGAGTTCCGGAGGCTGTCCACACCGCAGTCCGCCAGTCCGTAAGGTATGACAAACGCAGAGTGGACACGTTACCACGAGTAGGTAAGACTATCAGGATACCCGTCACAGAACCAGAAGTACCCATTGAGACCACAGCCACCCCCACAACCACCACTGACCTCTCCGCCGAAACCTTCGTTCAGACATCACCCATCTCACCCCAGCATCCTCCATCACCACCTTCTCCACCCCCACCACCACCTCCCACCTTGGAAGAAACGATAGTCATCACCTCTACCTTCACTTATAACCCATCCTCATTCAAATCATTCTCATTTCGAGAACCCACCTCACAAGACACCCTCTTCTCCTTCGTCACCAATCCCTTGTACACTTCGTCCCGTCTATCCTCTGAACCCATGACTGGCCATCCCATAATTCCAAGTGTAGTTGGAAACCCAGCACCCACAGAAGGCACCCTGTGTTTCCCGACCTATCCCCCAATACGGGTACCTCCATTCCATGACCCTCACTTCCCATCTGGCCCATACACCTCTTTCAACCTGACCGCGCCACCCCAATACCCGTCCGTTGTGGAGCAATTCACCCGCTCTCCAATGTTTCCGAGGCACATTTCTCCGATGTTCGCAACGACATCAATTTACACGAACACCACACTCACTTCACCTACCATACCCACCTACATGGTAGCCCCTGCACACACCGCTTTGTCTGACCCTGTAAGGAATTGAACTCACAACCTCTTGGTTAGGAATGTGATGGGCTAACCACTTGCCCCAAAAGCCATGGTTGAGGATTACTTCCTAATCCTCTCTCTTAGAGTGTGGTTCAACCATCTCCTACCAGGATTATGTTACATTCTTCCCCCCTTGGTCGATCATTGTCCTCAATGATCTACTCTTGTATCCCTCTAGCCTCGGTGATCAGTCCCTTGAACCCCTAGGTGCCCTTGAATTGATGTCCCTCAACCTCGCATAGTTTCTTGAACCTTGTTCGCAACCTTGGTCTCTTGAACCCTTGCTCTCAACCTCGGTGTCTTGAACCTTCTTGTTCGCAACCTCGGTGTCTCGAGCCCTTGTTCTCAACCTCAATCTTGAACCTTGTTCTCACCCATGCTTGGTATCTTGAACACTCAATCAAGTGCCACCCAAGGATTCCCAAGGAATTCACACTTCCAAGCTAGCTCATTGGAAAGTTCGTTCCGAGAGCTTTCCAACGGTATATTACACGCCTCAATCCGACCTACGGATTGAGAGATACACCCCAATCATTGTAAGGTCCATCCTTGAAACCGACGTGCGCGCCTTCCACAATTCCTACCCTTTCACATAGAGGATGCCCAAGCGCCTTTTTTAGAGGCCATTGGGTCATTCCACCTTGCCCAAGCCTACTTCCTAGGCTCTGATACCAATGTAAGGGATTGAACTCACAACCTCTTGGTTAGGAATGTGATGGGCTAACCACTTGCCCCAAAAGCCATGGTTGAGGATTACTTCCTAATCCTCTCTCTTAGAGTGTGGTTCAACCATCTCCTACCAGGATTATGTTACAGACCCAATGGACATTTCACCAACCACAGCACCTCTCCCCACGATTCCACCATCTTCCCCTCCCCTGCCCCCCACCTCACCACTCACATCATTGGCACACACAGCATTCACTACCCCCCTACCCAATCCCACCTCCCCTGCATTTCAAACTTTTCCCCTTGCATCTCATAATGTAAATAGCACGTTCAACACATTACTTCAGTGTGCACATCAGCTACAACAAGACTACCATCAATTGGAAGAACGCACTGCTACCCTCCAGGTAGAATCTCAACGTCTGCAAGCTAGAGTCACCACTCTTGAAGCTGACTACCAGACACTCCTAACCGAGCATACCACATTACAGCAGGCTCACTCCGAATTGGAATCAAAGACATCAACTGTACATGACCAAGCAGTCAAGGAACTAGAAACAGTGCTTCAAGCGCAAATGATCTCTAACGCTACACTCAGACGCAACATTGGGCTATTAAGGAAGCATATGGCCACAGCACTAGAAGAGAACAAACGACTTCAACAACAAAACCAAGACAACTTTGAAGCGGCTATGGAAGGAACCGTAGGAGCAACCATTAGCCCTACCAGATATAGAGCAGTTCCATCAGAAGACATTCGCATCTTACTTGAGGAGCATGCAAATTTCTTGGAGTCATATGAAAAACTAGAGACTGAATGTGCAGATCTAAAGAAACAGATAGCCAGTGTCCCCACCGCTCAACCGGAGCCGGTAATCTTGCAACACTCTACAGAAGAAATAGAGATCCTCCGGAAACAGGTGGCAGAACTCCAAGCACGCCTCTTACCATATGAACGGCCACCCTCGCCCATTGAAGAACCAGAACCTGAAACAGTAGTGGAAATCCCCGTTGATGACAGTTATGAAGAGCCATACGAGCCTATGCCGACGCCTGGTGGTCGAACTACAGAGGAAGGACAAGACACGTTAGAAATTCAAGTTCCAGATTGGGTCAAAAGGGTCGAGAAAGTGGGTAAGACACATGATGATCGTGTGGCCGTGCAAATGCAATCTCTCACAAATCTGGAAGAAACTGTCCTTCGGTCTTCCTACTTTCAAAATTTATCCCATCAACGGTTAATCACAACATCAGAATCGCAATACATGCCATATTTTGTCTTACTACATGATTATAATGCAGAAGTCAAAAGACACACAGGGAAGGAGCCCACGTTCGCCACTCAATTTGAGATAGGGGATCTACCGACAGATGCACGTGCTGGCTCGATCTTCCAACCTAATTGGCATGCACGTCTACTCATCGATTACCCAGAGATGATGAGTACTTGGGCAACCATGCCACTGTATATCAAGTATAATCCATGCTATTGTCCAGTGGTACGTCGCAGATCCTGGCAAGCATTTGCAATCAAGGTACGCAACAATAAAGAGTGCTCGGCTTGGGTTAACTACCCATATTTTGCTCCACCTCAAGGGACCCCAACCGTGGCTTACATGATATCAACAATTCGGCACTGGTCCACACGCCTAAATAATGTACCCGACATAGCAACGAAAATGTGTATGAAGATATTCGAGCTCATGACCATTGTCTTCAAAACCTTTCGGAATGTCCAAGCTCCATACATCTCTGCCCCTGGATTCTCTCAAGGCAACAAGGATCTAGTCCACGACATGAGCCAAACCCCCTCGGTCACTATCATCTTTGCTTGGCATGCACGAATAAAGTACTTGCCCGCATGCTTCAAGCAGACATTTGAGGAAATGTTCTCTACGGGATTCTGGGAATACCATTCCGAAATTTTCATTCCCAGACCCACACATTTGCTACATCTATTCGCAGTAGAACAAGCGATCCATGCAGATCAGTTACGTCTGCCACATCCGGACATTCCAGGACCAATCGATTGGGATCGTATGATGACAGATTTGGCCAGAGGACTACGCATACAAGAACATCAGCTTGCCACTCAGGTTGTGGAATATTACATCCAACACTCCCAGCAACAAGGGTCTGTCAGGGACGACAGACGCGAGAGAGGGGGGGGTGTTGAGAGCAGTATGGGCACCCAAGGACCGACTAGACAAGGAAGCCAGCGGAGAGAGTCAGAACAAGGTGAAGGAGTAAGTAGACAAAGCAGTCGACGCAAATCTGGCAGATAGGACCTTCAATTTTTCCCAAATCAACATCTTTTAACAGTGATTCTTATCACTAACAATCATTGTAAATACCATTTCATATTTTTGTAGCTCCATTTTGTGCAAGCCAAGGAGTCCTTGAGCTTGAGGAGCCTTAGAAGTACCTACATATCAATTTTCGTATTTTTTAGACTCCGTTTAAGCCCTCAAATTGGCCCTGGAACCTAATTTTTAACTAGGCCGGACACTAGGTCTGGACAGGGCCAAAACCTAGTCAAAAACTATAAAAAGAGCTAGAGAGCTCATTTTTGAGGTTAGATTGTAATTGAAACGAACTTGTAAGAGCATTTTGAAAGTAATTGAAGAACTCCATTGATTCTCACTCTTTGTCTTGCCGTGTGTGCGCGTGTGTGTGTGTATGTGTGTGCATGCTAGTGTGCTTCTCACTCACGCACTTGTGCCGCCACTTGCTCGAGGTCTTCATACCATCCTCACGTCTTCCCGGATTGACATTAAAGGAGGTGCTACTCATCATTGAGCTACAGAGAGGCACAATCAGGAGAGGCCTATGATAACAAAGAAACCACCAAGAAAATAGTAGTGGCCCTAGAAGAAGGAGAGGAGAGATGCACGTACATAGGCCATGACCTAACAGAGGAAGAAGAGCATGCGTTAATTGCCTTGCTAAGAGAATACAGAGATGTATTCGCTTGGAGTTACAAGGATTTGAAAGGTGTTGACCCGGACATATGCTCACACACCATCCCCATGACTTCAGATGCCAAACCCTCTAAGCAAAAACCTTATACATATAACGATAATTACGCTGCTAAGATCAAAGAAGAGATAGATAGACTGGTTGAGGCTGGATTTATCTATGAAATTGAGCACACTGAGTGGGTATCCCCCATCGTAGTGGTGCCCAAGAAGAATGGCAAACTGCGTGTGTGCATTAACTTGAAGAAGGTTAATGCAGCCACAATTCGAGATAACTATCCGCTTCCCATCACAGAACATCTCTTAGAAAGAGTGGCAGGCAAGGAGGTGTATAGCTTCCTTGATGGATTTTCGGGTTACAATCAAGTAGCCATAGCTCCAGAGGATCAGCATAAGACAGCCTTTGCCACAGAATGGGGCGTTTTTGCTTTTAGAGTAATGCCATTTGGGCTTACCAATGCACCAGCTACCTTCCAGAGGTTGATGTGCCATGTGTTCAAGGAGTTCCTGAGGAAGAGTTTAGAAGTCTATGTTGATGATCTTTGTGCTCATTCCAATATTAGACAAACCCATATCCCTGAGCTCAGGCAAATCTTTGACAAATGTAGAGAATATCAAGTCTGCCTAAACCCCGAAAAATATGTTTTCATGGTCAGGCAAGGCAAGATTCTAGGACACATAGTGTCAAAGAATGGCATATCTACCGACGAAGAGAAAGTGAGCGCCATAGCAGAGCTACCTAGGCCAAAGAATGCCAAGGAAGTACAAGCTTTCATGGGGCATTGTGGTTATTACCGACGATTTATACACATGTATGCTGTCATTGCAAAGCCCATGTACGGACTTCTGACTAACTTTGAGTGGACAGATGAATGTGAGAATTCCTTCCAGGAGCTTAAACACAGATTGTGTTCAGCACCAATCTTGACCACACCAGATTGGAATAAGCCATTCCATGTTCATGTGGATGCATCCAATTATGCCATTGGATGTGTGCTTGCACAACCTACTGGTGAAGGTAATATGGATCTTCCAATTGCCTATGCCAGTAGACAATTGAATGCGGCTGAACGGAATTACACCACTACAAAGCGAGAAGGATTAGGCATGGTATATGCAGTTAAGAAATTTAGACACTATTTGCTTGCAAACAAGTTTAAATTTTTTACTGACCATCAGGCATTGCTGTACCTCGTAAACAAGCCATGCAATACAGGAAGATTAGTGAGATGGTTTCTCTTGCTAATGGAATATGATTTTGAGGTTGTGGTAAGAAAAGGTAGGACTCATTTAAGAGCAGATCATCTCTCTAGGCTCACATCGGGAGAAGCCCCACAAGGAGTATCGGATGATCTTCCTGATGCTTACTTGTTTAATTTGGAAGTTGTACCGCAGTGGGCTAAGCCATTGGTGCCAGTATTGACGTACGGGCCTAACCATCCAGTGGTAAACACACGGAATAGAGAGGTTGTAAAAGCCCAAAAGTACCACATCATGGTAGGAAGCATGTACAAGCACACAGATCAAGGGATCTTGGCTTGTTGCGTAGAAGAGGATGAGTATGCTAAATGGTTGCAATTAGCACATGTAGGTGCACTAGAGCAACACCATTCAAAGCAACGAACTTTACACCCTAAAGAGACTCGGAGTACATTGGCCAACTATGGAAGCTGATGTCCAAAAGTTGTGCAAGGAGTGCCCAATCTGTTGCACTAAACCACCTGTGGAACACGCCACTCTTTATCAAGTATCCATTGTGCCAGATTGGAGCGAACCTCTAGTATCCTTCCTGAGGACAAACACATTCCCTCCAGACATGACTCTGGCTAGGAAAAGGAGTTTAGAACAAGAAGCCCAGGATTACTCACTCATTGGTAATAATCTATATAAGCGTGGTAAAGATGGTTACCTGAGGTTGTGTGTCCATGAAAGTGAATATCTTAAGATCTTGGAAACTGCTCACCAAGGTGTTGCAGGAGGGCACTTTGGACCGGATCGGGTGATCAAGGCAATACTATTTGCGGGCTTCTGGTGGCCGACCCTTCACATGGACGCACATACCTATGTGAAACGGTGTGATGTCTGTCAAAGGACTCAGTATCCCATACGCAAAGATGAGATGCCACTGAAACCTATGATGGGTGGACGTGCGTTCTCTAAGTGGGGAATAGACTTCGTAGGCCCTATTAATCCCCCAGCCAAGGGTTCTCATGCGGAATACATCATTGTTGCAACAGATTATCTCACCAAGTGGGTGGAGGTAAAGGCTACGACAAAGAACGATGCTCAAACAACTGCTAAATTCTTGTTTGAGAATATATTCACAAGATATGGACTACCTATAGAGCTTGTAAGTGATAGAGGCACTCATTTCTTGAACGAAGTGATTGAAAATTTACTCCAAGAATTCTTGGTAATACACAAGAAGTCTGCCCCCTATCACCCTCAAGCTAATGGACAAGCTGAGAGCACTAATAAGATCTTATGCAATGTACTGACAAAATTAGTGAACACTAAACGCTCTGATTGGGACAAACAGCTACACCATGCTGTTTGGGCATACCGAGTCGCCTACAAAACGGTACTCCAAGCCACCCCCTTTCAGATGGTATTTGGCCAAAACGTTGTGCTACCCTTGGACTTCTTAATACCTACGTTGAAAGTAGCACAAGAGCACGAATGGACAGGACATGAGCTCTCCTCTAGGATCTTTGACCTTGAACGATTAGGAAAAACAAGACTGAGAGCCGCTACAGGAATATATGCAGCCAAGAAGAGACAGAAGGCATACTTCGATGCCCATGTGAAGGATAAGGGTTTGAAAGTAGGAGATCTAGTTTTAGTCTACACACTGAAGCAACACGCAAGGAAACTAGAAAAGAGAGGCTACGGACCTATGATCATCAATAGGATCTCCACGAGTGGAGCAGTACAATTAGCCACATTAGAAGGTGATGTTCTCCCAAACTATATTAGCGGGTGCAGAGTCAAGTTGTATCAGGAACCCCTCACGGAGGAAATGCTCAGCCGACTCAACACTGCTAAGAAACGCAAAGAGGAAGAAAAGCGAGTTCGAGAAGAAGCTCAAGCAGAAGCTTTAGAACGCATCAGAAGGATGAAGTTACGGAGGCAAAATAGAGATCAGCCTAGAACGAATGACTATGCAGATCAAGGATATCCTATGGCCATGTGTGAAATCGCAGGAACTAGCTCACATAGAATAATTGATCGACGTCCTTTCATAACCCTAGATATAGGACAAGGAAAGAGTGCAAGGACCGTAAGAGCCTTGATTGACTCAGGTGCAGCCACTAGTGCGGTTAAATTGTCTTACTGTCAAGAGTTGCAGTTAACTGTCAATCCTGTAGAAGCATATCTCATAGGATTGGGAGGCGTGGAAACCCCTTGCATGGGCGAGGTGGAACTTCCCCTCTACATTCATGATGAGGCAATAACAGTTAAAGTACTAGTGTGTCAAGACGAGGATCTCACTGAACCTCTTGTCAGGTTACAGTGGTAGAGGGAGGTGAGTGGGGCAGATGTGGGGGAGAATGTGGCAAGGGGGGTGATGGAGGTGCACTCGATGTGTGGACTTCCTCGGTGTCGTGAACAGTGTGTGCTGTGCCAGTGGTTGTGGGGGTGCCTTGTGGTCCTGATCCTAATACATTCATTCGTTTTCCCGTTCGTGGGGGGCGTCTTCCATATCTTTTCTCTGTCCTTCGTGATTGCGCTAGTGCAGTGTGCACCGTTTTAGGTACTCCCAAAGCATCTGATATCATTTCCAGGGTGGCACGGTATTGCTCGTCCACGCCTTCCTCCTCCAGAATCTGGTTCATGAGGGCTTTACCTGCAGCTAATGATAGCCTGTGTTGCTCTTGGACTCGGTTCATCGTATCGTAGAGCTTCTTTAATGCGTTAGTATAGGCGGGGGCACCTTCCAGTACTTGTAGGGCTTCCTGATCATACTCTTGTTCTTCTGCTTCTGATTGTCCACCCTGTGCCTCCTCATGAGCTTCTTCTTCATCGTCCACATTGACTACGTCCGGTTGGCTGGGCTGGGCTTGGTCTGGGGCAGTTTGCTGTCCACCGGCTTGCTCTTCTTCAACTTCCGCATTTACAGCATCTATGATTCTTGCAACTTCTTCGTCCGTTAGATCCTCTAGAGTGAATCCATGTGGGAATTCCAGATCAGCCGGTACTGGTGGAAACACAAGGTTCGGTCCATCTGTGCTGTGCCTGGGTAATCTGATAGTAAATGGTTGTACTCGTCGAGGAAGTCTTGGGGTTGTTTCAGGCGTTAGGGTTGCACCGCGAGCTTGTGCACAAGGCATCTGGACAGCGCCTCTCATCTTCTTTGAGGGAGGCCCTACAGCTGACAATCTACGTTGAAACTCCTGAGCTCTGGACCAAATGAGAGCCCTCTGCACCGGTACGTCATATGCGAGACATCTGTATACAATTCTTGTAAGTGCACAACAACCATACAGCACAGACTTTTGCTTCTTATACCATCTCTGATGAGCCATGTGAGTCTGGTCGATAATCCAGTGAGGCATATTGATTGTCAAATCAAATGCATCCGCCAGGTAGAGGCTAAACCAGATCTTTTTGGGAGGCATCGTGAACCTTTCCTGCGCGGGGAATGCGAAATGTTGCATGACCATGCGTAAGTGAATGGCGATCGTAGGTGTCATCGCAACCATGTCCTTCAACTTCGTCAGATTCCTGTTCTTCATATTATCTGGAACCATAGTCTCTTTCTCTGTTGGAATATGCATACCTTTCATATCGAGAGCTTCTCTCACCAAGTTGATAGTCAAGCGGAAACGCTTCAGCTCGTTGCCCCTTGTGAGTGATGGAAGCACAAAGGAACTGTATCCTTTCTTGTCTTTGCTGGGGGTGAGGGTACTAATTAAGTATGAGCACCTTAGAAAATCTGGCTTTGGAAGTTGGAACTTGAAGTAATCATAAAGCCCAGCCTTCTTCCATATCGACTTCAGTCCTTCATTATTCTGTAGCTTTTCAAACTCCCTGGTAAAGAAATGGTATCTGCCCCAACGTCCATTGAATTCTACCTCGGACTCCCACATGTATGTGCCTTCACCCAGGGGTCCAGCAACATCACTAAACCAGTGTGAGGTTTTGCCCACCGGCATGGTGTGACCCTGTGGAGGATTCTGGATTGGTATGGCATGCAATGCTCGTAATGCCACTGGTCTTTCCGTTAATTCCTCCTCGACTGGAAGGCTTTCGATGTCCACCACTTGGGGGCTGGTGCCTGCCTGGGAGCTAGTTCCTACCGTATCTGCCATTTTACCTCTTGCTGCCTGTCTCAGTGAGAATATACAAACATGTGTTAACATTGTACAGGACAAGGGAGGACCGTTGTTGTTCCCATCACAATATCAACATGAGGGTCGGGAGCGAATAATGGGTTAGTAAGTGTTCGGTGCACGTGTGTGTAGTGAATGCTTGGGTAGTCCTAGGAGACTAATGAAGTTAGTAAGTGGGGATGAATTTACAAATTGGGGTCGGGGGGTTTATTACAGGTCTTAGGCTGCCAAATGCAGTGGATGGGCTTTGTTTTCGGTTTCGTAGAGACTCTAGAGAGCTTTATCGGTGTCTTGGTTTGAAAATGAGGCCTTTTAGGGACCCATTTACAAGTGATTATATGCGTGCTCTTAGGTGTTGGTGTGTTCCTGAGTGTTGAGAACGAGTGAATACTGGCTGTACGCATAGATGGGTAATGCTGTATAGGTTGTGGCCTCGGCGTAGCTACTTGCGCCCGCAAGCAAGCCTTAGGCACCCAAATTTGTCTTGATTGTGGGCTAGCCTTCATCGACTTCTTGGGCACCCAAATAGATTTCACTTTAGCAGAAGAATTTCTGAAAGACTTCTTATTGGCGTCGTGTTGTTGGTTGCTAGTAAGAGGCTTTGCCCGTGTGGTTGTCGTGAGTGCAACCGGGTGTTCACCTTTCCGCACCCACACTTGGTTTACTTTCTGGGACATTCTGCTGCGCAGGTACTTTTGATTTCCGGCATAGGTAGTACTCTGCTTCTTCTGCCTTGGATCCACCTTTGGTTGCTGCCTCCTTCTAGCCTTTGGAAAAGAAGGGAGTTCCGTTGCATCCCTGACTCCTTTTTTGCGAATATCATTCCTCTGCAACACATAGTTTTGGACAAGAACAGCATGGTCATCTTCATGTGTACCCCTGGAAGGACCAGGAGTCTGTGCCTTTCCTAGTTCCTTGAGTGCTCCATTGTCTAATTTTACTGTAACTCGATCACTCCCACCACGGCCTCCACTTTTGAATCCATGGAGGTGTCACCCACCTCTGCACCTCTCCCACCCCCCATTTACCCACAATCTCCCATTCCCCCACCTCCCCCCTCACCCTTCTCCAGTACCGCATCCACAATTCCCTTTCCCTTTCCCTTCCCCGCTGCATTCAACACCATTTCTCCCACCATTCCTCTTAATAATGTATTTAATAATATGTATCAATGCATGTCCCAACTCCAGCAACACTACCAACACCTTGACAACCAACATACCAGGCTTTTCCGAAGTCACGAAGATCTCCAAGCACGATGTAGGGATCTTGAAGAGCAGAAGCAGCTACTACAACAGCAGCACGTCACCTTACAGGAAAAATATGCACAATTAATAGCCAACCCACCCCAAGTAGATGATGAAGAACGACGACACATGGACGAGATGCTACATTCTCAGATCACGGAAACCCTTAAGCTTCGACGGAACTTGGGCCTCCTACGCAAGCATATGTCTACAGCGCTAGAGGAGAATAAACGATTACAGAAACAGAACGAAGAAAATCTGGAGGCGGCCATGGAGGGCTCACCATAGGAGATTGACCCAGAGCGATTCAAGGCAATTCCCTCTGAGAATATGAAAGTGGTGTTAGAAACTCATGCAGATCTCATGGAGGCCCACGCCGCTTTAGAGAAAGAGAGAGATGATTTGCTAAGGCAGTTGGCCACCCGACAGACATCACCCAGCAAGAGCACAACCGCAGAAGATACATCTGAAGAGGTCACTAAACTCCGGGCAGAACTCGAGGAATTACGTAGCAAGGTCATGCAATACGAGCGTCAGCCCTCCCCTCTGGTAGAGCCCGAGCCTGACGATCTTGTGCCAATTGAAGTAGAAGAAACATTCGAGGATCCCTATGTACCGATGCCAACACCCGGGGGTAAGCGAACAGAACAGGGCATGGACACAATTGAAATTGAGGCACCTGAATGGATGCAAAAATTAGAGAAAGTAGCCACGACGCATGATGACAGGGTGGCAGTCCAAATCGCACTGATGTCAAAATTGGAAGAGGTTGTAATCAAATCCGATTATTTTCAGAATCTCTCACACCATAGGTGGATCGGCCCATCGGACGACCTGTATGTTCCTTTTTGCGTGCTAATGGCGGATTATAATGCGGAGATCAAGCACCACACCTCAAGGGAACCAACCTCTGCCACACAATTTGCACCTGACGACATCCCAGAAAGTGCCAAGCAGGGACATATTCGCCAACCGACATGGAGAATTCGGCTGCTCGAAACCTACCCGGAAATGGTAAGAACATGGAACAACATGCCATTGTACATCATATATAACCCATGTTATTGCCCTGTATTTCGAAGGAGATCATGGCCGGAGTACACACAAACAGTGCTGACGATTAAAGGATGTGAGAAGTGGCTCAATTATGTGTACTTCGCACCCCCTAAGGGCCCACCTACTATTGGATATATGATTTCGACGATTCGACATTGGGGGGTCCGGTTCAAGAATGTACCTGATGTCATGACTCAGATGTGCCTGAAGATTTTCGAACTTATGTTGGTCACCTTCAGGACCTTCAAAAATGTCAAGGAACCGCATCTCTCAGCACTAGGATTTAATGAAGGTAATCAGGACCTTGTATACGACATGAGCACAACCCCATCGATTAATGTTGTGTATGCATGGCATGCTCGCATCAAATATCTACCGGCCTGCTTCAAACAAACGTTTGAAGAGATGTTTGTCACGGGATTCTGGGAATATCACTCCGAGATATTCATTCCCAGACCATCCCATCTCTTGCAGTTGTTTGCAGTGGAACAAGCTCTCCACTCCGAAAAGCTACGTATACCACATCCAGAGGTTCCCGGGCCGGTAGACTGGGATGCGCTACTCACAGATTTGGCCAAAGGATTGAGGATTGCCGAACATCACTTAGCACAGGATGTCGTCGAATACTACATCCAAAAACCCACACAACAAGGGTCTGTCAGGGACGACAGACGCGAGAGAGGGGGGGTGTTAGCAGCGGACAAGGAACTGAAGGACTAACGAGGCATGGCAGTCAGAGAAGAGAGTCAAAAGGGAGAGAAGGCGCAAGCAGACAAGGGAGTCAACGAAGATCTGGCAAATAGGCCAATAATTTTCCTCATGAAGAAGCAAGTACAAGCACTCACGCAGATCTAGCACTAAGGCAACCTTTAACTTTTCAAAACCTCTACACCAATTAAAAGTGATTCTCATCACTAAACACCATTGTAAATACCATTTCATCTTTTTGTAGCTCCATTTTGTGCAAGCCAACAAGTCCTTAAGCTTGAGGAGCCTTAGAAGTATCTACCTGCCAATTTTCGTAATTTTTAGATCTCGTTTGAGCCCTTAAATAAGCCCTGGAACCTAATTTTTAACTAGGCTGGACACTAGGTCTGAACAGGGCCAAAGCTAGTCAAAAACTATAAAAGGAGCTAGAGAGCTCATTTTTGAGATTAGATTGTAATTGAAACAGACTTGTAAGAGCTTCCTGAAAGTAATCTAAGAACTCCATTGATTCTCACTCTTTGTCTTGCCGTGTGTGCGCGTGTGTGTGTATGTGTGTGCATGCTAGTGTGCTTCTCACTCACGCACTTGTGCCGCCACTTGCTCGAGGTCTTCATACCATCCTCACGTCTTCCCGGATTGACATTAAAGGAGGTGCTACTCATCACTGAGCTACAGAGTGTGACTTCCACTGCACCTGTGCAAGTGATCACAAGAGCCCAAGCACTACAACAAAACCAAGGTGTTGGTCAGGAAAAGAGCCCCGAGGTGAGTGAAACAGAGAGCATAACCAAAAAGAGGACTAGAGCCTGGAAGGATAGTCGTGAAAGAATGAAAAGGCAATGGGCAAAAAAGATGAGCAAACTTGAAGAAAGCTTGAGAGAAACCAAAGAAAAAATCATAGAGATCACATCTCAACCGCACTCTCACACATTCCCACCGCTACCATCCCCATCACCCTCCATCCCTCCCCCTCTAATACACCCCACGTAACCCACCCACCACCCCGAGTAGGATCAGTATTAGCTGATCCCACTCCTGAAGACATAGACATGATGCTTAAAGCATATCAGGCCAGAATCCAAGAAGGGCCAAATGTAACGGATCATGACAAGTGCTACCCTAGAGCTGACCTAGAGATAGAAAGAACCAAGCTTTGCGCGAAAATGTTCGCATTGGCTCAGACTATGTTTGAAGCCAGTCGCCTTTTCAATTACTCGGGCTCAGCCAAGACACAATCACACTTGGATGGACTTCTAGAGAAGTTAGAGGGCATAATTGCAAGATCTGCCAAGGAAGAAAAAAATCAAGAAAGAGATAAAGCAAGCAAAAACATGACCCATCCCCCACCGAAAGCTTATGTGCCCAATTCCACTAAACCAGACAACCCCCCCTCCCTAGAAAGAATAGAGAGGCTAACTGCACAATCAGAAAAGGAACCCGCCTCTCAAAATAAGGGCAAGGCAAGTGAGAACGTGAGCCTACCTCCCCTGGAAGCCTACCTGCCTAACTCTACAGAGCCAGACACATCATCTTCTATGAATCGGTTCACACCAGAATTCCTACGCGAGATTCAAGAAGACAAATGGGCTAAAGAGAGTGAAGTCCCTCCTCCTTTTGAACTTGTGGATGATGCACGCGACCAATTCCCACAAGACATCCCATCCATTTATGAGGAGCAGGAGAGCACCCACTCCCAGGAAAGACTAGACTTTGAGTCTAACTCTCTACAAGAATTACCCCACTTCACAGGCCCATGGGAAGCTAAGTCTACTTGTATGAGAGCACCCACGGTCATGGTACGAAATGAGGACTCAGTCTTACCTAGGAACACAGAGGTAGTGAAAAACACTAAAGTGCAGTGCAATCTCAAGTTAGAAGAGCTACTCAAGGTTAGACCTGAATTATGGAAACATGTCGCCAAACAAGTACCAGCGATAGCGAAACCTCATTCCCAGGTAGGATCACATAGGACAGTGCCAGAGATACCCTTGGATAAGATAGGAGATATGTGTGAAGGTGAAGAAGGGAACACCTATCTTCCCATTACCTACCAGGAGTACACCACCAAGGCAATTTTGGACTCAGGTGCAGGAGTTGCAATTGCCACCACTTCCCTATGGAAGCGTTGGGGCAAGCCGGCACTCCGACCAACGAGAATGAAATTGCAGATGGCTGATGGTCATATTGAAAGGCCCTTAGGATTGCTAGAAGGAATAACTCTCACTACATGTGGGGTTGAGTTTGAACATACTTTTGCTATATGCGACTTTAGCAAAAACCAAGCCTACAAGATGATTTTGGGAAGGCCATTTATGCGGCAATTGCAAGTAGTCCAAGATTGGGGAACCAATTCCTTGTATTTGCAACATCTAGGTGTTACAACCAAAGTCAATCTTAAGGATTACTCTCATAGAGACGTACCACCTATTCAATGGAATCCCATCCATAAAGCCAAAGATGAGACTGAGTCTGTGCATTCCATAGGATCCGGATCCTCGTGGATGCATGAAGACACCCACTTATGGATGTGCAAAGTGGTAGTAGAAGAAGAGAAAAGAGAAAAAGCCAGAGAGATAGGTGCAAAAGAAACACGTAGATCAATTCAAGACCCAGCCTATGCACCTGTAGTCTTTCCTGATGAGGAATTTGAACCCCATGGCTGGGCAGAAATCCTAGCAACAATGGATGTAGCCATCAATGAAGAGCAGTGGACACCTCACTGTGATGAGGATGGCTATGACATTTCAGTCTTTTCAATAGAGCCAATCATGGGAGATGCAGTTTTAGAAGAATGCGAACCTATCCTTGATGCATTTGAGGATGCGAGTGACTCCGATCTAGAGTCAATCATCATGGACCCACCTTTTGCATCAGATGAAGAATACTTCTATGAAGTAGAATTTCAACCCCAGAGGCACGGAGAGCTTACAAATGAGGTGAGGTTAGCCACACAAGTAGCTTCTAAAAGCGGAGGAAAGAAAAGAAAGAAGAAGGAAGTCACTCTGGAGGCAGAAGAATCCTTGTTTGAGGTCCCTGAAAACTTTAAAAAATATGAGATAGACGATAGGAGGGTCATGATAAGAATGCCTAAACGTGAGGCACAAGCAGGAGAAGCCTATGATAGCAAGGAAACTACCAAGAAAATAGTTGTCGCCATCGAGGAAGGAGAAGAAAGATGCACATACATAGGTCATGACCTGACAGAAGAGGAAGAACAAGAGCTGATAGCCTTGCTAAGAGAATACCGAGATGTATTTGCTTGGAGTTATAAGGACTTGAAAGGGGTAGACCCTGATATATGTTCACATACAATCCCCATGACCTCAGACGCCAGACCCTCGAAACAGAAGCCCTACACATACAACGATAACTATGCTGCTAAGATCAAAGAGGAGATAGATCGACTGGTTGAAGCCGGATTCATCTATGAAATTGAGCACACTGAGTGGGTATCCCCCATTGTAGTGGTGCCCAAGAAAAATGGAAAGCTGCGTGTGTGTATTAACCTTAAAAAAGTTAATGCCGCCACGATTAGAGACAGTTATCCGCTTCCTATCACTGAGCATCTATTAGAAAGGGTAGCAGGCAAGGAAGTGTACAGCTTCCTAGATGGGTTTTCGGGCTACAATCAAGTAGCCATTGCTCCAAAGGATCAACATAAGACGGCTTTTGCCACGGAGTGGGGCATATTTGCCTTTCGAGTAATGCCATTCGGGCTTACCAATGCACCGGCTACCTTTCAAAGATTAATGTGTCACGTGTTTAAAGAGTTCTTGAGGAAGAATTTGGAAGTCTATGTTGATGATCTTTGCGCTCATTCCAACATTAGACAGACCCATATACCCGAACTCAGACAGATCTTTGATAAATGCAGAGAATATCAAGTCTGCCTGAACCCAGAAAAGTGTGTTTTCATGGTCAGGCCAGGCAAAATTTTAGGGCACATAGTGTCTAAGAACGGCATATCCACTGACGAAGAGAAAGTGAGAGCCATCGCAGAACTACCTAGGCCAAAGAACGTCAAGGAAGTACAGGCTTTCATGGGACATTGTGGTTACTACCGTCGGTTCATCCACATGTATGTTGTCATCGCAAAGCCCATGTACGGACTTCTAACTAACTTTGAGTGGACTGAGGAATGTGAGAATTCCTTCCAGGAGCTTAAACGAAGATTATGTGCAGCACCAATCTTGACCACACCAGATTGGAGCAAGCCATTCCATGTTCATGTGGATGCCTCCAATTATGCTATTGGATGTGTACTTGCACAACCTACGGGTGAAGGGAACATGGATCTCCCTATTGCCTATGCCAGTAGACAATTGAATGCTGATGAACGGAACTATACAACCACCGAACGAGAAGGATTAGGCATGGTATATGCAGTTAAAAAGTTTAGACATTATTTGCTTGCAAATAAGTTCAATTTTTTTACTGATCACCAAGCTCTACTTTACGTGGTAAACAAGCCATGTAATACAGGCAGATTAGTAAGATGGTTTCTCTTACTAATGGAGTATGACTTTGAGGTAGTAGTGAGAAAAGGCAGAACTCACCTAAGAGCAGATCATCTCTCAAGGCTCACATCGGGAGAAGCCCCACAAGGAGTGTCAGATGACCTTCCTGATGCTTACTTGTTTAATTTGGAAGTGGTGCCGCAGTGGGCTAAGCCATTGGTACCAGTGTTGACATACGGACCTAACCACCCAGTAATAAACACACAGGATAGAGAGGTAGTAAAAGCCCAAAAGTATCACATCATGGCAGGAAGTATGTACAAGCACACAGATCAAGGGATCTTGGCTTGTTGTGTGGAAGAGGATGAGTACGCTAAATGGTTGCAATTAGCACATGTAGGTGCGTTAGAGCAACACTACTCAAAGCAACGAACCCTACAGACCCTGAGGAGACTAGGAGTGCATTGGCCAACTATGGAAGCTGATGTCCAAAAGTTGTGCAAGGAATGCCCAATCTGTTGCACTAAACCACCTGTGGAACATGCCACTCTTTATCAAGTGTCCATAGTGCCAGATTGGAGTGAACCACTAGTATCCTTCCTGAGGACGAAAACATTCCCTCCAGACATGACTCTGGTTAGGAAAAGAAGTCTAGAACAAGAAGCCCTAGAGTACTCACTCATTGGTGATAATCTCTACAAGCGTGGTAAGGATGGTTACCTGAGACTTTGTGTTCATGAGAGTGAATATCTAAAGATTTTGGAAACTGCTCACCAAGGTGTAGCAGGAGGACACTTTGGACCAGATCGGGTGATCAAGGCAATATTATTTGCAGGATTTTGGTGGCCCACCCTTCACATGGATGCACATACCTATGTGAAGAGGTGTGAGATTTGTCAACGAACCCAGTATCCTATACGCAAAGATGAGATGCCCCTGAAGCCCATGATGGGCGGACGTGCATTCTCTAAGTGGGGAATAGACTTTGTAGGTCCTATCAATCCCCCAGCTAAGGGTTCCCATGCTGAGTATATCATCGTTGCCACGGACTATCTAACCAAGTGGGTAGAGGTAAAAGCCACAACAAAGAACGACGCTCAGACAACTGCTAAATTCTTGTTTGAGAATGTATTCACAAGATACGGGCTACCTATAGAGCTAGTTAGTGATAGAGGCACTCACTTCTTGAATGAAGTTATTGAAAATCTGCTCCAAGAATTCTTGGTAGTGCATAAGAAGTCTGCCCCCTATCACCCTCAAGCCAATGGGCAAGCCGAAAGCACCAATAAGATCCTATGCAATGTATTGACAAAATTAGTGAACAATAAACACTCTGATTGGGACAAACAGCTACACCATGTTGTTTGGGCATACCGAGTCGCCTACAAAACGGTACTCCAAGCCACCCCCTTTCAGATGGTATTTGGCCAAAACGCAGTGCTACCGTTGGACTTCTTAATACCTACATTGAAAGTAGCACAAGAGCACGAATGGACGGGTCATGAACTCTCCTCTAGACTTTTTGACCTTGAACGATTAGGAGAAACAAGACTGAGAGCAGCTGCAGGGATATATGCAGCTAAGAAGAGACAGAAGGCATACTTTGATGCCCATGTGAAGGATAAGGGCTTGAAAGCAGGAGATCTAGTTTTAGTCTACACATTGAAACAACACGCAAGGAAGCTAGAAAAGAGAGGCTACGGACCTATGATCATCAATAGGATCTCCACGAGTGGAGCAGTACAACTAGCCACTTTAGAGGGTGATGTTCTCCCAAACTATATTAGCGGATGCAGAGTCAAGTTGTATCAGGAACCCCTCACAGAGGAAATGCTAAGTCGACTCAATACTGCTAAGCAACGTAAAGAGGAGGAAAAATGAATTCGAGAAGAAGCACAGGTAGAGGCCTTAGAGCGCATCAGACAAATGAAGTTGAGGAGACAAGGGAGGGATCAGCCTATGATTGACACTCAAGAGTCTCCAGGCTATCACATGGCCATGTGTGAGGCTTCAGGTGAACGTACCCATAAGGTAGTGGATCGACGACCTTTTGTGACCCTAGAAATAGGACAAAGAGACAGCACAACAAGCGTGAGAGCTTTAATTGATTCAGGAGCAGCCACAAGTGCAGTTCGGCTTTCTTATTGCCAGCAGTTGCAATTGGAGGTAAAACCCCTAGAAGCATATCTGATAGGATTGGGAGGTGTTGAAACCCCTTGCATGGGAGAGGTGGATCTTCCCCTCTACATACAAGAGGTCCTCATGCCAGCAAAAGTGCTAGTGTGTGAAGACGAGGATCTGACCGAACCTCTGGTCCTGGGCCAAGACTGGATCTACGATCACGCAGTCAACCTCAACCTAAGAAGTGGACTTCTTCAGGCCTGGGTAGGCCAAAGCCATCTCACGATTGAATTAGAAAATCGAGCACTCAAACCAATAGAACAGGCACCAACTCCTGGTCCCTCCAGGAATCCACATGAAGATAACAATGTTGTTCTTGTCCAAACTTCTATGGTGCAGAGGATTGTCAATCTTACTGAAGGTACAGGAGCCAATAAGGAGTTCCCAACTGATCCAAAGAAGATTCTAAACGGGTAGACCGAACATCACTCGACACGAAGGAGGCCGCTGATCAAGAGGCAGGAGCGCCAACCCGTGCAACACGGAGCACCTCGTGGCGCGAAGCAGATCTGGATACGCAAGGATGGAAAACCCACAACTCTAATAGCAGACTCTCGAGGAGACAACAAACGAGCCTCACCATCAAGGAACAAAGTGAAGAAGCCCCCTAGGATAACTCCTAGGCATACCATTTCTATTTGGGTTCCTAAGCGGTCAATGAAGGCCATCCCTAATGCTAGACAGATATGGGTGCCCAAGGCCTGCTTACAAGCCCAAATTACTTCACCTTCAGGCACTAGGATGAAGCAACTTTCACAAGCACTCGTGGCAAACAACTCAGAAAATGAAAAGATACCTACACCTCTCATTGTCTCCACTCCAATCAACCCTAGGAATGTCTGGAAATGGGTACCCAAAAGGTCCCAAATACATCACACTCTCATCCAGAAATCTTCACCTGTCTTTAGTTCTAAGAGCTACGAATCCTCTATCAAAGTTTGGAGAATTAAACTGTGTATCAAACCCCCTGACCCAATTTTGTAAATCCGTCCACTCTAACACAGGAGCATTCTGAGCCCATTGCATAAACAAAGTATGCATCTAGGATGACACTGACCTCTAATCACCACTCACACCTATCACAAACACTTCACCACTAACCACTGACCTCCGGGATTGTCATGTTAGTATTGTGAAGGGAACGCCATTACATCTTGTTTCCTATGCAACACTAATGTGCCTTTCTTCTTCCAGCAGATAAGCAACCTACTCTCATGGCAATAGCAGCAGGCACAAGCTCTCAGGCAGGCTATGGTGCTCAAATCAATTGGGATGCCATGCCGGTGGAGACCCCACCAACAGCTCGGCCTGAAGAGTTCGTGAACGTGCGGAGAATTCCTATTCCAGATCCACCAAATGGCCTAACCGAAAGAGTAAAAGGGCACTCTCATTGGTTCAATGAGATGCCAGGAGACTTGGGAGACGCAGATCATATATGGGAGTCCAAGATGGAGTGTGGAGGAGTGTGGTGGACCTTCCAGTTCTTTTCAAGAGAATTCGAAACCTTACAGAATGCAGCTCCACTTCAAGATATCTAGCAAAAAGCAGGATTAAAAACTTATTTTAGTGCAGCTCTGCCTAAACCCGATTTCCTCAGGTGCTACTACCTAATTGCCACACTGAAGCCGACAGGTGATAAAGATCATTTAGGCACATTCTGGGTGCCCTCCTTATCAAACCGGGAAGAAATGAGGAAGTTTGAATTGAATATTACCTTAATCAGGGAAGCCCTTCAAATGTATGGCACTCACGTACCGTCGGATCGGGATCCCTTGATACCAGACTCGATGAAGAGCAACAGAATCAAAAAGCTAAAGGAAATGTGTGCCCTCACCCCTAACATCGCCATACCCCTACGAATGTGCCTTCAACACTTCGCATTTCCAGCTCAAGACCGCTTTACCCAACCTCACAAGAAAATATGGTATGGATTATATTTAGCAGAGACTCAAAGCTTGCCCATTAAGATGCCTGTATGGATCTTGGACCAAGTGTATGAAGCAGGCAAGCGGGGTGTGAGGAAGCCTACTCTACACGGCTGCTGTGCGCTTACAAGGATTATCTATCGATGTCTTGCATATGACGTGTCGGTTGCCAAAGCCCTAAAATATTCACAGCTAGAGTTTTTCAAAGGACGGAAGTCAGGGAGCCAGCCTGCGAAACGAATGCATGGATCACTCTCCCAGGTAATGATCCCTCAAGAGGCCACGACCAAAGCTTCCCCCAGAGAAGAAGCCCAGGTCGCACCTTTCACGATCCATCTTCAAGGAGTTCAAGCAGGGGACGTGGTACAGCCCACCCCATCCGCCCCTCCACTACCTACTGAGGCCGAGTTTGCATCTATGGCCGCTTTAACTGAGGATCCCAATTTTGATTTTGAAAGATTCCTGCAGACGGCCCACTTATCTGATAGTGAAGATTTTCCTGACAATGCCGATCCGGGATCATCATTCCAAGGAGAACATCCACAGGGCGAGACAAGCAGGGTACATTTGGGAGAAGAGGCACCACATACTCATGGTCCTAGCACACAAAATCAGGAAGAAGAATGGGGGAATGAACCAGAAGAGAGTGAAGAGGAGGCCCCTGCTTACACAGCACAACTCAAGCGGCTATACAAGACAATCAAGCAGGTACAGAGAAGACATAAGATGACAGAAGAGGCGAACAGAGCCCTAGTGAACCAAATGCTGCAGGCCGAGAATGTAGACCCACATTTTGTTGAATCATTGAATTTGTTGGCGGACACATGTGGGATCAGGGAAGCAATGAGGACAATGGTCTATCGGGAGAACCCTACCTATGATCAACGAAGGGTTGATACACGACCCCGGCGAGGAAAAATGATTCAAATGGAAGTCTCTACTGCCTTGCCTACCACAATTTCAGAGGATGTTCACATGACTAGCCCAAGTCCCACTGATGAACAAGATGTAAATACACAGGTACCATCTCCACCGTCACCTTCCATTCAACCCTCAGCACCCTTCTCCACTAGTCTTTCTGAACAACCGATATCCACCCATCATGAAACCATTGTACACACCTCCGTTTTCACATCCTCCCCCTTACCCACATCCATCACTTCCACCCAAATTTGTGAATCTCACACAGGACATCCTGCCACCGATCAAACCATAATAGGTTACCCTTCCTATCTCCCCGCCCTTGGACAACCACTTGCCACTAGTCAGACCTTATCCCATCCTTTTCCATTCACCCACACATTTCCCCTCTCCCAAACCCTATCCACCACTTCCCTTGTAACTGCCTCAAGCTCAACCCAAGTCACACAACCGTCATTCTGGACAAACCTTGTAAATATACTCCAACAGGTGGAGAATTATAATAAAAAGTCCCTTCCCCAACCCCACTCCCCCACATTCATTGCCACCACTAACACACCACCTACCGTTCCCGTATTCACAATTCACACTTCACACACTATCACATCCGATCCCATGGATATTTCACCATCCACAGGAGCACCCACCGCCACGTCTGTTCCACCACATAGCATACACATCCAAACACCTTCAAGAGTTCTAGCCCTGGTTTCTTCCCATAATAAACTTCATAAGTTGTGAGCTCATACACTTCACATATGGGAACTCTGTTCATAAGATACAGTAATGTATTTACAACCTCTCCTCAATAAGAGAGAATGGTAATTTTCCTCTATTTATCATGCACCTAGTTGTCTCTACAATGTGCCTATTCTTCCTTTCTGCCACTCCATTTAGTTGAGGGATGTACCTCCATGTGCACTACCTTTTGATGCTATGATCTTGCAAGTATTTTGTAAATTCCTTAGAGAAATACTCTCCCCTCCATGAGGCCTTAGGGTTTTCATTTGATCACTTGTTTCCTTCTCAGCTTCATTCTTGAACATTTAAAACTTGAACACATTTGATTTCTCTCTAATGATATGGATCCATACATTTCTTGAGAATTGATCAATGAATGTGGCAAATTACTTTGTTCCACCTATAGAAGTCTCCTTGCTTGGCCCCCAAACATCTATATGTATGAGCTCCAAGGTCTTTGTTGATATGTGAGTACTCCTCTTGAAAGGTTGTCTAGCTTGCTTACCTAATTGGCAAGCATCACAAAACTCATGCATGGGTTGGCCATCAATGTTTGGTAAATCTCTAACCAATCATGCTTTGCTCATGTTATTGATCTTAGGAATGCACTATTATTTTACGCCAAAGATCAATCTCTGCAATCTTCCTAGTCCCAAACATGGCATAACATATCTGGCTAGTGTGGGGGTAACATCAAGAGCGAATCGCTTGCCTTCTCTTCTTCTTTTGGATACAATCTTTCCTCCATCCTTCACAAGTCAACCCTTGTCATTGAATATGACATGCAATCCCTTATCTACCATCTTCTCTAAAGAAATAAGGTTTTTGAGATTTGAAGGAACATGAAGTACTTGTTGTAATACCTTTGAAGACTTGTCTTCTCCCAATCCGAGATCCCATACATGCTCTATGGGGTGTTATGTGTTATCACATGCTTGCACACAGCCTTTGGTCTTTGGACCATGTATATTGATGAAAACATCTCCTTGGCATGACATGCGATTTGTAATAGATCTTGGTTCATGAGGGTGAACACATCTTGATTTGTCATTGTTCCTAATAACTATGAGTAGAGATGCATTATACATCTAGATCACATCAATAATCAAATTTGTCTAATGTGAAAAAGAAAGGAATATAAAGTAAGGCAAAGAAAGGCATAACGTGAGAGTATAATAGTGCGAACTCCAAGAATAGCCAAGTTGGAGAAAATAGAAAACGCATGGGAGTATTGGATTTAGAACTATAGAAACATAATTGAGCTAGAGGAATGACGTGGAGTAACAGATATCAAGTAGATTCAGAGGGAGAAAAGCATGGAAAAAGGAGAGGTCTAAATGGGGGGCATTTAGAGTGCGTTCAAATGTATTACAGCTGGTGTGGATCTCAATTAAAAGCACAAACATACTGGACAGTGCTCTGGTTGAAGTTTTTTTTCTGGGCTTTGTCAACCAACGTTTCTTCGTTTTTTCTTCCACCCTCTGTGGATCAATTGCGATGTTGATAAAGGACGCAACGCAAGAAAGAGCTGAAGCTTTCGACATCTTCCATTCGTGCAGATGGAGACCTACGAGTGCAGATCAAGCATGGAGAAACAAGCAAAGAAGCAGACGGAGGACTACGTAGCATGGAGCAACATATTTAAGTGACGGTTATAGCCTGGAGAAATCGAGAAGTTTTTCCCTGGTGCAGCACAAGGATGAGAACACCTAAGGATCAGAACTTTGTTGCTCTCAGGCTGTCAAAGATAAGTCTTTTGAACCTTCCTATTATTGAGCAATTACAGGTCTTTGAGCAAGGGGATAATGTCACATATTATGGTTTTCTTTCACGCCAATAAATGTTGAATTCATAGACTTCGTAACTACATGAGTATACAATAGAGGCATCTCATAAAATTGGATCATCCTTGTTGTTTAAGGTAATTAAACAACTAAACACATTGTGATATGGAATTTGTGACTGCATCCTGTGCATTTGCTAGCCTATTGAAGGCACAAGAATGTATGGGAAAAGTTAGCCAAGGTAGAATTTTACCATATCTTTCTCTTGTCCATACGCACAAGTATGATGAAGTGCGGTAATTGATGCAAGCGTTTTCATAGGTTCTAGTATATGCAATATTGTAGAGAAGTACAAGATGGAAAAAGATCATATGTCATTTATGGTTGTGTTAAATACAGACGTTCGAGAACCAATGGAAAGGGCTTTGATTCATCAAGGACGGACACCATGTTCGTGAACCATGCACAATTCTATAATTTTTTGTTCCATACACTATCATCTTCATAATTAGAGCAAGAATTACGCGTGTATTTTTGAGACCATAACTGTTTAATATGTGATTGTATGGTTTTTTAGATGTGTTTGGATGTGGAGTACAAATACGGTGCTTGAGTTTGATTAATGGAGTTAATGTACAATAACTCAAATTTCTCTTTTCTAAAGATAATTGCAAGATTACTAACGCTATTTGTCTTTGTGGGAAATACTTCCATGCATGCCAGAGAAGTAAAATTAATGTACTGTACCGCGGATTCGCTCACAATTGCACATATTGAGGTGTCAAGCAATATTGAATAGGTTTACGCTTCATTAAAGCTTTTCACATTTACCTTACGAATCATACGAATTATTGGCTTTGGAGATGACTCCTGATGAGTGTTAAAAACAAAGGATTAATTGTTTCTCTTATACTTGTTAAAGTACTTAAGTGAAGATTATGTTGTCCATAACTTCTTGTACAATAGAACCAATATATATATTAATGTGACGTTTGAGAAGAATATTTGAGTGATCGTCATGAATATGGTTTTAAAATATTATTAATGTGCTAAATGATTATGCTCATGATCTTGCCAAGATGAGATATTTTGCAGGACCTTGATTGGGATGAAGGATTCATCATCAAAGATGAAGATTTGATGACGAATATGAAGATGCTCAGATCCCGATTGAGAAGAAATGGCTTTACAAGATTCCTTTTTCCATCATTCAACAACATCAAGAAGACTTGCAACAAGATTGTGATTGAGATTGAGAGTGGAAGTCTGATTGAGAATGAGATGGGATTGTGATTATATGATCACGATCATTGACGGCTTTTGAGATTGAGATTGAGATTGAGATTGAGATTGAGATTGAGATTGAGATTGAGATTGAGATTGTGATTGTGATTGTGATTGAGATTGAGATTGAGATTGAGATTGAGATTGAGATTGAGATTGAGATTGTGATTGTGATTGAGATTGGGATTGAGATCAGCTCGGGGGTGGTTGGGAGGTCGAGGCTTCATCAAGAAGTTATTTTCCAAAGCTAACGTATCGAGAAGGAAGAACTGTGATTGAGAGTGCTATTGATGTATCCAGAAGCTATTGATGTATTTGGAATCGAACATGTTAAGATTCACAAGATAAGATTTCTATCTATTGATATATATATATTTTGAGTTAAACGTTTGATCTCATTTGTTCTTTTGATAATAGCACTAATGTTTGCAAATGTCTTTTGTATGCTCGAGTATTCATCTCTATGGGCTTGATGAGGAATGTTACACGATTGATGCAACCAAAATCTATGTGCCTTTTTCGGTCCATGGTACCCCTATCATATTGGTGCCTCATAAATCAAACCAACAAGGAAGTTAAACTAGCTTTTTCGTTAACAAAAAGTCTACCCAATATTATTGCGAAGGTAATGGGTAAATAAAAGAAAGAATCCAATTATTATTCAGGACTTGCATACTAAACTATCAAAAATGGACATAAAAAGCTACTAGGTCCAATTATAGATAAAATTGAGCTTGTTTAAGAAAGTTCGAATGCATGGCTTACCAAGGACAAAGAGGAGAATATCTTATTAGTGCTAATGATTTCAATGTCAATCAATGAAATTTAAGGATTAAAAATTATATCAAATGTATATAAATTTAACAAGTTAAAGGATCATATGAAAATCAAAAAATGTTGAGAGTATACATATTTAAATCATCCCATCTTTTCAAAAAAATCTTACATTTCAATATAACTTTTTCCTTAGGACTGCCCATATGAATATTGGATGAGCAAAATACCAATTGGTAAAGTTTTTAAGTCTTTTAGGAATTTATGTTCGTAGCAAGTCTATTTGTGGTTAACTAAGAGAATGATATAGTATTAAGCCTAGAATCACAAGATACTAACAATATTATGGTCCAATGACTAAAAAAACATTCAAAAATCTTAGTGTCACAACACTCGATATCTTTCCTTTGGTGTTGATTATATGGTACACAGCATAATTCTAGAAAAAAAAACACAAAGGCCAATGTGATACTTTTTGGAAAAATGTTTTTATTTGGATCAAGTTATATTCAAAGCTTAAAACAATTGTAAAATCATATCTCAACATTTCAAATCATCATGTGATACCTTTCTTGTTAATATAGAAGACACAATATGCATTCACCACAATTTTTAGTGAATAAATATTTCTTACTACAAAAATAACTTGAATACAAGTAGCTAAACTTTTTGTTTTTTTTATGTAATCAAGTAGGAATTATTAAAAAGATTATCATGTTTCTAGTTTAAGAAATTAGCAAAATAATTGATATTTCTCTATAAATTGACGTACATATCGTGAATAATGACACTATGATTTATTTAACCTTTCAAGGAGTGTGTTAAAATTCCATGAGTTATAATTATCAAGTGAGAATGAATGTTGAATGGTAAGTCTATGTCAAGTAGTTAGTGTATGTTATACCAAGTAATAACCAAAAAGAAGTTTAGTACGGATTGTTTATCAGAGCCCTTTGCACTAGATCCTTATTTTAGAAGTATGCATGGTTAGACCATCCTTTAAAGATAAGTAAAGGTTAGAAGTGTTAATAAGGGTGAAATCAAATTTCTAGGAATAGGTCCAAGTAAAAATGCATTATCCAGCGGAGTATTTTCCTATATAAAATCAATTACAAGAAAGGATTACCCATAATTTTGGAGGATTATTCCCAAAGTTTTAAAACCAACCCACCTTCCAATAGGAAATCTTCTCCAAATTTGAACCGTAAAACCATCCTTGTTAGTGATGATTTGAATTTTCACTTGTATGTCTGTAAATTCAGTCCATCTATGACTGAATTATTGAGGGATTCTAATTGTATCATAAGTGAAAGACTAGTTTCTTATTCAGCTCCAAAAATATTGTATCAGGAGTTATAAGAACATCAGTATGGATAGATCATCAGAACTAAAGATAAGGGGTGGGCTGTTAGCTTGACGATCCCCTAAAAGCACGTATGATCAAGATTACCCACAACATAAATATAACCAAGTATGCTGGTGTATGTCTAAGGTTATGAGTGATCATGTATTGCCCTTACTTTTATTGAGGAACCATAGAAGGTCAGGGATCATTCATTTTAGAAATTGAGCAATCAAGGTATAGTTTTCTCCATTCAAAGTGCACAACTGTTTTCCCAAGTTATTAACATAAGTAAATCTCTACCTGGGTGATAGATAGTACATAATGTAAACAAGAGAACATGGTCACACACTCAAACTGGAAAGATAAATGTGGCTTTATCTTGCTAATGTGCAAAAGACTTCAAAGCCTACAACAAATATACACATTGTTGGACGGAAAGAATGTGTTTTCAAACAGGCATTTACAAGGGTTAGTATATATATGCTAGGGGTTTCTGTGCAACCTTTCTTACCCTTGTAAATGTTTAGCAGACATTAGATACAGATCTTTTATCTATGAAACAATGTAAGGGCAAAAAGTGATATTTTGCCAAATAAAGTAGATAAAATTTAGAATACGCAAACTTAACTTTCAGTTAGCATGAATGTCATTCTTTGGAAAAGAAGAGCTTCGTAATTACCTTATCAGAGATTCATCACCAAAAATTAAAGTCAAGTCAATCCATGCCACTTCATAAGCAAAGCTCGGTTGTGAGCCTTACCAAGGCATAGATCCTTTCCCGAAAGCTAAAGTAATGTAGCATAAAGGAGCTAACCCAAGACAAATTCAGATGAAAATCGTAAACACAGTAAACTTCCTCATTCGCCGACCCTGTTTAACCAAAGAAATTCACAGTACAGAGCAGGAAGAAGTGTCAATAGGTTTAACATCAAACCTGGAGTTGTATGGCAATGGGGACAAGTGCAGCATTAGCCATATATGAAGATGTAGAAACCTGTCACGAGACAGTCAAGATCAGAAAACAGTGGAGAATACATACACCATCATGGGAATAAATGGCGCAAGAGAAAGAATAGGGGTAGATACCCAAATTCGTGGCACCACAGAGACAAAGGATATGATCATGGAAGTGAATCAGATGACATTGAAACAGAACATTAAACAATCAAAGAAGGAAGTTAGTGATTGGATGGTAATAAACATGCATGTCTGCAAGTAAAGGGTCTAGAAGTGATGGTCCTTCCTACATTAAAGCGCCTATGGCTGAGTAAAGCATATAGTTAGGTCAAGTTTCATGAGTTTTAACCAAACCCCTTGGCCCAAAGCTGAAGCCAAAAAAATAGCCAAGCTGCTGATTAACGTAAAGTTCAATTTACAACTGACGGGGCAAAATCTTGATGTCGGGACATCAATTCCCAGCATACCTCTTAAAAGGTGATATATTTTTTTTAAAAAGAGGACACCTTGAGCTGCAAAATGACTTTTTAAAACAAAAGGATATTTACAAGAAACAGACTCTTTTCAGGATATATTCTCTCTGTGCGTGGTTAATAGTTTGGCTTCGATTTCCAGCAAAAACCTTATCAAAAAGTGGCGCAAATACTGGTGCTGCCAGTCATCTTCCATGATGGTAATTCCAGTAGATCGGAAGTTATAGAGAGATGGATCCTGTCTGACATTAAGGTGAACCAGAGTTAGCTAGCTATGTATGTGTATGTATGTATGCATGTATGTCTCTCTCTTTCTCTATGTCTCTTTGTTTGTGTGTCTATCTGCATACATATATGTAGGTAGGTAGGTATGTGTCTATTTTCCGATCTAGATTCTATCTATCTATTTATCTATTGATGTTGTTGTTGTCGTTGCAGAAAAAGGAAATTGTAGTTGAGCATTTTCACTATTTAACCACCAAATATTGAACAGCGCTCATTAATTAATTGATTTGCAGACAAAATTCAATGTATCAAATTCTTCACTTCTCTTTTTTCTCTTTCCCACCAGCACAGGGTTCACAAACATGACAACTTAATAACCCATGGTCTTTTTCTCTTTATACATGAGTCAGTTCAAGCTCATGCAGTGCAGCAGCAGCACATTGCTTTCCAGCAATGCCCGACGAGGGTGATACTAATGTATCAGAGCATTGCACATATGTGCTTGCTCCACCGTAAAGTTCTCTGACATTCTTTAGTAGAAAATTATGATGGATGGAAATCTGTAAATCCATGTTCCATTTTTCATCATATGCTCAATAATTAGAATTCTCATTTTAGCCTCCATTTATGTCAATGGGAAAGGGATGATAGCAGCAAAACATGCCTCTTCGCCTCCACCTATTTGAACCCACAGATACAAGTAAATTTCCCTCACATCGTGCAACAGAAAGTGCATCTTCATTCAAAGTACTTAAATGCATGGAGCCATTAAAACTTTTACTCACTGTTTGGTCATCTTCATTCCACATACTAAATGTCTGGAGCCATTAAAACATTTACAGATGATTTGGTAATCAATATTTGTCGCCATGATGTCAAATAGCACTATGAGCATGTAAAACATCAAGGATCATCATTATTATAACTCTCTTTATCCTCTTTGTGAAGTCTGCACCTTTACAGTTATCTAAGAATCATTATCATCCCAGAAAATATCGACTTTCACTTCCAACTTCCAAAACCGCTTGGCCTTGTCTGCAACTGCACTTCGATGGATTGGTATACATGACACCCATGGGAATTCAGAAAACAGATGGCACCCGCTTCAAGTAACCCTCTATTTGACTCAGAAATTATCTCCCTGCCCTCAGCCTTCATACCATATCCTCAAATGCTGATAAAGATGCAGAACCAGTCACCAGTATCTACTTCAGATTTGTAATTCTGTCTCTGACCTCCAGGATATCGTGTTGACCCACCCCCTCCCTCCCTCCCCCCCTTTCCATCTCCCCCCCCCTTTCCATCCATCACCCCCTCCCCTCTCCCCCCCCTCCGGCCCTCCCTCCCTCCCTCTCCCTCCCCTCCTCCCTCCCTCCCCCCCCCCCTCTCTCTCTCTCTCTCTCTCTCCCTCTCTCCCTCCCTCCCTCCCTCCCTGCGTCAGATCCAGAAGTCTGCGGCAGCCCTAATCGGCAGTAGAACAGTAGCAACTGTGGTCGCCTTATCCAAGAACCCTAATGGCTGTCAAATCTGCTGCGAACCCTAAATCTCTGCTCCAGCTCTCTGCCCGAACCCTAAATCTCTGCTGCGAACCCTAAATCTCTGGCGAACCCTAATTCTCTGCTGCAGACCCTTATCCACGAACCCTAAATCTCTGCCCTAATCGCCAGCGTCAGCCCTTTTCGGTGACCTTTCTTGGAGAGTGGGGAGATAAGGCTCTTGGAGGGATATTCTGAAGCCCAAACCTAAACCTAAACCTTGAAATGGCTCCCATGGACCGGAAGGAAGTGGACGACCTTATCGCTAAAGCTCTCAAAGAAGCCAAAAAGGAAGCAGACCGCAACCTCAATATGGAGATACGAAAGATGATGGAAAAGTTCAAAGGACTCGAAGAAAAAGTAATGAATAAAGTCAAAGGACTGGAAGAACAAGTGAAGACTCTCCCAGAAGAAAGAGACCATTGGAGGACAGCTTATGAGCACATGAAAGAAGAGGGGGAGATCTCCAACGTGGAGATACTCAAGGAAGAAATAAAGAAGGAAATCAAAACGGAGGTAGAATCTACTCGAGAGTCATGGGTGGAAGTAGTACACAATAGGGTTAAGAAGGAAGTTAGGGAAGACGTGCAGAAAGAAGAGCTCACACGAGTCCAGGATACACTTGAGGAGGAGAGGCTTCGACACACTCGAAGACTTCACATTCGGATTACAGGCCTACCCGAAGGGGTATCACTGGAGGCAGACGCCACTGACATTTGCCATCGACTTGGATACGAGAGCATGCCTTACACAGACGCATGGAGGGTTGGGAGGGATACATCACGTTTGCGAGCACTCATCCTCAAGATGAGTTCGGAGGAGGAACGGACCGCCTTTTTTAGACGTCGATCGGTACTACGTGGACTACCCGGCGGCACCCTCTACATGGACGAGGACCTCACGCGTATGCAGGTGGCACACCGACGCGCTTGCATGCCACAAATACTCCAGGCACGTCGAGAGGGGAGGAAGGCCTTTTACCGTGATGGTAAGGTCTTCATAGATGGACTCCCTATCAAATAGGGCCATGCGGCCTATGAGACATCACTACACCAGGAGACACCACTCAGAGGAGCAGTGTGGAACTGCAACGGGGCACTCTGGACGCGACCAGACAGAGTCGAGGAGATCCTCGCATCACATGACTTTGTGTGCATCACAGAGACACACGAGAGCCCAAAGAGAGAGGTCTACCACGCATTGCGGGTTCTCATTGGGAATCTGCATTCAGGACTACGACGAGACAGAGTACAGCGCGAGGATCGGGAGGAGTGGCCATCGTATTTCGACAGGAGATACAGAGCCGGATCCATATTATAGGTAGAGATGAGGAGGCACGATACATGTGGGTTCGCATAGAGATAGCACAGGGGAGCTCGATTTACATTGCTATATGCTACTTCCCACCAGGCGGATCTCGATACGCAGGACAGGATCTGGGGGGACCGATCCGAGATAGAGACTCACCATACACAGCGCTTTCAGATGAGATACTACATTACAGCACACTTGGTGAAGTCTTCCTTATGAGGGACTTCAATGGCCGCACTCAGTCGCATCAGTGCGAGGCATATGACATGGATCACCCGCATCTCATGAGGGCCAGAGACCCGGTTGAGATTAGCACCAGCAGAGTATCGGCAGATACGGGTCAAGACACCACCGGCTATGGCAGACATCTACTCGAGCTAGGCAGTCGACATCATCTCGTTATATATAACAGGATGAATCGGTGGCCAGGTTCAGGCGGATTTACTTGCTTCCCTCACGGGGGAGGTGAGAGCACATTCGACTACATTTTGGGTACTACCTCTGGAGCTTCACTCATCCCTTCACTTAGTATTGGACGACGCCCACTCGGTGCTGACCACACATTTATTACATTCACACTCTCATCTCCGATTCCATTAGACCCTCCCTCACCCATTGAGATACATACCACGATACACTTCACACACGAGCTCTCACACGTTTATGCACATCATTTACACACCCGCCTACTCTCCCTCGATCCATTCTCACCTTTGGACACACTTACATCACATATCACCTCCATCCTACAGGACTCAGCTCTCCGCAGCTTCCCACACCGCACACATATGCACCCTCCACGCACAAGATCCATGCCTCAAAACCGTTGGTATGATGCAGACTGTCGTGAGCTGCGGAAGCACCTACGGGTTTTAGAGCATAGAGGAGATATTACACACACGCAGGCACAGCGTCGCATGCAGAGCCTTACTCGCCGCAAACGGCGAGATTGGGAGGAGAGACAGTATTGGGATATTTACCATTTGCTCATGAGTCAAGACAGTGTAGTGGCATGGCGACATTTGAGAGAGAGGAGACAGCAGACACCTATCCGAGACCCGAGCACTTGGCATAGCTATGCACGGAGCCTATACGAGATCCCAAACCAGCCTCCCATTCCCAAACCGCAGAGCCCACATCCTACTACCTCTGACTTCTTCACACCCACTATGGTGGGACGCGCTATTGCCCGGCTGCAGCATGGCAGGGCCCATGATCATTTCGGTTTACAGGCAGAGCACCTCATCTATGGAGGCACGACTCTCGCACCGCTCATTGCCCATCTCTTCAACCGTGCATTGGTTGAAGGGTTCCCAGACTCATGGATTGAGCACACCATAGTGCCCATTCATAAGTCAGGTGATACTATGGATCCACCTACATACCGGACGATCATGATTGGCCCTATATTGGCCAAGTTATATGGGGCGGTACTAGAGACAGAGTTGAGTACTCTCGCTGAGAGGAAGGGCATCAGGGCTCCAGGACAGGCAGGTTTCAGACGAGATTACTCTACCATTGACCACATCTTCACTCTGAGATGCCTGATCGACCAGGCCAGGGTGAGGAAGAGGAGATTATATTGTTGCTTTGTGGACTTCCGCAAAGCATTTGACACTGTTCCCAGGGATCGACTCTTCAAACGACTACTTTACATCGGAGCTCCGGAGGAGATGATATGGGGGATCTACGCCTTATACGAGAGAGTATCTGGTAGAGTCAGATGTCCAGGGGGCTTATCTGATCCACTTGCTAGCACTATCGGGGTGAAGCAAGGATGCCCTCTCTCACCCACCCTCTTTGGTCTCTACATTGATGAGATAGTGGACTTCATACAGCAGCAGGGGGGAGATGGCATTGAGGTACACGGGTCCACTGTCCATATTCTTTTATACGCTGATGATATTGTATTGGTTTCAGAGTCTGCAGAAGGTCTATAGCATCATCTACACGGCCTAGATGACTTTTGCAGACACAGAGGGTTATCTGTGAACCTTGGTAAAACCAAGGTCTTGATCTTTCATACATCAGCACAAGTACGCAGACATAGTTTGTTCACAGCAGCAGGTGGACCGATCGAGGTGGTCGGATCATATGTTTACTTGGGGGTGACATTTACAGCAGCATCAGGGGTCTTCTCTATGGCTCAGGCAGCCAGTGACCGCATCACACGTGGGTACGCAGCACTAGCTTTGATGGAGAGACAGTGCCACCAGGCATATTTTCAGGAGCCCCGCACAAAGGGGTGGCTCTTTGACACTTTGGTTACGCCAGCGCTCATGTATGGGGCAACCATATGGGGACCAGGATTAGCTACATCAGTATGGACAGCATTAGAGAGGCCACAGATCCTCATGATTGCCAGACTTATCCGCAGCAAGCCTTCAGTACCACATGATATCATTAGAGCAGAGCTTGCTGCACCACCGATGTTAGTTGAGGCACTATTCCAGACAGTATGCCTATTACACAGACTTCGGAGCATGGATACAGAGCGCATTGCTTATCGTGCTTTCGAGGCATCACGTGATACGGCATTGGCAGGCGACACCTCCTCATGGTATGCACAGACACGAGACTGGCTTGCCCACCATGGCTTTGACATAGACAGGCTACCACCACTACAGTACGACTCTCATGCACCCACCTACTCGCTCTCTCATCAAGAGAGGAATAGGATCATTCGTCAAGAGATATGGCATACATACATACAGAGGACATGGATGAGCCCTAGGGGTACATTGCCACCGAAAATGCTCTACTACCGCGAGCATTTTCTACATATATCGGGCACGGGCTTCATCGAGATCCCGAGATACATGCAGACCTACCTTCCCCACCACCTACGAGTCGTCATTGGGCAGCTCCGGGTTTCATCACATCAGCTCGAGATTGAGAGGGGTCGGTTCAGGGGAGTCCCCCGTGAGGAGAGGTGGTGCCCAGTATGCCAGACAGAGGTAGAGAGTGAGGAGCATTTTGTTATCAGATGTCCAGCATACTTAGACCTACGAGCACAATTCCAGATCGAGGAGTCATTCCAGCTGTGCATGACTATGGGAGACCAGAGACGCTTGGGACGCTTTCTCACAGAAGCATACGAGAGGCGAGAGCGGTCACTACAGCCCATACATCAGCCACGGGTGAGTACCCAGCATTACGCAGTTCTTTCAGCGAGTTGAGCTACATCAGAGAGGTCCATCTATAGGGCTCACGCTACACCGGGCAGAAGCACAGAGAGCACGGCGCCGACCACGCACGGGCGGATATCGTCGACCACGACTATATCAGGAGGATATCTCACGCATCAGGATTGCCTACGACCACCTGATAGAGCATAGGCGTACCACCACCCCCTGGGTTGTCTTCCTTCAAGAGGCACTCAGACCACCACCGATGTACCACATACTACACCCACCTCCACCCATCACCAGTAGCTAGGGCGTTTTACTCACATTTTGGATCCCCCCATGTATTAGGTGGCCACTATCTGCAGAGTCAGAGCCACGTCTCCCCAGCCTTTTCCAGCCCTATATAGCTTTGTGTAGCGATATACTTTTTATTTCATTTTATCTTCTACACAGGGTTACTACACTTGTACATGGTTTTTGTCTCATAGGCCAAGTTTGGCCTCCAGAAGACGTTAATATGACTTTCTTTCTTTCTTTCTTTCTCTCTCTCTCTCTCTCTCGATCGAGAGGGGTCAGTCCAGGGGAGTCCCACGTGAGGAGAGGTGGTGTCCAGTATGTGAGACAGAGGTAGAGAGTGAGGAGCATTTTGTCATCGGATGCCCAGCATACTTAGACCTACGAGCACAGTTCAAGATAGAGGAGTCACTCCAGTTGTGCATGACTATGGGAGACCAACGAGCTTGGGACGCTTCCTCAGAGAAGCATACGAGAGGCGAGAGCGGTCACTTCAGCCCACACATCAGCCACGGCTGAGTACCCAGATGACCATTACCCAGTTCTTTCAACGAGCTGAGCTATATCAGAGAGGTCCATCTATAGGGCTCACGCTCCACCAGGCAGCCGCACAGAGAGCACGGCACCGACCACGCATGGGAGGATATCGTCGACCACGACTATATCAGGAGGATATCTCACGCCTCAGGACAGCCTACGACCACATGATGGAGCATAGGCATACCACCACCCCCTAGGTTGTCTTCCTTCAGGAGGCACTCAGACCACCGCCGATGTACCACATACTACACCCACCTCCACCCATCACCAGTAGCTAGGGTGTTTACTCACATTATGGATCCCTCATGTATTAGGTGGCCACTATCTGCTGAGTCAGAGCCACGTCTACCCAGCCTTTTCCAGCCCTATATTGCTTTGTGTAACGATATACTTTTTCTTTTTATTTCATTCATCTTCTACACAAGGTCACTACACTTGTAAATGGCTTTTGTCTCAGAGGCCAAGTTTGGCCTCCAGAAGACGTTAATATGACTCTCTCTCTCTCTCTCTCTCTCTCTCTCTCTCTCTCTCTCTCTCTCACACACACACACACATAGGCCAAGTTTGGCCTTTTGAAAGACGTTAATCTGACTTCTTTCTGTGTGTGTGTAAGCATGTGTGCTTGCGCGTGTGTGTGCGCACGCGCATGGTTTTTTTTTTTTCCCTTTTTTCTTTTTTTTTTGGGGGGGGGGGGGGGGGGGGGGGGGGGGCAACGTATGTGCGCGTACATGTTTGAGTGTGGGGTTGGAATATGGAAAAAAAGTACAAAAACTACCTATTTGTGGTACAAGAAGCTCATGAAAATGAAACTAAAACAAAATATCTTTTGATACAGTAGTAAAAAGAAATTTCAAGGTTGCATTCATATAGGCATTTAAAAGTGAGATGAATGATAAGACGTGGATATTTGAGAATCAGATTGAAGGCCTTAATCCAAAACGTCACCACACAGACATATCTATGGTACCAGATACTTCTCATCTAGTGTGAGAGCAGGCTTGATCCTCTTTATGCATACATGCTCATAGACAAGGATGACTTATACTACACGATATTTCATTGAATATCCTACTATCTCTCTACTCAACTTTGTGAGCTTCCTCGATGACATAGCCTATTGTTTATGGTCTTGTTCCTTCAAATTGCTAGTTTTGTAGTTTATGGTACCGGATCCAATGATAACAAGAATATTGGATTCTTTAGCAGGCTTGATAATGATCTAAACTCCCATGTAGATACTAGTCTTTTAACAAACAATATGTTCTTCCCAATAGTCTTAGTGATTTCAGTCTGTAATACATAAAATGATACGCGTGTCCCTCGTCATATGCATGCCATTCAAAACAGATACAATAGAAAAAATCTCGTGGATCAGATGATATCCCCACAATGGATCAGGATCTAATGAAATGTGATGCTAGATAGTCACACTTTCTGAATCAAATAAACAATCTATTATCTGCATAACATTCCCAACTGTAGCTCTCACTGTCTTGCCCATATTTGTTCCTCATGCTGTCTTAGCAGAGCCTGTGCCAATTTTTTTTTATTGTGGTTTGTGAAGTCCAAGTAGAAACATATGAAATGAAAAGTCAAGCACGGACGATTCAGAACCAGCAAAAATGCACTTGCCCATGATCCAGATTTGTTCATATGTTAAACTATCTCTTGATGCCATTAAAGTACTCTAAGGTCTTATCAAGTTCGCCTCAACCTTTCCCTCATGACACTTAGCATCAACTCTTCCACTGCTTCCATCCTTTCTTGGCTTGCATATACATTCAGCAGCACATTGAATACCCTAGTTATCAACCTTCCCCTCTTCCTCTCAGCCTTGCTGGCAAAATCCTTTGCTTCCTTGTTCAAACCAACCTTTCCTAATGACTCAAACATCACCCCATATGTGCGAGCTGAGACTTTGTTAGAGCTCTGTATATGGCCTCTTAAGCTCGCTTCTCTTCCCGTAATCTGTGATCTGCATAAACAGTAATCATAAGTTCGTTTGCTAATGTGCTGTCTTCTGGGCTGCAGTTCATCATCTCCTGTGTTAATTCTAAGGCTTCTCTTCCTTTCCTGTGCCAGGCTAGCTCTAACAGCAACAGAGTGCATGTAGGTATATATATACCCATAGTTGTTACTGACGGGATACTGACTTCTGACTTCTGACGGTAATCCGACTTATGACGAGTAAGGAAAAACATTTCTGACGTTTCCTGACGTGACCATTTTTTTTCTCAAAAAATTATGAGGTATATATATATATATATATATATATATATATATATATATATATATATATATATATATATATATATATATATATATATATATATATATATATATATATATATACACACACACACACACACACAAACACACACACACACACACACATACACATACACACACACACATCACAAATTCAATTGAAGTCTGAAATCATGTAAATATATAGAAGAAAAAGGGATTCATGAATGATATAATTTATTTTCATTTTCTCCATTGATCTCCATTATCTATAGCCTACTGTTTGTATTGTATCATCATTCATGTACACAAAGTCCAGACTATAGTATGAACACCGCCCACCAAGTTCCAACTGCTAAGTGCTAAGTTCTAGGCTGGAGAATTCATTGCCTTTTATGAGTAATGTGTTCAGTCTACTGTATTACATCACACATGTATCACAGGTATACAATGTACCATCTATACAGTCTACAGTATTACAGTCAACAGAGCATAATATTATAATTTATATGCTTGTGAGCCTTGATTCATATGTATGTATTTGATACATCCTATATGCATGCATACATGTGGCATATGGAATATCTAATACTGTATACACATTCAAGTCGACCATTCTCTGACTACAAGCTACTACTGTGTGCAACAAACAGCATTCCTACAAGCTGCCAGGGTTTAAGGCTGGAGCCTTGAGCTTCAACTCTTGAGCTTCAAGTCGTGAAGACAAAAAGGGCCTGTTCTGAAGCTGACTGCAACACAAAATGACCCTCAGCTCAGATGCATGCAAAAAAAAACACCTAACTCTGGAATTCTGCAGCAGTCTGGTCAGGAATCCATATCTGACGCCAAGTCAGCAACAGGTTCCTGACGTGTCAGGAAAAAGGTTCCTGACGCGTCAGGAACCAACTATGTATATACCAGAATGAATCCAGGTAAACCCCAAATTCACCCTCAAAGGAAAGTGCAACTACAAGCTCATGGTAGTCAACCACAAGACTATATAGCGTATCAGCTCCACTATGCACAGTATCGACTCAATACTATGACATCCCCACTAACGTCCTCAGTGCCCAATAGTGGGTATAGAGCTCACAATGAATGCATGCTCACACACACACCCCACAACGCACACACACCACGAGCATGAACTCACAAGAAGCTCTGCGAACTGAGTTTCTATCACTTCCGGAAGTGATGGGCATGTAGGTATCACAAGGAATGGCACTATCCTTCATCTTATTATACAAAGTTAGAACTTGCTCAAGGTCTCCTTGCTTTGGTACGACATTGAGGAGGATATTGTAAGTACGCAAGTCGGGTTGGATATTTTTAGAAGACGTTTCTTCATTAAACTTGAATACTTTGTAATACTTACCTAGCCTCCATATAATGAGATGAATTTGCCAAAAATCAGTGCTGACTTCAGCTTTCTGGACTGTGGAAGCTTTTCGAGGGTAATTCCAGCCTTAGCAATGATCATTCTTGCAATATAGCACGAGGTTAAGCTGGTTATATACAAAGCTCAGTTGAACATTCTTCTGGGATTCCCTCTATGCATCTCTAAACATCCTCAATAGTACTTATTTGTCCTGTGAAGTACACCCTGCACATATGATCTATATTCAGCTCATATACTTTCGAGTATAATCAGAAACCTCCAAGGCATGCATGAATCTCTGCAGCTGCTTGAGATATGTCCATACAATAATTACAACATTCTTACCGCTTGAGATCTGTCAACACAATAATTACAGTATTCTTAGGAGGATGATCTCTCTCGCTGCCCCCACCCCTCCATCCCTGCCCGTGTGTCCCGAAACCCTAAGTTTGTCCCACGTGTCCCAAAACTCTCTTGCTGTGTCCTCGGATTTGTTTGCCCACCATGTATTTTTTTAGGGTTTCCAACAGACGAACCACTTTTATTTCAATAAAAGTACAGCATTGAACAAGGACATGCCAAGGCGGAGGATTTAATTATGATGGAGGATCAATTCAATGTCATCAAAGACAACAAGAGAACGATGGACTCAACCATCACCTCCATCATCAAACACATATCCAAAGAGTGTGAAGCTTGGGGAAAAGAGAAAGAAGACCAGTAGATGGAGAGATTAAAGGAAAGAGAAGAATGGCTCAAGAGGGAAGAAGATTGGGTAGAAGAGAAGAAGGCCATGCCAAAACAAATCGGGTTCCTCGAGGGCTTGAATGCATCCCTCACCTCGATAGAAGGTGAGCTTAGAGCCGATTAGAGGGAAGCTCTTAAAATAGAGATCACTGAAGTCTTAACCGCGAGCATTGACACCAAGCTTGTCCACCGAGGGGTTACAGCACCACTTGGGCGCCTTGGATGAGTTCTATACACAAAAGAGGTTGACACTAAACCTTGGCAAGTCCAAGGTTATGGTCTTCCACACCTTTCCTATGGTGAGGAATGCAGCTTAGGATTCACAACAACCGGCAGACAAACAGAGGTGGTTAGTTCATATGTCTACCTAGGAGTCACATTCACAAGTCTATCTCGTCCCTTCAGTATGAGAATAGGCAGCCACAGATAGGCTCACATGGACGTATGCAGCTTTGGCCATGTTAGGAGGAGATGTCATAAGGCACACTTCCAAAAGCCCCGTACGAAGGAATGGCTATTCAACACACTAGTCACCCCAGCTATGATGTACGCAGAGACAATCTCCGCTCAAGGTCTCATGGCCACTCAATGGAGCGCCATTGAGAGGCCACACGTACTTATGATCTCACAACTATTCGATGGGAAACCGCCACTCCCACATGACATCATCAAGGAAGAGATAGCTGCACACCCCATGGTAGTAGAGGCACTATTCCAGACTATATGTTTCATTCAGAGAATGAGGATGAGGGAGCTCCGAGCTGACAGAATCACACACAGAGCATTTGAGGCGGGGACACAAGCCTCTGAATCAGAGTATGAGAGAGCTTGGTAGGACATGGTTAGATGGCCATGGATTGGATATGGATAGACTACCACCCTTCCAATATGATCCAAATTCTTCCCACATTCGCTCTCACGTAGTGAATGGAACACTCTGCTTAAGCAGGATCTATGGAAGCTCTATACCAGTCAAAGGTGGTTCACTTCGGGCTTAGGATCAAGATCGTCACACTACCCAATGCAGTTCTTGGACGTTCTAGCAAACGGGTTCATCAAGCCGAAAGCTTGGATATGATAGTATGCCCTTCACTCTAGCATGGAGAGTCAAGAAAAACACGACTAGACCACGAGCTCTTATACTCAATGAGATCAACTAAGACAAGGATCACTTTCTTTAGAAAGCGGTGAATACTAAAGGGACTAATCTCTTTCTATGGACAAGGACCTTACAAGGATGCAACTAGAGCACCGATGGTTATGTATGCCTCAGATCTTGGAGCCATGTATCACATCCTTAATCCATCTCCCGCCCTCCCTTCCCCCTTTCCCAATATTGTGCTCTTAGGTGGAGTAGTTTTCTATCCATTGTTTAAGGGCTATACTCCATATCCATCTTGTATTACGTGGTCATTTTTTGCATATAGACAAACTTCAAAGCCAAGCTTGCTTGTATTGTGTGGTCATTTTCTATCGAGACAAAGCCACATGCCTCCATACTACATTCTACATTTTTTGAACTTCATTATAATTTAAATTACTTTAGTTTTTATGTCATTTTATTGTACTTGTACTAGGAGTATCATCGATGTATATGGTTTTGTCTCATAGGCCATTTTTGGCCCGTAGAGGAAGTTGATATAGCTTTCATTTTTTCTCTCTTTCTTTTCTCCCTCTCTCTTCTTCCTTTTCTCTTTCTCTTCCTCTTCTCTCTATCTCTTTCTTTCTCTCACATTCTCTCTCTATTACTTTCTCTATTTCTCTCTACGTGTCTGCCACAAAAGCAAGATCTTTCTCTATCGCAAAAAGGAAAAGTATATCTGCTGCAATTATGTGTTAATAACATATATTGTCATTGTTGTCTTCCCCACTCCACGCATGGGATGAACTAAGAAGATAATCAAACCCATTCCCTTTTCTTTTTTGTTTACTGCTGCAAACTTGGCTGCACGCATTCCCAAATATTGAAAAGAGACCACCTCCATGTGAATCGAGATAGACTTCCTTCTTGGATGCATAAAAAGGAAGATGATCCCACTCCAAGTTTAGATAAGCTTTCATTCATCTCCACCATGCCCAAGAGCTCCTTGCTCTTATACCAAATGTAAGAAGACAAAATGTCGTGCTTGTGACTCACCTCCCAGCCAATATAAAGCCCTTATCTAGTCACCATTTATTGTTCATCATTTGGTCCAACTTGCCATTATGAATAGGCAACCAACCATCATTTGGTCTCACTATCCAACTTGCCATTATGAATAGGCAACCAACCATCAGACTCATGGATTTCGACTCTCTCTCTCTCTCTCTCTCTCTCTCTCTCTCTCTCTCTCTCTCTCTCTCTCTCTCTCTCTCTCTCTCTCTCTCTCTCTCTCTCTCTCTCTCTCTCTCTCTCTCTCTCTCTCTCTCTCTCTCTCTCTCTCTCTCTCGCTCCCTCTCTCTCTCTCTCCCCCTCCCTCCCTCCCTCCCTCTCTCCCTCCCTCTCTCCCTCCCTCCCTCCCTCCCTCCCTCCCTCCCTCCCCCTCTCCCCCCCCTCCCTGTCATGCCCCTTTGCCTTCCTCCCTATATTTCTATCCAGCCCCCTATGGTGCTCGGGTGGTATACCGTGCTTCACCTAATTGTGCGCAACTATAAGCGGAGTGGTAACCGTGCATGCCTCTGGATGGCGGACCAGCTAGGAATGCCCCCAACGTCCGGGCTAAAACGCACCATGGGCGTGAGTGCTGAGCCTTCCCTTCCTCACCTTTCATGGGGACATCGGTTGCCCCTTGGACCATGGGTAGATGCCCGGCAACGAGAACCCCCCGTCACACCTTGACGGGTCTTGCACGTAAACGGAGGGACGGCCAGCCCGCCCGCCCGTCCGTCCCTCATCTTGCCCGCTCATATAAAGGGGCTTTGGATGTGTGTGGCAAAGGAGAGCCACTATGCCTCTCGGCAAACGGCAACTTCGGACTCATCAGCAATCAACCGTCGGGACGGCCCTCCGTCGGCGGCCGTCCCTCGCATCTTATGGACAATGTCCCGTCTTCCGCTGCATCCGGCCTTCGGGCCGTCCCGCATCTCAAGTCCCGCTTCGGCTTCCAGGTTACTCAAGGGGATTGCCCCTTAACTTGTGGTCATCCTCCTTGTGGGGACCTACAAAAAACCCCCTTGGACTTGGACCGTCACAATTGGTATCAGAGCTTTGGCTCTCGGTCGGTCGGTGAATCCGCCGTCGACGGTGTCAATCGATGACCCGTTGGCAAAAGGGAAAATTTCTTTTCCTTTACATAGGTACGTTCGTCGTTGGTCCCCGCTTGGGCCTCGGCTCGTCTTCAGCATAATTTTTTACATGTACGTCGCAACGTCGTCGTCGGCCTCCGCATCGGCCGTCGGTAAACGAAAGCAGATCTGCGCTTCAGGCCTGGGTGGCAACGAGTCTCGAGGACGGTGTGGCAGACCACCCTCATCTTTTATGATCCTTTGGAAAGGCACGATGGTTCGCCCGTTCATGTGTTTATGGGTTCGACCCGCTTGTCAGCCCACTTCGTTCTCGTTTTCCCTCTCGAGTCTTGCCCCACGTCGACTTTTTCCGCGGCATTCCTGCCGAGAGGAGGGAGGGACCGTCCTCCATATGCCGGCAAGGCCGCCTTGTTCTCCGAGCCGGGGTAGCGCCGTACGTCGCACCTGTGCTTCCGTAAGTCGCGTCCCTTGGGGGAGGGGCCCCCGTCCGTGAGATTCAAAACCGGGAAGCGACACAGGGCACTCTCGTCGGGCCCCGTCACCGGGTGGGCCGGTTGGGTATAGTGCTATGTCAAACAGTGATGCTGTCGGTGCCAAAACGAAATGTGCTTAACCCACTTGACCACCTTCGAAGACCATGTCCCTTTCGCATATATTGCAAGATCTCTCGCCAAGTGCCCGAAGCTAAGCTACGTTTTTGGAAGATAATAGGCCAACAAACCGTGTTCTCCCGCGAGGGTATCGTATCGGTCAAGGGAGTGAGCGCCCTGAGGCCAAAATTTTAATCGGATGGAATATAGACCCAATCTTTTACTCTTTGGCCGGCTCGCCTAGAGTTTATAAAAAATGGTGTGTTTGCCTCCCGTCGGGCCGTACGGGGCCGGGGAGCGCACTTTCAAAGAGAATGGCCGGCGTGAATGTAAGCCGCTACGTGCACCACACGTCTGTGCCTAATTGCGAAACGTAAGAGGGCCGCCGATAGGCCCAAATTCATGTGGCCAACGGTGTGTGGCCTTGCCCTCCCGTCCGTGCCTTGGGAAATGCTTCCTGCAGGTCCCTTCGTGGCCGGGGCAAAGTTGGCAACAAACGGCCGACGGGTGTGTGACCTTGTCCTCCCGTCCGCACCTTGTGTGTTGGTGCGGCCCGCGGGTCCCCTTGAGGCCGGGGCAAAGATAAAAGTGAAGTCGGCCAGCGGGTGTGTGGCCTTGCCCTCCCGTCCGCGCCTTGGATGGACGTCGCCTACGGGTCCCCGTGAGACCGAGGCAAAGTATGGAAATGGAACGGCCGGCGTGATCGTAAGACGCTCAACGCGCCGCACGTCGGTGCCTTTGTTCGCATTGCCTAAGGGCCGCCAATAGGCCCACTTTTAACTTGAGATGGCCGACGTGAAGGTAAGCCGCCCTATGTGCAGCACGTTCGAGCCTATGATCGAAACATCAAAGGGCCGCCGATAAGCCCACTTTCTTGACAAAATGGCCAACATGAACGTAAGCCGCTCTACGCGCCGCACGTTCGTGCCTATGAACCGTGATGTCGAAGGGCCGCCGACAGGCCCGTTTTCAAATATGAACGGCCGACGTGAGTGTAAGTCACGATGTGTGCCACACGTCCGTGCCTAGGTGCCAAACGTTGAAGGGCCGCCGATAGGCCCGTTTTATTGGTGGGAATTTCCTTGGCCGGCACTTGTCGTTCGGGCTTTGTCGAGCCTTGAAAATTAGGGACCGTCAGAAAGGAAACAACGAGTGTGTGTGGAGTGGCAACAAGGCCCTCCCATCACAAAATTAGGATGAACCCATAGGGATCATATCCGCCCAGGATATGATCCATATCCTGGGCGGAACCGGCTCTGGGCCTAAGTGTTCCACGTTGGTTCTGACTTTGAGCGGAATGACCCACTTAGCCGTTTTGACGGCAAAGACGGATGACCAATCGTGCATTGATCTTTTTGACGATAGGATCTTCTTGGAAGTCCTAGAACGAAACCGGCACATTCAGCCTAATAAGAGGCAAAGGTGCCATGACCCAAACTGCGAGGTCCCGTCCATATGCAAAATTTGGCTCATGTGGAGCATTGGCTTGTCCCGATGCAATCGGAGTGGGGCAAGTCGTCCCTTCGCTTAGTCCCTTTGCTTCGAGCCAAACCTGTGGTGTTAGGTTCGCACCTCTCTTGCATTTAGGCAAAGTTTCCATAGATATGCATTCGCACGACAACCCGTGGTACTAAGGACACTGCCCCAAATTTGAGGGTAAGAACACCATCGCAAAAGCCATCACAAAAGTCACGCTTTCGACTTCACTGCAAAGCAGGCTTCATTCTAGCACCCGTAGGTGGACTTCTCGAGGACGCGGAGTCTCTTGGAGAGGGGGTGAATGTCATGCCCCTTTGCCTGCCTCCTTGTATTTCTATCGAGCCCCCTGTGGTGCTCGGGTGGTATACCGTGCTGCGCCTAATTGTGCACAACCATAAGGGGAGTGGTAACCGTGCATGCCTCTGGACGACGGACCGGCTAGGAATGCCCCCAACGTTCGAGCTAAGACGCACCATGGGCATGAGTGCATAGCCTTCCCTTCCTCACCTTTCATGGGGACGTCGGTTTCCCCTTGGACCGTGGGTAGATGCCTGGCAACGGGAATGCCCCCGTCACACCTTGACGGGTCTCGCACATAAACTGCGGGACGGCCAGTCCGTCCCTCGTCTTGCCCGCTCATGTAACGGGGCTTTGGACGTGCGTGGCAAAGGAGAGCCACTATGCCTCTTTGCAAAGAGCAACTTCGGACTCGTCGGCAATCAACCGTCGGGACCGCCCGCCGTCCCTCGCATCTTATGGACATCGTCCCGTCTTCTGCTGCATCCGGCCTCCGAGCCGTCCCGCATCTCAAGTCCCGATTCGGCTTCCGGGTTACTCAAGGGGATTTCCCCTTAACTCATGACCGTCCTCCTTGTGGGGACCTACAAAAACCCCCCTTGGACTTGGACCGTCACACTCCCCCCCCCCCCTCTCTCTCTCTCTCTCTCTCTCTCTCTCTCTCTCTCTCTCTCTCTCTCTCTCTCTCTCTCTCTCTCTCTCTCTCTCTCTCTCTCTCTCTCTCTCTCTCTCTCTCTCTCTCTCTCTCTCTCCCCCCCCGTGCCCTCCCTCCCCCCTGCGCCCTTTCTCCCTCCCCTCCCCCTCCCTCCCTCCCGCCCCTACCTCTCCCTCTCTCTCTCTCTCTCTCTCTCTCTCTCTCTCTCTCTCTCTCTCTCTCTCTCTCTCTCTCTCTCTCTCTCTCTCTCTCTCTCCCCACGAAAAAAAAATATGATAGAATACACAAAAAATGTTACTCGAATTCTACATTCCAATTGGACTCCCACATTCACTATTTAAAGCTACATCTTATCATGGTACAAGAAGCTCATGAAAATAAAACTAAAGTAGATTATTCTATCTGTACAATAGTGAAAAGAATTCCAAGGTTGCACTCTCATAGGCATTTCAAAAGTGAGATAAATAATAAGATGTGGATCCTAAAGAATCAGATCAAATGCTCTAATCCGAAAAGTCACCACATAGACATATCCATGGTACCAGATACTTATCATCTAGAATTGGATACTTATCATCTAGAATTGGATACTTATCATCTAGAATTGGCAAGCAGACTTGATCGTCCTTATGTGTACATGGTCATAGACTAGGATAGGATGACTTACACCCCATGACTTTTTATTAAATATCCCACTAACCCTCCTCAATTTTGTAAGCTTCTTCGATGACATTGCCTGTAGCTCATGATTTTGTTCCTTCAAATCGCTAGTTTTGAGCTTTCTAGCGCATGAAACAAAATACTGTTTGAGCAATACAATAGTCTCAGCATTTGGTGGCAATCCATCATCAGACATGAGCAGTACAAAATACTTCAGAATACTGTTGGAATTCTAGTAAACTTTCAACAATGTATTGTATAACTTTACACTATGAAAAAGACCTGCAGATGTGTAGCTTTCAAAAAGGTTCTCGGCAAGTTCCACATTACCCATCTCTGCCACATGGTTTAGAACCAGCAAAAATGCACTTGCCCATGGTTCAGATTGATCATATGTTAAAACTCTCTCTTGCTGTCCTTAAGTGCTCTAAGGCCTTATCAAGTTCCCCCATCTTAAGGTAGCCAGAAATTAGATGCCTGTATGTTACTGCAGTTGGCTTCAACCACTCACTCATGATCCTCAACATCAACTCTTCCACTGCTTCCATTCTTCCATGGCTTGCATATACATTCAGCAATGCATTGAATACCCTGGCTATCAACCTTCCTCTCTTTCTCTCAGCCTTACTGGCAAGATCCTCTGCTTCCTCGATCGAACCAAATTTTCCTAATGACTCGATCATCACCCCATACGTGCAAACTGAGACTTTGTTGGAACTCTGTACACGGCTCCAAAGCCTCCTAAGCTCACTTTTCTTCCCATGATCTGCACACACAGTAAGCATAAGATCATTAGCTAATGTGCGGTCTTCTTGGCTGCAACTCAGCTTCTCGTCTGTTAGCTCTAAGGTTTTTTCTTCCTTTCCTGATGCCCTGTAAGGCAGTATCAATGCCCTGTAAGGCAGTATCAATTCATCTAATTGTACAAAGTTAGAATTCGCCCAAGATCTCCTTGCTTTGATAACACATTGAGGAGGATATTACAAGTACATGTGTCGGGTTGGATATTTTTCGAAGACATTTCTTCCTTAAGTTTGAATACTCTGTCGTACTCACCTTGGCCTCCATATAATGACATGAATTGACCAAAAATCAGCGCTGACTTCTGGACTGTTGAAGCTTTTCGAAGATAATTTTAACCTTAGCAATCATCCCCCTTACAATATAGCATGCGATAAGCTGGTTATAAACAAGTTCAGTTGAGCAATCTTCTGGGATTCCATCTACGCATCTCTCAGCATCCTCAGTAGTACCCACTTGTCCCGTTAAGTACAGCCTGGACATATGATCTGTATCATTCTGTTCATATACTTTCTTGTTCCAAATAGATTTCGCTCAAGTAAATATGCAGCGCTAGCGTCAGCAGAAAGCTGAATCAGCTGCTAAACTAGCAACTTTGCTTTTCCTGCAGTGGAATGGGCTATCCCGTCTTGCACTATCCGCTGTCGCCGCTTCGCGAGGGTGCATCAGCCTTCTCTTCGAAAGGCTCTTGCCACGAATAATTGTGATTGCCAAGAGCATGGCTGCTCCGCACACAGCGATTGATGTGGACTCGGAAGCCGAAGAGAATCTGAAAATTCCTTTCTTGATCAATCCACATCCACCACTCAGACACTTCTTTGCAAATAAGGGTCCTTTCAGACAGGGGCAGTGGAACCTAGAAGAAAAAGATGTAAGTTCCGGTTGGAATTTATGAAAAGCATCAAAGTCCTCCAGCGTTATATTCACACATAACCATGGAACATGCATAGTTTTTTTCAGTGCCGGCACCTTATGTGAATGTAAAACTTTCGAAAAAAAGTACATCAAGAACCAATAAGCAATGGACATATTGCCTTTTTTATTTTTTATGGACATGTTGCTTTTTTTACTTTTTTATATTCTTATCTGACATCCAACACTCAAAATCTCCCCAGGGGGAAGGGGGGTGCCGGTACATTTCTTTTTGAAATGTCTCGTGCACCGGCAGTGAGATCTTTGAGGGCTCCACTCCTGTGTGAATGGAGCATTACACATGGCTTATGCTGAATGGCTAGAGAGGATGGGTTTCAGAAGCCGTCGTCCGTCGTGCTGTGCGAAACCCACCTAAGAGAAACATTACGACCCTCTTCCGTTGTTTTTTCAATAAGATGGTCATACATGATCTAGAAGTGTTGAAGTGAACGAACTTCCTTTATAAATAAATGCGTTAAAGTGATGACATATGAACAGAAGAGTCTTTGGCCTCTTGAGGCAGAGGTCGAAAGTTCAAGTCCCGGGCTGGACATGCTATGGCTTAGGCTAGTTAAACCAGTTGTAACCATGTCTCCTTCAGTTGTAACTAAGTCTCCCTGTCTAACCCCTGCTTTGTGGGACACGGGGGGTCTCGCAGGTACTATGCCCATTCACTTGTACAGTTGCAATTTCAAAGTTAAAGTCTGGGGGAGTATGCTTCGGCTGAACCTCCATTTAAAAAAAAAAAAAACAGAAGAGTCTTTGGTCATCTACTGACATATGTCCACATCTCGTAGTTTTAGTGGTTGAGTCTTTGATTTCTTGAGGTAGAGGTTCAGAGTTCAATCTCTAGGATGGACATGTAATGGCTTTGGCCAATCTAAACCAGTTAGAATCAGTTGTAACTTTGTTTAACCCATGCTTTGTGCGATACAAAGGGTCCCACGGGTACTATGCCCATCCATCTATATAGTTGTTCTTTCAAAGTTAAAACTCAAAGAAGTAAGCGCTTATCAAGACTCCATTAAAAAAAAAGAGAGAGAAATAGAAGAGTGCTGAATATGAACAGTAAAGTGTTGAAAATGCTACACCTCTAATAAAATTCAACCATGGATGTATCCTCTACATTTTTGGAAACATTGGTTATAGTAATGACATGCTTTGACCACAACGAAATTTCTTCTTTATTCCTTCTTTATAGTAGTTGTATCCTTGGTTATTAATAAAGTTCACAATATCCATATTGTGATCAAATGAATCCATGTTGAAGCCCATCTTTCTCCAAGTTACAACCCCAATTTTTTTATCAATTTCAGTAGTTGTTTTGTATGTTTTTTGGGAGTAGACCAAAAATATGGTGGTGTTTACCCGATTGAATGAAAAGTAGGAGTATCACAAAGAGGACTTTTCCACTATTTTGGTCTAAGTACAAGTAGTTAGTCTAGCTTGAGAATTGAGATGCTCCGTTATGGATTCCACTATCAAATATTATTGGATTAGATCCTCAAAAACACATATTTGCTCTTGAAATTTCAAAAAGTATAGTATGAAATGCCCAGAAAAAATACATTTTTTCATCATGTTGATGTAATTCAAATGTATGCTCTAAAAAAAAAAACCACGTTAGGTCATGTTTGGCCCAAGAGAATTACGATCAAGTATAGTTGGAAGTTAGAACGAAAGGTTTTGACTAAAAGAATGTGCGCATAAGGAAAGTCGAATGTAATTGGCTTTCAAAGTCATGATCTCACCCTTAAAGAAGCGATTCCTATGGAACATAATTCTTGAAAATGTCTTTTCAAGTCTATAAATATCTTTTCAAGGCATTTGTAGGATAAGGGAAACAAAACGTGCATATTTATGGCCTTAAGCAAGACTTCATAAACAAACCATGAGCTTGATGTCCTACAAAGTGGAAAAAGTAAAACATAATGTTCTGAGTACTCGTTTGAACTACTCCTTACGAGTGGAATGGAGCTAAGATGAGATTACTTGAATACAGCAAGAAAGTATTAAATAAAGTCCAAGTTCAAGAATATCTTTTCAAGGTACTTCAAGGAATGTGGAAATCAAGTTGAAATGCAGAGAATTTGAGTGTAGATTTTTGCCCACGTTGTTGATTATTTCTATAAATGTCCAAACATAGAGAATACTAAGTATATCTAAGTAGCAGCTTGAAATGAAAGATTAAAGCCTTGAGGATTTTTTGAGGCTATCATGATCTACATAGAACTTAGAATTTCCCCAATAAAGTGAACGGAGAGGTATGACCTTTTACTTGGGACAAAAGAAGAAGTAGAAGAAACAAATTGATAATCCCTTGGTCCTTCAACTAGAACTAAAACAAGTCCTCTATGGTATGATGAAGATAGTTATGCTTTTATATCCGTATAGAAAGTGTTTGGCAAAGAGCCTTTTAAAACATCTTTTTGATCTTTAGAACGAGGCTTTCACGAATTTGTAGAAGTTTTTAAAAAAATGTAAGTCTTATAAACAATTTGGTAAGACGACATAACTTGATATAATCCTTAGTTGAGGTTCCAAAAATAATTGCAATATTTGTTGAAAGCATGAGTTGACTCTATGGTTCTCATTTTTGGGCATAGCGTTTTTTCTAGTCATTTTTTGGGAACAAAGTAAGCTAGTTGCACATTGAACCAAGAAAAGAACTCTATGGGACATTCATGGGAGGATGACCTGATAGAAATATCTGACCAAATTTCTTGAAGAAGATTGGAGAAAAGATTTACTAGTATAGGAAAATGGAAATAACTTCCTTTGAGGAATCAATCTTCTTTGAGAAAACAACTCGTCATCTATATGAAGCATGTGATAACGGGATGCTTTGGAAAAGGAATATTATATGAAGATTCTATCTCCAATAACGTTGTGCACTTATGAGATTGAATGGGGGATAAGTCATATGGGAGTCTAAAAATAAAATCTATAGGGGAAAATCATATACGGAAAGCAAACTTTTTTAGTTTCACCAAGACAATTGCTTAAAGTATGGCAAGAAAAAGCAAGAAGAAGATGTTATAATCAGCATCCATGCTCAATAAATGACAAAAGATAAGAGCGTCTAAATATATCATATGAAGGTTTGTAAAATGTTTCAAGCAAGAAAGTATCCCAATATGAATACCTGTTGAAGAGATATGAATCCAATATAAGTTCGTTTGAAGGCCTGCGGTGCATGTCATGATGCCCAAGGTTGGCCATCCTTAATCACATATAACCTTGGAACTAGCAAAGAAAAAAGTCTTTGTTTACTTGATTTACACTAAGGCTAAATATCCAAGCCAAAAGTGGAGACACTTTGGATAGGGAATTTGTAAATTCGATAGAAGATTCCCATGTTAGAGGGCAAAAAATCTCTTTGGCCTTCAAAATGAGGCTCTCATGGATCCATTGAAGTTAGGTATCAGTATGTGGCTTTAAAAGGGATTGGGTACCACTTTCTTTAAAGTTAATTGAAACTCTAGCAATGATAGAATTATCTATCCAAAGCATGAGTTGATTTTATGAGTTTTCTTTTTTGGGTATATCATTGGCCAAAGACCGAAAAAAAAAATCATGTCATGTAGTGGAACATAGTAATGCTACTTGGAAACTGAACTGGTTAGAAAATATCCATGAAAGGATGGCCTAACAAAAAATATTAACCAAATTCATAAAATATATGCTAATAACATACACCTTCAAAAGACATATTGATCTAACAAGACTACTTTCTAGTTGTAAATAGACTATGAATCTAATGTCATTGATTCTAATACTTTATAATGAAAAATACACTACACGTTTTAGGGAGGTACATCATGTACGTAAGACTCTTAGTTAAAAGAAGAATGGGATAATAGAAAAGGTGGTCCAAGCAAGGTTCAATAGTTTCATCGAGGGTTGAAACACGAGGTAAATAAATGAAGAGCTAATAACCAACTCTATATATTCCCCAAATATTAAATCAATCTTTAAAGGAACAACATGTCTTTTTATAGAAAGAAAAATATTATAAAGTAACCTAACCAAGCAAACAATTCAAGCTAAGATTGAGTTTCTATAAGGCCTTGGGAAAGATAAGAACTTAGACTAATGCATAAAACAAAGAACTTAGACTAATGCATAAAACAGCGAGTCATAACAAACAAGAACTATGTCGTAAAAAGAGAACACCCTCATCGAAAATCAAGCAAATTGCATCTTATGTTTGAAAACACTTAATACCAGTATACACATATTTCAGAAATCAAGTGAAAACATGTGATTTTTTGATATTTTTTTGTCATTTCTTCATAAAAAAGAGCTCAAAATGTGGCCAAAATTTCACTCGATTAAACATTGAACATGTTTTCAATGGTGGATATCGGATAGTTATTCAAAATTGCTATAGAACATGGTTTCGTTAAACAAACTACTTTGGAGCATTTATATAAGCACTAAAAATGTTATGGATTTTCAACTCAACTCACAACTTTCTTGATCTATGTCTACACCCCCATCATCTGATGCACTTGATTCAATTTGAGACTATTGAGAGCTCTCTTCTTCTTCTTCTATATCCACAAGAGCTCTATTTTCATCAAAGTACATGTCGAATTCTGCAGGATCATGCACATATCTTCTTGTTTACCTATGATTTGTTGTACCACATACATCTAGAATCTTTTGCTTTATCATATTGATGGTTGCTTTCTTCAAGTGCCGTGTTTTTGTCAAGGCAAAATCATAAACAAGAATATGTACATCATCCATTTTAAGAGTGGATGTGTGTCTGTGTACTTGAGCCGAGACGACTCAAGGACTTGTGCCAATGAGACTATACCTCAATTGCCGCACAAGTGCATATAGTGGGTACTTTAACACACATTTAAATGTCAATCCTAAGGAGCGACTTACCAAGTGTATGAAGACGTGTGCACACGTGATGGAAAATGAAGTGGTTTAGCTAGCATGCATGAGAAAAGACTACTACCTCTCACACTTACTGAAATACTGAAAGTGTTTGCCGCAAGCCTCTTACAGCAGTTTTTAGTATTTTGAGGTTTTCTCCCAGCCCAGAACTCCGAATATAGGCAATAGGGTACTCGTTTCGAAGCTCTCGACGAGGCGCATCCAATGGTGGTGGTTTCACTCAATTCTGACCACTCTGCTTCAAGTTATGGCGAAAACAGTGAATGATGGGAATCACAAATACCCGCGCCACAGCTTCTCCTAGCTTATGCACGCACTACAGCAGCTCAAAACCAAGGGAAAGGGGTAGACAACAATCCTACACATGCATTACAAGCATCACACACACATACAAGAGCGAAATGAAGATCAAAATCAGCAAGAAAGAGGCAAACTCGAAAATTTGAAGAGCTCCTTCTTCACAATGGCAAGAGTTTCTTACAAAGAGTCACAAAGTGACTTATATACATGAGCCCTAAATTTGGTCCTTTCACACAAGTGACCGGCACTTTATTCACTAAGAGACTAATTTCCTACTATTGTACATGGGTAATCTCTACTCTTCTGTGGGGATGCATCTAGAGGACTCCTCTAGTGCATTTACAAAGGGAAATATATTACAAGAATGAGTATGATACAAAAGATATGATGTCCAAATTGGAAAAATTTTAGGGCCCGTCTTTTTCTCTGCTTCGTACTTTTTTAGCTCTGCAACACTCTCCCCCTCTTCGTCTCTGTCGTCCCTTGACAGGCTTTGCTTCTTGTCATCAGTTTGTTGTCCGCACTCACCCAGTGGTCAGTATTGTCTGTAGTTAAACAGACATGCAGATTCGATGGCCTTCTTGATTCAAGCTCTACTACTCGAGAGCCTGCCGCATTTGTCTTTCCTGTTGACTTGGGTTGCCACGCACGCCACCAGTGACTAGGAATGTGCTGTTCTTAGTCACCCTCTTAAACTTTTCAGCCTCTACCCCTTTATAACTTTTGGTCCTCTGATTTGTCCTGGTTGCAAACATCTGACCCTGTTGTATTGCTTTGAGGCTGTTTGCTTTTTTCCATCGTGCATGACCTGGATGTTTTGCCTTTTTGCCTGATGCGTGCCCCTGCGGGGCTTTGTGCAGAGATGGGTAATGCGCCCCTGCGGGGCTTCTTGCAGAGATCTGTCTTCCAATATCATGTATCTATTGTACCGTCTTAGACTTTGATTTTTTCCTTCTTTTCTTTTTGCTTGATTGTCCCTCTACACGTCCCTCCTCCTGAACTCTGTCGTCCTCGACAGGCTTTTTGTGGCGACGTGTGTATGTTTGTATGGCTTGTTGCTCTCTTTGATTTAGCAGATTCGCGTGACACAACATGAATTCCTTCCATTGCTGAGACTTTACTCCGTCTTCTGGCGCCTGTCTATGATCAGCAAAGAAGCTTGTTTCATAGGCCACCAGCCTTGCATTCAAATTGGAAGTCATTTTAACAAAAATTTCTGAATCAATTTCGAAGAAGCCTATAAAGAATGCTTCTTCAAAGGTCTGCATATACGGCGATGGCAAAAACATAAGGCGAGAATAATATGCCATAATGGTAAGTCGGCTGGGAATGGTAGATAAATCAAAAATCAAGGCCTCTAAGCCTTGCGTAATTCCAATGAAATTCAAAAAGGTATATTTGGCATGTTGGAACACCTTTAGCACTGTTAGTAATATGCTGAAAATTTTATTGGTCATTTTGACCGCTAAATCTGGCACTGAAGCGTATTTGGAAATCCAAAATTCCATTGTCTTTACCATATATTCTTCGGTTGGTAGGTAATTATGTGGCGGACTAGGTAATAAAGGGTAGTTGAGCCACTGATTATTGATATTACCTTGGCGCTGTCCTTCCCAAAATTGCGTCCAAGACCGTCTACGGGGTACATGACAAAAAGATGGATTGACTTGAAGTTCATATGGTGATGCTTCCCACTGTACCCGCAACATTGGATGTTTCTCCAAAATCTTTCGTCGCCATATCGGATCCGCCTTCTCGAACTCCTCTTGAGTGTATTGAAAAGTGTCATGCCTGAATTGAAGGTTGTGGTCCGGATCTTTATTCGTTGCAGACTTTATATAATATCTAGTTTGCTCTTTAAGTAGTCTGTATGGTACATTGAATGGCTTCAAAATTTGTTCCAGTTGTTTATTATCTATCTGAGCTTCTTTCATGATCTTGATGATCTGATCTTCAAATTCCGCCGTGAGTTGGGACACCAGTAGTGCCCTTTTTGGTCTGCTCAGTTCTGCAATTTCTCGTGTGTTAGGTTCTAATGGAACCTTCTTTTCCGCCCTTATTGGTGAATGATACGAGGGGGGAGAGAGAGGACGTACCTCTTCCTCCACAGTAGCCGTGGTCTCTTGTAGAACTACTGGTGTCCCCTGTTTTGCTCCCTGCTCTAGTTGTTCTTCAAGCTGTTTGATTAAATCATCTTTTTTCTTGTTTTCCTCTTCGGCCTTAGCAATAGTTGCCTGATGTTTAATTAGTTCCTGAGCCACAATATTCATGTGTTCTGTGTCTTCCTTACACTGTCGCAGGTAGTTATTCTCTGCTTTTTTCCATTTCGTTCTTAGTGCAGCTGTGTCCTCCATGTATCTCTTTTCCCAATCGGTAATTGTCTCTTGCTCCTTCTTGAGCTGATCTGCATACATGATCACTTGCTCTTCTAATTCCTTGATGTCTGTTTCCGGTTGTGCTTGTACTTCGAGTGGTTGATCACTTAAAAGAGCAGCCATAAGCTCTTTGTTTCGTTGTCTTAATGCCTCTGCCTCATCCATGTACACTTTAATCTGTGATTCCAGAATTTTACTTCTGGACGTCATGCGTGTCTTTTCAGCCTCATTTGCTTGTAGTTTTTTGGTGATATCTTGTAGTTGTGCTTTTAATTGCTCATTTTCTGTTTCTAGCATGCTATATTTGCTTTTGATTTCTTTCAGTTCAGTTTCTTTTTGTACTACCTGTTCTTTTACTGTCTCTAGCTCAGTAGAGAGGTCCTTACCCCATTTTTGAAGTTCGATTTTGTCTCACATGGCTTGGTCATAATCTTCATCAGCATCAGCCATAAGTTGCTGTGTATCTAGGGCAGTTCTGATCATGTCCTGCACCACAGGCTTGAGCTGAGCCATATCCACATTTAGCCATGTCCTTGGTATATCCGGGGTTTCTCCTGTTTGTACATCTTTTCCTTTTTCGATATGGATCGTTTCATTGTGTGGTTGCCTAATTTGTAGATGTACTTGCGGTTCTGCGTCATCTTCCACCACATCAAGAACCTTCGTGGCACTCCCTTGAAATGTAACATCCATGGGGGACGGTTCTGCCACAACCCTTATGGGTGTAAAGGGTTCTTCGTCTTCTTTTTGTGTTTCCTGACATTCTTGCTTTGGTGTCTTCAGGCGTAATTTTCTGGGTGGTGTGGCCTCCTTGATTTGGATGTTGGAAGTTTCATTAAGTTTTAAAGTGAGGTGACCTTCCATTTTTGCTTCCTTGCTCCTGGTATCTTGATCTTCTTGTGTCACGTGATCTTCCTGCTTGAGGTCTTTGTGCTCTTTGTTATAGTCTACCTCATTTAATTCCTCCCATTGGCCGTCATCTTTGGATTCGCTTTGAATATCTACATCCAATAATGATGTATTGGGCTCCTCTTGGCCGTCGGATCCAGAACTAGAGTTATCTAGCCCAATTTCCCGATATCTATGTACTTTTGTGAGTTTGCCTTTTGTTTCCCTAGCTCGTCGGACTGCTGATAATGATGACCCTGGACCGGTAAATTGACTTGTCCTTCTGTATATTGGTGGGTCGCTTCCAGAGCATCCGTCAAGTCTTTTGCCGTTATTTCCTTCCTTCCTTCAATAGTAGTTTTGGGAAGTACATGGATCCTTTTGGTAGTTGGTGTGTCTTCATCATGTAGCTTGACTTCCCGGGATCTTTTTGTACCTCTCATTCTAGGTTGAGAGCTCGTTTCTGCCACTTCCACAATATTTGTGCCTTTCTTTTTCTTAGGAACTGTCGCCACTTTGGCATATTGGGCAATGACGGTTGATGATGGCATCTCTTGTAAATGTTCCCTCATTCCTAAGGCATGGTAAATCAGGATGGTTAGTGCCACACTGCCATTTAGGAACTTTTTATTCTTCCATTGCTTCTTGGCTTCGAACAATCTTTCTTGAACATAAGGAGTCAAATTGATTTGATTTCCAATTTGCTTGATGGCATGGGACAGTAATTGCACAATGATCTTTTGTGGAGCTGTGTATCGATGCATATTTGGGAAGCAAAAGTGTTGGTGGATCAATCTGACCTCATCTTCTATGTCCACCCGGTTGATGTCGACGAAGGTCCGGGTCTTTGCACCTTTACTTTATTCTTTTACTATGGTGACCCCATCCTTCTCCCATCCAAAGGCTTCCTTGATTAATTCATGAGTGAATTGAATAATCACCCATTCGCCTGTCTTGTCCATTACTCTAGCTTCCGGCACGAGAGGATCATGTAGTGCTGGCTGTAGTGTATTCATGACTTGAGTGCATCTGTGAAAATCAGGCTTATAGATTGGCAGTTCAAAATATTTATGTATTCTTGCTTTCTTCATGGTCTCTTCAACAGAAGGAAGTGTGTGTTGCACTCGAAAATCCTAGGACATTATTGGAAACAGATGATCTGTGTCCATGATTTTGATTGTTGCGAGGAACAGGTAGTCCCCTGCAGGCTGGTCTTCGTGGAACCAGTGTCCCTTGGCCTTTGTGATACTTTGGGGAGGAAAATCCATCACTTCCTCGGGTACGGTTGCTTCAGAATCTTCAGAAGCCATCTGCACTCAAGGTAGAGCATGAATTAGTGGCCATGTATTATCAGAAATCCTCCTTTATTTGTTTGTCATAAGCTCGCTATTGCTCCGAGTGAACGGTGTCGTCCCTTTCCCGTGTGTGTGAGAAAGGTAATACTTGGATTTTTCACATTTTTATGTATTTTTATATTTTCATCTGAAAAGGAAAACAGAAAAGTGAGTTTATAGCCCAAGCGGTTATTAATTTTTTTGGAGTATTTTTCTTAATATATGTACAAGTGCTCTCCTATTTCCCAAGAGGAAAATGTGCTTGACTATCCTGAAATAGAAGAAGGTTGTGCCGAATGCTTGGCCTTGTAATGTGGCCCTATCATGCATACTTTGGGTATTGACAATTCTACATGTGTGCAATTGGAAGTAGTTGGTTGATGCATGCCGTTCATTTTGTCTTTTGGTGTCCAAATTTGCTTCATTGTGCTGGGCTTCGTTGTATGTTGCTCACTTCCACTGAAAGTGGCTCTTTTCTTCTTGTTGTAGGTCTGCTTTATCTGGTTTGTGAATCTTGGAATGGCTCGGATTGCCATTACAGACTCCTTCTTTCTCCAGTAACTCTTTTGTTGTGGCTGTTTTGCCTGTGGATCACATTGGTTCTTCTTGTTTTGGGGATCATCCTTTTGGTTTGGTTTCTTTGTAGTGCATGACTTAGGAATCCAGATTTGCAAACGATCCTGTTGAGCAGCTACTACTTTCTTTGGGATCCATATTGTAGCAATTCGTCGATGACTTCGTTGTTCAGACTGAGTTGGTTTTTGCTTTGATTGTTTGTTCTGATGTGTGTTGTGCTTCTGTTGTCGAAGATACTCCTCTACTTGATCTTTCTTTATCCACGCTTGGTTAGAGTATGGAATAGGGTATGTTTTAATGGGTACAGATTTTGAATTACTCAGAGGACTAGTCTCTCTAATGCATGGTGCTTCGGTGAGGTTGGTTTCAGCTTGACTGACACTCTCAAGACTTGCTAGACTAGAACATGGTGGGCAAGCAGAATTCAATGTGTCCGCACATATAGCACTCGATGAAGGTGTCTCTATAGTGCTAGTGATCATACATTCAGGACTTTGTTCATTAGAATGAACTGTCTGCTCCATGCTCACAGATTTGATTGGTCGTTCCTCTAGCAGACTGAACACTTCACGGTGTCCTATCTTGGATGAGATGTATCCTAACGCTAATTGAATGGTCACCTCGTATTCGTAATCCAGTCTTGACCTAACACTACCTCTTCAAGTAAATCTTGGTCATGACACACTAACAGCTTTTGTTCCATAGTGTTGTTGCCAAGATGCAACGGTAAGGTGATCTCACCTATGCATTGAGTAATTGTTCCTCCTATTCCTATCAACTGGGCCATCGATGGGCGTACTGTCTCCTTGAGTTTTTGGGTCAGAAAGCTTGATGCAGCTTACAGCGGCTCCTGTGTCAATGAGAGCATTCACCAAGTGGTACTCCGTTTTTCCTGCTCCCAAATTTAAATATGGTTGTGTTCTCTGTGATCCTAGGTTTTGAGTGGTTCTAAAATTAGCCATTGGGATGAGTTCTTCTCCTAGCCGATATCTCTCATCTCGCTCTCTCATCCACTCTTTCCGTTTCTTTATTCTTTCCAATGCTTCTTGTCTCGCTTCCTCTCGTATTCTCTCTTCTTCGTTTTTTCTATTTTAGGCACCTACCAATCGCGCTAGCATTTGATCAGTCAAGGGCTCCATGAATCGTCTTACTCTACATCCACTGATGTAGTTTGGTAATACATTCCCATCTAAGGTTGCTAAGCTAATGGCTCCACTTGTAGATATACGATTAATGATTAATGGACCATATCCTCTCTTCTGCAATTTCTTAGCATGTTGTTTCAAAGTGTATACTAGAACTAAGTCGCCTTCTTTAAGTCCCTTGTCTTTTATATGTGCATCATAATATGCCTTTTGTCTCCGTTTAGCAGCATAAATGCCTGCTACAGCTTGCAATCTAGTCTCATGTAACTTCTCAATTTGATCTAGTTGTTGGGACAATTCATGACCGTTCCACTCATATTGCTGGGCCACTTTCAATGTAGGCACTAAGAAGTCAATTGGCAAAATTGCATTTTGCCCATACACTAAATTGAAAGGTGTGGTTCCAATGGCCGTTTTATATGCAACTCGGAATGCCCAAATTGCATGATGCAATTGTTTGTCCCAATCCGATCTTCCATTATTGACAAGCTTAGTCAGCACCGTGCATAGCACTTTGTTAGAGCTCTCAGCCTGTCCATTGGCTTGGGGATGGTATGGTGCTGATTTTTTATGAATCACCAAGAACTCGTTCATTAATGACTCAATCACCTCATTGAGGAAGTGCGTTCCTCGATCGTTAACAATCTCAATGGGCAAGCCAAAGCGGGTGAAGATATGCTCAAAGAGAAATTTTGCGGTAGTTTGAGCATCATTCTTCCTAGTAGCTCTTGCTTCTACCCATTTTGTTAAGTAGTCCGTGGCTACTATGATGTATTCCGCATGTGATCCTTTGGTAGGTGGATTGATAGGTCCAATGAAGTCTATTCCCCATTTTGTGAAGGCTCTCGCGCATATCATTGGTCTTAATGGCATGTCGTCTCTTTGAATTGGGTATTTAGTTCTCTGACAAGTCTCACAACTTCGTACGTACGTTTCAGCATCCATATGTAGAGTTGGCCACCACAAGCCCGCAAAGAGAATCATTTTAACGGTTCTTTCAGCCGAAAAATGACCTCCTACAGCACCTGCATGTGCCATTTCTAATATAGGTAGATATTCTCCTTCATGCACACATAATCTTAGTTGGTTATCCTTCCCTCGTTTGAACAATTGTTTTCCTATGAGAATGTAGTCCTTGCTCATTTCCTCTAAGGATCGCTTTCTTGCCAAGCTAGTTCCTAATTCATGTTCTTGAGTTTTTAAGAATTTCACTAATGGTGTACTCCAATTGGGTGCTATGGTCAAAAAAGGTAGAGACATATGATCTTCGGGAACCGTCTCTCGGCATTCTGCACAATTACTTACGTGGTCGTGAACACTCTTGGGCATGTCAGGCCAATATACTCCTAATCTTTTCAGTTCTCGGATAGTTCCATGAATCCCTTTGTGTGTTCTCCATTTGCTCACATGGGCTTGCTCCATTAGTTGAGTTTGTTCATCCTCATCAACACATCTGAGTAACACTCCGTTGGGTTCCTTGTAGTATACACTTCCTGACACAATATGTAAATTCCTCGATTGAAGAATTTCTTTTTTGCTATTCCTATTAACTGAGTGTTGAGGCCCATGAGTGAGTATAGGGATCAATTTCTCAGCCCACTTTGGACATACTTCCAGGTTAAAAAGGTAAGTATCTGGCAGATCATCAGGCACTCCACTCGGTGGCTCTCCATGTGTTAGCCTCGAAAGGTGGTCTGCTCTTACATGTGTGTTCCCCTTTTTCACTATTACTTCGAAGTCAAATTCCATTAGCAGTAGAAACCATCGTACCAACCTTCCCGTGTTACAAGGTTTATTGACTAAGTACAACAAAGCTTGATGGTCTATAAAGAATTTGAACTTGTTGGCTAGAAGATAATGTCTGAACTTCTTCACAGCGTATACCATTCCTAAGCCCTCTCGTTCCGTAGTGGTATAATTTCTTTCGGCTTGATTCAGTTGTCTACTCGCATAAGCAATTGGATGATCAAGCTTGCCTTCATCAGCTGGCTGGGCTAAGATGCATCCAATGGCATAGTTAGAAGCATCAACATGAATATGAAAAGGCTTGCTCCAATTGGGTGATTTCAGAATTGGGGCAGTACTAAGTCTTTTTTTCAACTCTGTGAATGCCTTTTCGCACTCTTCTGTCCAAGTAAATTGAGTCAAGAGACTGTACAAGGGTCTTGCTATTATGGCATACATGTGAATGAACCTACGGTAGTATCCACAATGTCCCATAAAAGCTTGCACTTCCTTCGCGTTCTTGGGTCTTGGTAAGTCTAAGATGACTTTAATTTTGTCTTCATCTGTTGAGATTCCATTCTTAGAGACAATATGTCCTAAGATTTTCCCTTGTCTAACCATGAAGACACATTTTTCAGGATTGAGACATACTCGATATTGTCGACATTTGGCAAAAATCTTTCCTAGTTCAGGGATGTGCTCTGATCGTATGGCTGAATATGTACAAAGATCATCCACGTATACCTCCATAATTTTTCTCAGAAATTCCTTGAACACATGACACATCAATCTTTGGAAGGTAGCTGGGGCATTCGTTAAACCAAAAGGCATGACTCTAAAGGCATATACTCCCCATTCAGTTGCGAATGCTGTCTTATGTTGGTCCTCAGGAGCAATGGCTACCTGATTATACCCCGAAAAGCCATCCAAAAAACTATAAACTTCCTTCCCTCCTACCCTTTCCAAGAGATGATCCGTGATTGGTAAAGGATAACTGTCTCTTATGGTTGCAGCATTTACTTTCTTCAAATTGATGCACACTCTTAACTTTCCATTCTTTTTTGGTACAACCACCAGAGGTGACACCCATTCCGTGTGCTCAATTTCATAGATGAATCTAGCATCTAGTAACTTGTCTATTTCCTCTTTTATTTTGGCTGAATACACATCATTATAAGTGTATGGCCTCTGTTTAGAAGGTTTGGCTTCGGATGTCATGGGGATTCTATGCGCACATATAGATGGATCTACTCCTTTCAAGTCCTTATAGGTCCAA
>CM035441.1:138798070-138815570 GCA_020310875.1 Ceratopteris richardii
CTTACAAATGAGGATGGTATCAAATATATCAAGCATGTAGGGTTGGGTAAAATGCACCAACAGCTCCCCCTCAAGCCTAACATGCTTGACATTCAAATAAGTGTTCAATTGTCCTTAATTTCCTGCAAGCCAATCATCAACTTGAATCTACTTAATTTTGTACCATCAAGAGCTTTAGTCAACATGTAGGAACATTGCATATCTGTAGAGACATAGGATAGTTGAATATCCTTGCTCATTAGCTTCTCCCTTACGTAATGGTAGTGGACTTCAATATGCTTGGTTCTAGCATGGTATACCGGATTAGCTGCTAGATGTATTGAGCTTGTGTTGTCACCAAAAATGTGAGGTGTTGAAGAATGAAGTCCAAGATCTGTGTACAAAGACTTTAGCCACATGATTTCTTGAGTTGCATTAGCCAAACCTCTATATTCTGCTTCAGTAGAAGATAATGCCACGGTTGGTTGCTTCTTCAATGACCAAGAAATGATTATGAACCTGCAAATGATATATACCCTGATGTGCTTCTTCTATCATCTTTAGATCCGGCCCAGTTTGCATCTGAGTAGACCTTTAGCTCAATATCTGAAGTATATGAATAGAACAAACCTTCATTCATGGTCCCCTTTAGGTACTTGAGGACTCTCTTGGCCGCTTCCATATGTGGTCTTCTCGGCTTATGCATAAACTGACTCAATATGCTAACACTATAGCATATATCCACCCTTGTGAGTGTTGCATAGTTCAAACTTCCAACCAAGCTTTGATAGCTTGTGATGTCTTCAATTGGCTCTCCTTCATAAGCACTAAGCTTATGATTTTGCTCCATAGGTGTACCTGCACACTTGGTATTTTCCATCTTGAACTTGACGAGCATGTCATGGACATACTTCCTTTGTGTGATGTATATACCTGAATCTGTGTAGATCAACTCCAATCCAAGAAAATAAGTGAGTGGTCCGGGGTCACTTATTTTGAACTCCTCCTTCATTTGACTCTTTACCTGTTTGTTTCTGTTGTATATTATTGAACAATGCATTGTTAAAGTGTTATATTATTAATGTATTAATATGTTTTTGATGTTTCTGATATAGCAGCTGAAGGTTCGTGAGGAGCGTGCAAGGCGTGAAAGGGCGGACATCAATAATCCGAATAATTATTATTTAGCTTGTAAATAAACCTGCGTAGAAGGTTCTATTGTTAGAAAAGTAATGGTTAGCATAAGGGTCATTGTAGACCGTAGTTTCTGTTATTGAAAGCAATGGCTTTCTGTAAAAGTTATCAACTTTTAGTTTCATGCTTGCTTTTCAAAGCCGCCCTCTTGTAACCACTCTTTTCGATGTAATCAAATTTCCTATAAATACATGCACTCTGTGGACTCTCGAAACAGAGTGCATGGGGGGAGATTGCACCCAATCTGCGTACTTTCTCGTCTCTTGTTGCGTTTATTCTTCTGTGTGTTTTTCTGCGTTCGTAACTTCTGTTTGAGCATGAGCAAGATCTTAACAATTTACTACTTGTTCGAATGCTTGAAGATGTATCAGAGGATATCTTGCAGCAGAAATACGAAGATGGTTTGGAGGTGGGAATCCAAGCTAAGCTTCACACCCTACGACCTACAACCCTCAATGAGGCTATATCTTTCGCCTATGATGCAGAAAAACTTTGACTGCACCTCAAGCTGTAAAATTATTCATTAAATGCATATTCCCACATCATGGATTTCCTAAAGTAATGTTATCTGATCGTGATGTTAGGTTTTGTAATCATTTTTGGGTTGCCTTATTTCAACATTTTGGTTCTAAAATAGATTTTAGTTCTGCATTTCATCCTGAAAGTAATGGACAGAGTGAGGCTACAAATAGTACTATTCTTCATTTATTGCGTTGTTATTCATTAGATAATCCTAATAACTGGGATGAAAAGTTGCCATTGCTTCAATTTGCTTACAATAACACTGCACACACCACTACTGGTCGTGCACCTTTTGAAATTGTTTTTGGTAAAAAGCTTCCCACTCCCATGTCCCTCACCCAAACCGACATTCCGATGGCTGACTCTATTGCTCATGATCAGGTTTCTATGCTTCATGATGTTCACAAGCACATTAGGAAAAGTCAAGAGCGCTATACACGTAATATCAATACTAAACGAGTAGCCAAAGAATTCAGGGAAAATGATTTTGTATGGTTGCGTATCATTAAAAGACGTCTCAAAAATATTTTGCAGCATCCTAAAATTAAACTTGTACCACACTATTATGGACCGTTTCGCATTAGAGAAAAAATTAATGATAATTCATTTAGATTAGATATTCCATCTCATTGGACTATACATAATTCTTTTCATATTAGTTTACTGAAACCCTTTAAAGGAACTTTACCACTTGCTCCACTTCTTGATGACCCTCCTTTGATTGAAGAACAATCTGAAATCTTAGTTCCTGAGAAAATCATTGATCATGATGTCACTACTACACGCACAGGTACTCAATATCATCGATATTTGGTTAAGTACAAAAATCACTCTATTGAAGAATGTCAATGGATACATAAAACACAATTAACACCTCATTATGACCACTTAAGATCTGCATTCATACACAAACACATTAATGTAACAGCTCCATGAACATTTCCATGCATGTATTTTTACATGGCACATGCCCATTTTCTTTATTCAGTGATGAAACATGTGACTGGCCATCCATGTTTATTATTTTATCCATTGAGGTCAGTTGCTTGTTCAACTACGGGGCATGTTATCACTTATGGAATATGTTGAACAATGCATTGTTGGAGTGGAACATGGAATATGTTGAACAATGCATTGTTATTGTTGGAATGTAACATGAAATATATTGAACAATGCATTGTTATTAGAGTGTTAACTTATTTTATCAATTGAGGTCAGTTGCTTGTCAACTGAGAGGCATGTTGTATATTATTGAACAATGCATTGTTAAAGTGTTATATTATTAATGTATTAATATGTTTTTGATGTTTCTGATATAGCAGCTGAAGGTTCGTGAGGAGCATGCAAGGCGTGAAAGGGCGGACATCAATAATCCGAATAATTATTATTTAGCTTGTAAATAAACCTGCGTAGAAGGTTCTATTGTTAGAAAAGTAATGGTTAGCATAAGGGTCATTGTAGACCGTAGTTTTTGTTATTGAAAGCAATGGATTTCTGTAAAAGTTATCAACTTTTAGTTTCATGCTTGCTTTTCGAAGCCGCCCTCTTGTAACCACTCTTTTCGACGTAATCAAAATTCCTATAAATACATGCACTCTGTGGACTGTCGAAACAGAGTGCATGGGGGGAGATTGCACCCAATTTGCGTACTTTCTTGTCTCTTGTTGCGTTTATTCTTCTGTGTGTTTTTCTGCATTCATAACTTCTGTTTGAGCGTGAGCAAGATCCTGACAACAGACTTTTCATCCCAGTTATTAGGATTATCTAATGAATAACAACGCAATAAATCAAGAATAGTACTATTTGTAGCCTCACTCTGTCCATTACTTTCAGGATGAAATGCAAAACTAAAATCTATTTTAGAACCAAAATGTTGAAATAAGGCAACCCAAAAATGATTACAAAACCACGATCAGATAACATTACTTTAGGAAATCCATGATGTGGGAATATGCATTTAATGAATAATTTTGAAGCTTGAGGTGCAGTCAAAGTTTTTCTGCATGGAATGAAATATGCATATTTACTAAACCTATCAACTATTGTCCAAATCATATCATTATGTGATGAAGTGATGGGAAGACCTGTGATAAAATCCATAGAGATTTGTTCCCATGGTTCATTTGGAATGGAAAGTGGCATTAATAATCCAAATGGTTTACCATGATGACGTTTGACACGCTGACATACAATGCATTGAGAAACATAATGTGCAATATCTTTTTCCATGTGTGACCAAAAGAAGAAATCTTTGCAAGCAGAAATGGTGCTTTGTATGCCTCTATGACCCATGTAAGATGGTTCATGCATTTCTTTAATGACAAAATCTTTAAAAGCTTGGGTTATGCACAATCTATGTTGAAAATAGAGAAAACCATTATGAATGTATAATGTTCATCAGATAAAGATGCAGCATTGTTGAAGTCATTCCATGCACGTGAAAAATACAAATCAGATGCATAAGTGGAAACCATTTCTTGAAAAGAATGAATTTGGATGGCAGAAATATTATTCAAAACAACAGAATGCGAAGGAAAACGGCTAAGAGCATCCGCTACAACATTAGCTTTACAAGGCTGATATTGTATCATGGGTTGGAAATTTTGAATGAATGATGTGTTGATATTTTAGGTAGTGATGTGTGTGAACACTCTAGGACCGCCGGGGCACTTTTTTCCCTCTTTAGGAGGTTTTTTTCCCCCGGCTTGTATATACGCCTATTGCCCTAATGGGCTACTTATCTTTGTACATTCTCTAGTAATACATTTAGTCTTGTGTGTTGTGCTCCAAGCTTCTTCTTCTTCCTTGTGCTATTCGCGTGCTTCCGCAGACGTCTATCTCCAACAATTGGTATCAGAGCAGGTCGTCGCTTCTTCTAGGGCGCCATCGACACTCCTCCGAACGCACTATCGCAGCGCTTGTGCAGGGTATTTCGTCCTTTTGTGCAAAAGGTATATACCAGTTTCTGTTCGCTAGTTTAAGCGTCTCGAAGTCTGCTACAGGTCTAGCAGAACTCGTCTGGGCAGTTCTGTTCAACTTTTTGAGATACAGTCAATTTTTTGCATCAAGGTATTTTCGTCACCGGCCATGGCTGAAAGCAGTGATGTATTCCGTATGTTGGCTGTTGAGGATAAGTTGGATGGTACCAACTACCCATTATGGGCTTATATGATGCGACATGTACTGGTTGCAAAAGGATTGTGGAACATTGTGCAGGGTGTTGAAAGACGTCCTGTTACACCTGTAATGACAGGTACTGCAAATACAGATGTTGGAGCTGATGAAGATGGTGTCGAAGATGATATTCCGCAGATTCCTGTTCGTGCTGCTGTTTCTGTTGCACCTACTGCAGAGCAGATTCGTTGGGATGGCAGAGATGCTGAGGCATATGCATTGATAGCCTTGTCTGTCAAACGTGCCATTATTCCTCACATTCGCTCTTGCAGAACAGCAAAGGATGCTTGGGATACACTTACCACTTTGTACCAGGCTAGGAATGAGGCTCGTGTTGCTTACCTCCGAAAACAGTTGGAGAGTGAGCACATGAATGAAGGTGATTCTATGGACAGTTTTCTTACAAAGATCAAAGACCTGAAGGAACAATTGATTTCTGCTGATGAGGTTATACCAGATAGCTCACTTGTGCAGACCGTTCTGAATGGTCTTCCTGATTCATATCAGAGTTTTGCCTCTACTCTTCGGTTGATGATGAAAGGCAATCCGAATGCCTTGTCATTTGAGGAATTAGTCTCTGTTCTGTTGCAGGAAGATCAGTCCAGGCAGAATAGGTCCATTATGCGTGTTGCAGATCAAGCTTTCCTAGCTAGTTAGAAGGGCAAAGGAAAATGGAGCTCTTCTACTAGTAAGCAGAAATCTGCAAATGCTGCACAATCGAAGAACCAGGATAAAGATGAAAAGAAATCAGAAAAGCAGAAATTGTTCTGCAAGTACTGTAAAGGAAATGACCATATTATAAAGAACTGTCCAAAACTCGCTGCTAAAGAGGCAAAGAAGAAAGAGGCTGGAATGGTTGTTGCAGAGGCCTCTACACCAAAAACAGAGTCTGCAAATCTTGTGCAGGAAGAAGAATGGGTGTTTACTACTGTCTGCAGTTTTGACCCATCTTCTCATGATCAGTGCATGTCTGTAGTAGACTCAGATGTTTGGTACTTTGACAGTGGGGCGACCAAACATATTACCTCGCAGCGCAGTTTCTTCTCTTCACTCGAGCCTGCCCCTACAGGGAATACTGTCACATGCGCCAATAACTCCTCTTATCCTGTTATGGGAGTTGGTAAGATCATTCTGACTACTGCTGATGGTAGTTCTTTCACTTTGTCAGATGCTTTATTTGTGCCAGGGAAAAAAAAGAACCTGTTATCAGTTTCTGCATTAGCCAAGATTGGCTTGGTTGTGAAATTCGTTGATGACAGGTGTACAGTCCATGATCTCTCAAATGGCGATGTGATTATTGCTTCTGGCATTTTATGTCGTGGGCTGTATAAGCTCATAGACTATGAAAGATCTGTGAATGATTCGGCATGTGCAGTTCATGATTCTCAGGCTATGTCAGATGCAAAGCTTTGGCATGCACGATTTGGTCATCTGAATTTTGCTAGTTTGTTACGCCTACAAAAATCTGAAATGGTGTCCTCTTTGCCCAAACTTGAGGCACCCGGAAAACATGTTTGTGAAGGCTGTATTTTGGGCAAAATGCAGCGTTCTTCCTTTCCAAACGATGGTTCAGTTCGGGCTACACAGAAATTGCAGCTTGTACATAGTGATGTTTGTGGTCCTATGCAGACACCCTCTTTTGGAAATTACCTTTACTTCGTGACTTTCATTGATGATTTTTCCAGGCATGCATGGGTATATCCACTCAAAGCTAAGTTTGAAGTGTTCATGTGCTTCAAACAGTTTTTGGTTTTGGCTGAAAATCTGTCAGCATGTAAAATGGGCACCCTCCATTCTGATCGAGGGGGGGAATATATGTCTTCAGATTTTAATGCATTTCTGGCTGAACGTGGGATAAAACACCAGCGTACAGTGCCGTATACACCTCAACAGAATGGAGTTGCTGAACGAAAGAACAGGTCACTCATGGAGATGGCGAGGTGCATGGTCAAAAGTCAGGCTTTACCACATAGTTTCTGGCTTGAGGCTGTCATGTGTGCAGCATATGTACTGAACAGGTGTCCCACTAAAGCGTTGCAGTCTATCACTCCATATGAGGCTTGGCATGACCGCAAGCCATCTATTGCTCATCTGCGTGTTTTTGGTTGTTTGGCATATGCATTAGTGCCTGAACAACATCGCAGAAAATTGGATGATAAGGCAGTAAAATGTATTTTTGTTGGGTGCAGTTCTGAAAGTAAAGGCTATCGTCTGTATCATCCACAGACTAAACGCATTCTGGTTAGCCGTGATGTTGTCTTTGTGGAAGATGCTATTCAGCCATTGCTTTCATGTACTAAGGAGACATCTGTTAGCTCCCAAGACATGTATGATACTTTGATGCCTCTTTTTACAGGTGGACAGGCTAGTGCTGGTCCTAATGAGGCAACTTCTCAACCTTTGTAGGTTTCATATGATGATGCAGATCATTCCATTTCTGATGCAGATTTACATGATGCACTTGTTGATGAGAGAGTTGATATTGAGCAGGCAAAAACTATGCCAAAATGGCTGGTGCAGACTTTGCGTGACAGCAAATTAGATGCACCTTTGTCATATCGTACTCGTTCAGGCTCTCATAGTGCCTCCTTTGCATCAGATTGCTCTGCTATGGCTGCATCTAGTCTCTGTGATGAGAATGAGCCTGTTTCTTTTGATGAAGCACAAAATTCAGAAAATTGGATGGCTGCTATGCAATCTGAATATGATGCTATAATGAAGAATGGTACATGGTCTTTATGTGACTTGCCTCCTGGCAAGAAGGCCATTGGCACTAAGTGGGTATACAAGCTGAAGCGTAAACTTGATGGTACAGTTGACAGGTATAAGGCTAGGCTTGTTGCAAAGGGTTATGCACAGGAAAGAGGCATTGATTTTGATGAGACCTTTGCACCTACATGCCGTATGACTACTGTTCGTAGCATTTGTGCACTTGCAGCCCATCATGGTTGGAATGTACATCAGTTGGACATTAAAACAACATTTCTGAATGGTGACTTGCATGAAGAAGTGTATGTTTTTCAGCCCCGTGGCTTTGTGCAGAAAGGGCATGAAAACCAGGTTTGCAGGTTAAAGAAGGCATTATATGGTTTAAAGCAAGCACCACGTGCTTGGTATGAGAAGATACATGCCTATCTGATTGCACATGGTTTTGAGAATAGTCCAACTGAAAGCACCTTATATGTTAAGCGTGCTAATGATGTGCTTCTGATCATTGTTGTCTATGTTGATGACATGCTGCTCACTGGTCCTATTGAGACACATATTGCTGATTTTAAGGCTGATTTGCATGCCTCATTTGAGATGTCTGATTTGGGGCATTTGCATCACTATTTGGGCATTCAATTTATGCATGTTGATGGTGGAATGGCTTTGTGTCAAACGAAATATATTGACACATTATTGCAGCGTTTTGGCCTTGAAGACTGTAAGCCTATTGCCACTCCTATGGAGACGGGTTTACGATTGAGTCTTCATGATGCTGGAGATGCACTTGATGCTGTTCTCTATCAGCAGGCTGTTGGATGCTTGATTTACTTATGCATTACTCGGCCAGATATTCAGTTTGCTGTCTCACAGATGAGCAGGTTTATGCATTGCCCAGGAGTCACACATTGGAAAGCGGTTAAGCGCATCTTTCGCTACTTCAGTGGTACTCGGCTACTTGGGTTGTTTTATCCCAAGGGGGGATCACTACCGCCAGATTTGCATGCTTTTTCTGACTCAGATTGGGCTGGTTGCTATGACACTCGTGTATCCACCAGTGGTTTTTGCTTCATGCTTGGTAGCTCATGTATATCTTGGTTGAGCAAGAAGCAGCCTACTGTGGCCACTTCCAGTTGTGAGGCTGAGTATAGGACAGCTTTTATAGCGACTGTTGAGTGTGTGTGGCTCAGACGCCTTATGGCTGATTTGGGTGTTGGCCAGTCTTCTGCCACCACCATCTTCACTGACAGTCAGAGCGCATTGGCAGTTGCGAGGAACCCTGTGTTCCATGCTCGCACTAAGCACATTGAGGTGCATTATCACTATGTCAGGGAGAGGTTCTCTGCTGGGGAGATCAGCTTGGCATATGTGCCCACGCAGGAGAACATTGCAGACCTTTTTACGAAGGCTCTGCCTAGGGAGAAGTTTGAAGCTTTCCGCAAAGCTTTGGGCTTACTTCCTTTTGTGGAGTGATTTCCACATAGCTTGGCACTTCCTTATACATGAGTGCCAGCTCCTTGTTCACCGAATCACTCCCAGGGGGGATTTGTTGATATATTTAGGTAGTGATGTGTGTGAACACTCTAGGACCGTCGGGGCACTTTTTTCCCTCTTTAGGAGGTTTTTTTCCCCCGGCTTGTATATACGCCTATTGCCCTAATGGGCTACTTATCTTTGTACATTCTCTAGTAATACATTTAGTCTTGTGTGTTGTGCTCCAAGCTTCTTCTTCTTCCTTGTGCTGTTCGCGTGCTTCGGCAGACGTCTATCTCCAACATGATGCCCATTTAAGATGCCTATCAGAGATTAAGGGCTGATTTAATAAATGTTTAATAGCTTTTTGATCGGTTTTGATTAAGACCTCAGAGCCCATAAGATAGTGTTTCCAAATTTGCAAAGCATGCACAACTGCTAACAATTCTTTATCATACGTACTATAATTCTGCTCTGAGGGTTTAAGCTTCCTACTCTCAAATGCAATGGGATGGTCATTTTGCATTAGAATAGCACCTATTCCTGAACCACTAGCATCAGTAACAACATGAAAGGGTTGTGAAAAATCAGGTAATTGTAAAACAGGTGCATGTGAAAGTGCATGTTTAAGTTTGTCAAAGGACTGTTGTTGGGTAATTCCCCATGCAAATTTTATTTTCTTTTTCAACAACAAGGTAAGAGGCAATGCTAAATAAGAAAAATTTCGAACAAACTTCCTATAGAAACTAGCCAACCCAAGAAAAGAACGAACATCATTGACTGATTGTGGTGTTGGCCATTCTACTATAACTCTAATCTTTTTCGGATCCACATGCACACCTTCACTTGAAATAATATGTCCTAAATATTCTAGCTTACATTGAAAGAAGTAACTCTTTTGAGGATTAGTATATAATGTGTTCTCTCGTAACAAATGGAAAACTGTTTCAAGATGCTTTTCATGTTCACTATCATTCTTACTGTAAACAAGTATGTCATCAAAGAATACAAGAACAAAAGCTTGGTAATCAAGAAAAATATTGTTCATCATTCGCGCAAATGTAGCAGGAGCATTAGTAAGTCCAAAGGGCATTACCATAAATTCATAATGGCCATTTTGAGTTCTAAATGTAGTCTTAAAAATATCACTTTGTGTCATACGAATCTGATGGTAACCCGATTTAAGATCAATTTTACTAAAGACACGAGCTCCTCGTAACTTATCTAAGAGATCATCTATTCGAGGAATAGGGTATCTATTCTTGATTGTGATCTTGTTAAGGGCTCTATAATCAATGCACATTCGATAAGTTTTATTCTTCTTCTCTACTAAGAGAACTGGTGCTCCAAATGGGGAAGAACTAGGCCTTATAAGTCCTTTTTGTAGTAAGTCTTTTACTTGGTTTTCTATTTCCTTTTGATGTAGTGGGCCATGTCTATAAGGTGCTTTATGAGGAGGAGAACTACCAGGGACTAAGTCTATGCTATGGTCAAAGGATCCTTGAGATGGTGGTAGTTCAGAGGGATACTCAGACATAAAACAATCCTTATAAGTACTCATGAAAGGTTTATATGCATCAGGAAGTGTATGAGTATAATCATTGATGACATTGAGAAAAACAATGCATGAGTTGAATCCTTTCCTAAATGCACGCTTTACTTGAGTGTGACTAATCAATGGAAATGGCTGGAAATCATGTCGTGTAGACAAAGTAATGATTTGACCTTTGAATTCAAAGTTAAAGGTATGAGTATGGTAGTCAATACGTGGGTTATAATGGTGACGAAAAGGCATACCTAGTATAACATCGTAAGATTGCAAAGGTGCAATTAAAAATGTTCCTGAATCAACATATGGGCCTATGCTAATCATAACATCTTGCACTTCTCGTGTTACATTATAACGACTACCTTGAAATGCAGCTTTCACTTTATACAAGGAAGGAAACGTTTGTAATTTAAGTTCTTGTACTAATGAATGTGAAATGAAGTCATGTGAACTACCATCGTCATGTAGAATTTTAACTAGTTTGTTATTTATTATACCCTGCATGCAAAGAAGAGAGTGGAGAGAGATATCGTTACCCAAGGTACTTAAGTCCTTCTCCAATGATTCCTCTGTCCAAACAGGAGGAATTTCTTCATTATGGACCTCCATGTTGTGCAAGTGAGCTGTAGCCTGTTTCATAGAAGAGGTCGCAATCTGCACTTTATTTTTGTATGTCCAGTTTTACCACAATTCCAGCAAGTGATTCGTGGTCGCTTCTGTTGGGCATCCACCACTGAAGTTTGAAGGGTAGGTGGTTTGGTGGGTTGGAGAGATGAAGCAACTGGTGGAGTTGAGTAATTGGATTGTGGAGGACGAAGAAAACTAGGGTAGGATGGGGTATTAAAATTACGCTTCAAAGGAAGATGTGGTTTAACAAAAAATGGTCGTTGACGTGGTTGTTGGAGTCGAAGTGACTTGGTTATGGACTGGAATTCTTTTTCTGCATCATAGGCGAAAGATATAGCCTCGTTGAGGGTTGTAGGTCGTAGGGTGTGAAACTTAGCTTGGATTCCCACCTCCAAACCATCTTCGTATTTCTACTGCAAGATATCCTCTGATACATCTTCAAGCATTCAAACAAGTAGTAAATTTTGCCAGAACCGCTCCGTGTAAGTAGTAACCGTATCACCCTCCTTCCATGTAAGAGTCGTCCATGCACGTCAAACATGCAAATGGTATTGAGGAGGAAGAAAAGAATCCTTCACTTTTTCTTGGAAAGCCTTCCACGTTGTTGGATGCTAAGTACTGTGCTGTAGGACATTCCACAAGAGTTGAGCTTTACCTACTAAATAGTTAATGGCAAATTTAACTTTTTCACTTTCAGCATACATCTTGTCAGTATAAAAATCATCAAACTGTGACAACCAAGAAAGGACTAAAGGCCCATCCTTTCGGCCATCAAATCGTAGAAACTGGTAGTTTCTATTACCAATCTTTGAATGAGTAACATCAGATTGGGCAGAAACAATAGCTTTTACTACTCTCGTAAGGTTGTCTTCCTCAGCTTGTATCTTTTCGAGGACTTTATCACGTTGTCGGATCTCATTTTGAGCTCCTCGAAGCTCATGCCGCAAAAGCTCTAGTTGTTGTTCAAGTGTTGCCTCAGGTAGAGGTGAATTACTGTAATCCTCCATGGTGCTCTTGGACCCTTAAGCTAGTGCTTTCCTCTCGGGATGTACCCTCAGGAAATGTACCTTGAGATGCGCCGCTGTCGGGTCGTGAGAGATGCTCGGATGGTGGATCAAGTCATCCGCCTAAATCGTTCGGCACACGTGGGGTGTCTGTAGCAAACTCAGGCTTATGAAAATAAGGGTTCTAATGACAAAACAATTTAAATTACCTATTTCTATGACTGAAACTAAGGTCTTTAAATAGTTTAAATAGCTATGGACCGTAAGGACGGCCAGACCTGTATATTTCTATAGCTTCTATTTGATAAGGTGAAACTAAGTTCTCACCGGTAATTCGATCTTTAATCATGTCATTTTCTTCAGTTTCAATTTGATCTGAGCTCGGTTTTCGAACTAATTTAGGTGGGAATAAGTCTTCGTTGTCCTCCGGTTCTGGCAAAACTATAGTAAATAACGGTAACAGTCGAGAAACAAGACGATCGTATTCTAACGTGCGTAAAGACTCGTTAACTATTTTATCTTTAATAATTTTAGGTTCTATATTTTCGTTATTATATGAATTCTCAATTGGAGATGGTAGCAATGTTACTATAATTAAGTGTTCTATTTTGTGCTTAATATCAGAATCATTTTTAGAACTACTCGTAGTTCCTATTCCTTTCGACATACGAATGAAAAATTAAGATCTCAATAATGTTGGTGCATGTCAATCATCAATTGAAGGATTATGAAGAAATGAAGTCAAGGAGTCAAGAAGAGAACAAATTCAGAAGGTTGAAGGAAGGACATATTCAGAAACCCAAAGATATGTACACATATGTACATTAGCTGACTCATACTTTTGTTTAGTCATAAGATTGTATATATTTGCCTATAAATGTTTGGAAAAAGTCGGGGCAAGAAGGACAGAATGAGAATAGAGAATAGGAGGAGAGAAAGGAGCAGTAGAGAGTGTCATTAGACACATGAGAAGTGAGTTGAATTCATCAACTTCACTCAATTGTAATTTTCTGAGAAATCAAGAAAACTTGCGCCCAATGTTTTGCCGTCTGCTCCTTCTGTGTTTAATCTTTTGAGAAATTCTTCTGCACGTATCTAAGTCCATAGCTAATCTATCTATGGCTAGAATTTGAGAGGTTAATTGTAATCAGGTTGAGAGAATTTAGTTTAAGAACATTCATATGTGAAGATGTTCTGAGAGTCGACAAAACTGGCGTAGATTTCATGTTCAGAGAAATGAACATTACTCAGTGTGTGGTGCAAAGTTTTACACAAGTGAGGGCTTAAAATCTAAGTTGGAAGATAAGCCATCTATGGCTAAAGGATCTTGATCAAACGGGTTCGACATTGTGAGAGTTGTAGCTAAGAAGTTGCAGGTGTCAAAGTCGCTACTACAGAGAAGGTGTTTTACACATAGGTAACTTTTTTGTGTGATTTCTCAGAGTATACTAAACCATTTGTAGAGATTTAAGTTGGAGAAGGTGCGCAACCTTAAGGCGAAGTAGTCTACAAAGTTTTGTAAAAAACTTTACACAAATGATTAGTCAATTAAGGATTAATTTGCAGTAGACTTTTCTGAGAAGTTGAATTTTTCAGAATAATCAATTTTCTGATAAATTGGTGAATGATCTCTAAATTTGGTGGAGTCTAAAGTTGATCTTGATATAGAGGTGGTCTAAATTCAAGGTTAACTTGTTCTTTTGGAGATTAACACTCTCCATCAGTGGTATCAGAGCAGGATGTGTCAAAATTGAAGTGAAGAAGACTCCGACTACTGCAGAAGTACAAATCTTTACATCTTGAAGGTGCAAAAGGATAAAGGTTGAAGAAAACTTGAAGGTAGACACATCGAAGCTATCAAAAGGATCAGAAGGAGTAAGATTCAAAGACAAGGTACATTTATTTCTCATAAAGATTAAGAGTTGATAATACAGGTAAAGAAATAATGGGAGATAGTCTCCAAATTGAGAAGCTGGATAGAGAGAACTATCCTGCATGGTCAATGAGGATGGAAGCTCATCTTATGAGCAAAGATCTGATGGGATACATCACAGGAGATGAAGAAAAGCGAGAATTTAGAGACTCTAGTGTTCCAAGTAGAGAGGAGCTTGCAGACTTGAAGAATTGGATGAAGAAGGATGCTCAAGCAAGGAGCATAATCTACATGGCAGTCAATGACTATTTGCTTCCTCACATTAGAGGACTTGAAAGTGCATGTGACATTTGGAATGCTTTGGAGGAGCATTTCCAAAACACAACCAAATCAAGGAAGGTTTCACTATGGGCAGAATTTAGTACCTTCAAGAAGAAGGCCTCACAATCAATCTCTGATTATGTGACAAAGATGAAGGACATTGCAGATTCTCTAGGTGCAGTGGATGAAGATATTGAAGAAGACAAATTGGTAAGACAAATTCTCACAGGGCTAAGAGGAGATGAGAAGTGGAAGCCTTTCATTTTATCTACAGAACTTTCATTAGATCACTTTACTCCTGATTTGAATCAATTGTTAGGTCATATGCTAACTTTTGAGAATGATATCAAAGGAGATGTTGATAAGAGTGCAGGTTATGCAATGTACTCTAAAGACAAGAAGAAAGCTAACAAAGGGAAGCAACAATCAGGTGAAGAAGAAGGTACTTCAAACCAAGCAAATTTTATAAGAGGAAAAGGAAATGGCAGAAGTAGAGGAAGAGGCAGACACAACAAAGATAATGCAAGAGCTTGTTGGATATGTGGTAAGACCAATCATCTATCTCATGATTGTTGGCACAATAATCAGAATAATAGTAATTATCAGAACTTTAATCAAAGAGCAAGAGGTGGTAGATTTCAGAGAGGAAACTTCAGAGGTAGAGGTGGTAGGAATTCTTTTGGAAGAGGTGGAGGAAGAAGCTTCCAAAATCAATCCTATAATAACACCTACTATAACTATGCATCAAATCAGAAGGAGGATTCGACTCTCATTATGAATGCAACATATGAGACCTCACATGAGGACATGAGAGTGTTCTACATTGATTCAGGATGTAGTAATCATTTAAGTGGAAATATTGCTTTGATGACTGACCTAGATCATAATGCAATTAATCATACAGTTCAGACAGGTGATAATACAAAGCATAAGGTAAAGTCAATTGGTTCAGTCAAGGCTAAAGATGGGAGCACTCTTCTGAGTAAGGTACTTTATGTTCCCACAATTCCAAAGAATTTGATCAGTGTAGGTCAAATTGTGGAAAAAGGATATGAGGTAAGGTTCACCAATGATGGAGTCTATGTTGAAGACCCTAGTCAAGGGTATAAACAGATTGTTACAGGAAAGAAAGAAGGAAGGCTCTTCACATTGAAGGTACAAGGAAATGTTGGACATGCTATGTTCACATATGGAGAGCAGAAAGTGTCAGAATTGGATCTTTGGCACAAAAGACTTGTACACTTCAATGAAAGAGGTATCAAAGACATGATTAATAATGATTCAGTGATTGGATTGCCTAACATTGCAGGTCAACATATGACATACAGATGTGAGGCATGTCAATTAGGTAAGGCTCATAAGCAATCCTATTCCAAGCATGGGTTTATGTATTCAGAAAGACTTGAATTGGTGCATACAGATGTGTGGGGTCCTTCAAAGGACTTTAGTATAAATGGTTCAAGATATTATGTCATTTATGTTGATGATGCTACCAGATGGATCACAATTTATGTGATTAAAGAAAAGTCAGAAGTGTTTAATACATTTAAACATTATCATGCATATGCAGAAAGGATTACAGGTCAAAAATTGAAGAGACTAAGGTCAGATGGAGGGGGAGAGTATTTTTCAAATGAATTCAATGATTACTTGTGGAATGCAGGTATAAAGAGAGAAGTTACTTGCAGGTACTCTCCTCAACAAAATGGGGTAGGAGAAAGAAGAAATAGGACTCTTGTTGAGTTTGCAAGGTCCATGATGAAAGAGAAGAATTGCCCAAATTATTTGTGGGCAGAGGCTGTAAATACAGCCACTTATTTGGTCAATAGATTGCCTTGTAAAGCTTTGCAAGGTATGACACCATATGAAGCTTGGTGGGGTAAGAAACCTACCTTGGATCATTGCAGAATATTTGGATGCTTGGCATATGCATATGTGCCATCTCAATTGAGGCATAAGTTGGAGCCTAAGGCAAAAAAGTATGTATTCATTGGTTATGATGATAAACAAATGGGATACAGGTTGTGGAGTCCATCCACAAAGCAATTCCTTGTATCCAAGGATGTTACATTTGATGAGCAAGGTACTTGGTATGTAGGTAAATATAATGTACATGCAGATGATGAAGAAGTAGTGGATCAAAGGAAAGGTAAAGCAAAGATTCAATTACTTGATGAAAATGAGAATAATGAAGTACAGGTTGAAGTTGAAGAGAGGCCAAGGTCTGATCCAGAATGTGATGAACCAGAGACTTCAAGAAGTGCAGAAGTTAGGAGGTCATCTAGGCACAAATGGCAACCTACAAGGTATAGCTATGACACTTCATTCTTGACTACTAAAGATTATGCTTATTTGATAAAAGCAGATGAAGATCCATCTACATATGATGAAGCCAAAGGCAAGAGAAATTGGGAAGAAGCTATGCAAGAGGAGTATGATGCATTGATAGAGAATCAGACTTGGGATCTGGTTCCTAAACCTAATAGCCAGAAAATTATTGGATGTAAGTGGGTTTACAAAACAAAAAGATTTGCAGATGGAAGTGTGTCTAGGTACAAAGCTAGACTTGTTGTGAAAGGGTATGCACAGACATATGGAGTGGACTATGATGAGACTTATAGTCCTGTGGCAAAAATGACAACAATCAGAACCCTCATAGCAATTGCTGCTTGCAAAGGTTGGAAGTTGTCTCAATTAGATGTTAAAAATGCTTTTTTGAATGGTTACATTTCAGATGAAGTTTACATGGAGCAACCAGATGGATTCAAAGATCAAGTGAATCCAAATTATGTGTGTAAGCTCAAGAAAGCTTTGTATGGATTAAAGCAGGCCCCAAGGGCATGGAATTATAGGCTTGTAAAGTTCTTGAATGATCTTGGATTTCAAGCATCAAAGGCAGATAGTAGCTTGCTAATCAAAGCAAGTGAAGATGGATTCATTTATGTTTGTATTTATGTTGATGACATAATACTTACAGCAACAAATGATAAAGGAATACAAGTGATCAAGAAGCAGATGGAGAAAGAGTTCAAAATCAGTGATTTGGGGAACTTGTCATTCTTCTTGGGAATGGAGATT